>JAWWEV010000004.1:14003845-14131174 GCA_035583235.1 Hafferia zeledoni
AGGCAGCAGTTGTGTCATCTTTGGCATGTTGATACAAATACATGCTGGATCCAGCTTGCCTTTCGAAATAATAGCTCCGTCAATCTCTATTGTGGAATTAAATGAATCAAGAGCCCTGCAGGAGAGCTCCTAATGGAGCCTGTTACTACTATTTGTATCAACATGGTGGTTATCAGCCCACAGGAAATTATGGTAGCAAGTCAAAATATTTAATATGACTGCAGCAGGGGAGGATGAACTGCTTATACCAAATCCTAGTGCTATCTCATCCCTGGCACCTCTTCTGATCAACATTTGGTTTCACTAGCTGAAAGCTCTTTGTGCTTCAATTCTGAAGCTTACACTGCTTTTGCAAAGGGTGAGAAGAGACAGAAAACAACAGAACAGTGGAGAGAGAAGTCAACTGTCATCCACCAGAGACTTCTGTCTGGCAACCCTCACCAAGTCATTTGGGCTAAAATCCTTTGAGACACTGACATGGCACCTCTTACTATTCCTTTCAGCTTCCAACCCTTGTGTCAGGGCACTGAATGTCAGTACCTGGTACTGCTGCCTCTTAAGGTGACAGTTGAGACTGTGATCACCCACAACACCACTGAGATGGCGTAATCCCATTCAGAAAAAAAGGTCTTACAGCTACAGCTGGTAGCTGAACAGCCCAAAGAAGAGTCAGTAGCATCAGTTAATAAGAGGAGTAGCCCTCTGCACTGGGGATCTTCTGTGACCATCTGAATCCCCTGAGGCTCCCTCATGTCAGTCTGTCTGTGCTCTCCAGCCCATTTGAAGCACTCCCACTAGACAAAAAGGTCTCAGGACTCACACAGAAATAAATCCTCAAGTCACTTTGCAAAACCTCTGAACCTCAGCTGTCATGAAGTAAGCAGACCACACACAAGCTGAGTGAGCACAAGACCCTGATTTTCCTTCACTTATAATTGTGTGTTTCTAAGTGTACTCACAGCTCTTTGTAAGCCATCCTGCTGCCTTTTGGAGAATTACAAGCCATATTAATACTCCTGCAGAAAGAAGGAGTCAAAGCTACTTCACCTCAATAACTCCTTTACAATTTTGCTGACTACAAAATGGATAAGGATGGCAGATTCTGGTATTTTCCTGGCACTGATCTGGTGAGAAGATAGAGGCATAGTAGTGGTGGGATATCAGGGTGCTGGGGATTTGCTGGGAAGCAGCTTTGGGGCTTGCCTTCATCTTCTTCTTGAGAGTCCTTACCTATGCACAGACAAGCACGAACTTGCATCCATGATTTATACAACTTGAATCAGAAAAGAGTTTTATTCTGATTTCTGAATGGAATGAGGCATGGGCAGCTACAACCCTATTCACCTGACTAGTCCCTCATAATTTCTGAAATCATCAGTCACTTTCAATAAAACTTGAAAAGTTGAGAGGAAAAGATCTAAAGGTGTTGCCTTACCAACAGTTTTTGGGCAAACAGTTAGGTAGATGAGAGTCTGTTCCTGCTTCCAAAGAAAGGACTGTGTTGCAACCTCAGCCACCACTGGAGACAAGGAGCACAAGCACTTACCAGAAAGTCTCCAGCCAGAGCTCACTCTGTGTTCCACAGAAGTTCCTCCATCCTTAGTCTTTGTTTTGTTTCTGTTAATAGCAAAGTTGCTGGTACCCATGGAGACAGAAACACGGGCTGGAACTTTACCAGAGGAAGGGATTCAGGAGATCACTCTCCTGTCCGGATCCCCTCTTGCCAGGAAGGAGCTGAATGCCTACAGCAGCTTCTCTGCAGCTCTGAGAAGTCAATCACAAAACAGATTTCTATGCCCTTGCTGTTCAGAAAACTCACAAATTAACAAACTCCAAACTCACATTTTAACTGCAAAAATCAGTCGTATGCTCAGGGTCTACTTTTCTTTTGCCAAAGTGTTCTTCAACGTTTTTAACTAATACAGTCAAACATAAGTATTTCTGTTATTGTTGGTATTCTGACCTTGCAAAAACTCAAGACTGGAATCTCTGCTCAACTGAATTTATTTATTTTTGTAGCTCTCTGCCCTGTGAAACTGAAGGGTTGCTCTAGGACCCAATACTGCTGGAACTTTTCTGTTTAGAGAGAAGCTTGGTTTAATCTGTGCTTTGAAGAACAAAGCAGAACACACAAAAAATTGCTCATACTGTGCAAAGAGATTATAAAGGAGAATATGGGACAAAACAACATAGGTCAAATTTGGGACATAATCCAACACTGGCCATTTGTGCTTAAGGGCACAAAGATTTCTGCTATGAAATCAGGAATTGTGTCTGTGAGGGGCTGGTACATGAAGGCTCCCAGCCTTCTGCTGCTGTGCCTCTCGCTATTGGGACAATTTCCCATATAGGAGAAACTTCTCATCTAAACCACAACATTAATCTTCACCTCACAAATGCCAACACACACAGGGTCCTTTCACAGAAAAGGCTCTACTGAAAGCAATGTAACTGTGCAGAAAGTTAAAGCTGAGCATGGGGGTGAGCAACAGTGAGTTCATATTCCATAGGCCCTTTAGCCATAAAGGCACATAAACTTATATTTCTAATAAAATTAACTCATTTGTTCCTGTGGGAAAATCCCAGCCCAGTATCACAGAATGCACTGCACAAACAAATACACTAACATTCATAACAACTGATGCGTTAACTGGGATTTGAATAGAATCATTTAAGCATTAATAACATTTCCATCTCTGGAGGTCAAACCTTTTCACTTCCATGTATTTTGACATCCTTTAGTTACTGAACATATTCCTAATAGAAATCTAAGTAAAGCCAACACACCAAGCATTTGTTTGCATAAATGCAAATGGAACCTGGAGACATAATTAATGCTACACTACTGTGAGAGTCTAGCATATGCAAAAGAATCTTAACAGTTAGTGACAATCCAGTAGATATATAATCTTAACTGTTATACATATGAAACGGAGTAACAGGTGAGGCAACAATGTTCCCAGGCCAGTATCCCATCTCCTTCCACAGCAGCTTTATGAGGAAAGCTAAAAAACCTCTCTAGATGAGAAACACACCCCCAGGTTATCGCTTACCACCCCTCTAAGCAATTACTTGTGTTCAGAAACAAGACTTACTTATTTTCATGAATCTCAAACAACTCAGGTGAACTAAAGGGCAGGAATGGTAAGTGTGCTGACTTAGGCCTAGTCTACAGATACACACAATGTTGGGTTCCCTTTGGGGTTTTTTGGGGGTTAGGGATGTTGTTTATGTTGCCATAGTTTTTTTAATGGAAGGTTTTGTTTATTTCTTTTGGTTCTTTAAAAGAAGTTAGAGCATATCTATGGTTTCAGTGAAATTAGCAGTTAAGTTAAAATACAGCTATTGCTGCGAACAAATTAAGTGATTTGTGCTTTTCTTATTCTGCATATTGACATTCATATAGGCCATACATCAGAATCTTAAATGTACAATTGGGATTTTAGAAAAGACTAGTTCAGAAAAAAAAAAAAGGTGTCCATAACACAGTTGCCTGTGCTAAAAATAGCAGAGTTTAGTTTGAAAATTAATTTATTTCAACACATGCATGAGGAAATGCATGGATGCAAGTACAAGACAATTCAAAATACGATACCTATGAGCTGTGAAGTAGCACTTCTAAGTAGGTTGGAAGAAAATGGATGCTTCTGTCTGCTGCAGTGAAAAACACTATCAGTATTACAAAATTGTATATAAAATAATCCAGGGGCCAATTGTTACTTGAAAGATAGGCAGGATGCTTTGAAGAAAGGCTCAAAGCATAGAAATATCTCAATTCCCTATCCTCCAAAAGACCTTGGGGGTAGGGGAAACTATTATGACCTAATTCGTCATTTCCAGATAGAATTTTTTTTCTTTCCCTGTGATAGAAGCATGTCTAGACAGTGCAAAGTGTAGCATTTCAGGAGGACTGTTTTACAAAGATTTCTAGAAAACAAATAATCTGTGTGACTACATATAGCAAGCAGAGGAAACAGTGCAGGTGCTAGCTCATGACAAATGGTAAATTTTCTGTAGTTACTAGCAACATGTGTCATTCAGGGTTATTTTTCTGACCTACTACAGTTCACCATATAGTCTCACATGTGGCTGCACCAGCATAAAGAGGAGTAGGAGCAAGGGGAAAAGTGGGATCACTTCTTTCAAGGGATTTAGTTATAGACTGGGATACATAACAGAATTCCCTGCCTCTTCTTTTTAGCATTTCCATATATTTTCTCTTTTTGGGCTCTAATTTTGCAAGCAGCCATTTCTTTGGGCCAGACCAAAGGCTGCACTGCATTTGCTAGGATGATCAATAGCTAGAACCATAGGAGAAGAGCATAAGAAATACGACAATTTTAAAGTTACCCTTCCCCCATCATCTTGCAATAACCAGTAGTTTACAATCGCCATGCAGAGTTCACTAAAACTGTAAAAGAATCATATCTGAAGTATTGCTCCTATAGTTAATGGCTACCTTGAAGAGAGTTTTAACTTTAAAAAAAAGTGTAAATATATATAAAATAAAGATCTGATCAAAGAAAGGCACCATTATGTCACACAGCTACAGTAATTTTTGCAGTTCAAATACATATACAAGTTGTTTCACCAGTCTGCAGTAATTAATAAAAAAAAACTCATAAAAAAACCATACATAGGGAAAAGTAGCCACAGTAAAGGAGCCCTAAAGCAGTCCAAAAGCCATGCTCTAGAGCCACAGAAGCTGTAGCAATTTGGCTGCTCTCCCAGAGGGACTCATCACCCACACCACCTAGGTTAAACTGACAGCCCAGATATTAGGGAAACTTCTCTCCCACGCACACAGCTATTAAACAATGATCAGTCTAGCAGCTTATCCAGAAAGATTCAAAAGATCTATCATGTAAAGTAAAACCTCATTGTTCCCAGATTTTAATAATAGTTCTCTGAAAAGCATCTGTAATGATCATGACCACACAGGCTTTATGGGAGAGCAAACCACAGAGGACAGACCATACATCTTTGTCCTGGGAAAAGCTGTGGAGCGTTTCTTCCTGGACCAAATGATCAACTGGAAAAGCAACTTTGGTTTGGGAGCAGCTGGAGAGAGAAAAAAACAGAATTATCACAAAGATTTTTCAAACCATAATTGCTATGAAGTTGTTGTCTTAGAAGCATTTCCTTGCTACTTACTGCAACCCAGCATCTTTTAAAGCTCTCTCAGACGCAGAAAGACTTCCAGACTTCCAACATCACCAGGAACATGCAAAATCTTGTAACTATCTAACTTAATGGTAACTCTTCCCTTGTCTTCCTCTGCCTCCTAAGAACTAATGACCTCATATTTCTGTGAGTGCTCACTTAAAGCCTTCCCCACCAAAACGTACAGTGACATATATAAATAGGAGCAGGCACATGGAAAGCCAAGAGGTACTGATGTTCTGGGATATTAGTGAAAAAGGGAACAGGGAAATCCCAAAGAACTTCATCACCAACTGCCCTTTGCTTTTATATTTTTTCTTTTTTTCTTTTTTTTTTTTTTTACTCAAGTATAAATAGTACTTTAATGGTTTCCTTGAGACAAACTATTTGGATAAATGTTTATGCAGTTAATAAGGAATTCCCTGCTATGTGAGTAGGTAGATGTTTAGACAGTTTGATATAGGAAACATTATAACATTATACAGCCTGTGCTGTAGCAGTGTGTAGGAAAGTTTGATGCAAGATCAGTTTCCTGTTCCAGTCATGTCACATTGCAATTTAAAGCAGTAGACAATGATGTAGCAGCTTCAAGGGAAGCATCTTGCAGAAACAAAAAGCATGTTGCTGCAAGTAGTATCATTCTCCAAGCACCAGTTTGCAAACTTTGGGAGTTTGTTTTGTTGGGTGGGGGGTTTTGGGGGGGGTTGGTGTTTTATTTGGGGGTTTTTTGTTTGTTTTAATGAGACAACAGAAAGAATAAGAGACTTCAAAACCTCCTACTTACCTGAATGGTTGGCAATACCTCTCAGATCTTAACCCAGACCAGGAATCGGCTGCATGAGGTGCTCCACAAATGAGGTCCTTTACCTTTACAGAAGTAACACTTTCCTGCTTACCTGGAAAAATCATCCACATCCCAAGCTCTGCAGGAGAGACTTAGTGTTTTCTGTGTTGCTGCAGACATTCAAGATCTTCACCCAAGTTCTCTTCATGGTGTAACTCAACCAAGTTATATACTGCCTAGTATTTCTGGTAAACATGAAAATTTTATTAAAACATTCCCCCCGTGCCACCCTGGCCCCATGGTAATATGAAACAACATTTCCTTATCAAATACCATTCAAACAGGAAACAGACAAGAATTTTATTTTGAAGTAGCGTTTTATTTTCCATTAGCTTTGTATACAGAGCTTCAGCCTAGTTAGGACAAACTGTGCACTGCCTGTAGCTGTAGGGATAGAGGTGTTTGCGTGCCATACCTTTGCAATGCCCCCTGTGTTGGGTTTGCATAGCAAGGTTTTGGTAGCAGAGGGGGCTACAGGGGTGGCTTTTCTGAGAAGACAGTAGAAGCTTCCCCAAACCCTGACAGAGCCAATGCCAGCCAGCTCCAAGACAGACCCATCATGAGTCCATCAGCAATGGTGGTAACACCTCTGGGAGAATGTATTTAAGACGAGTGAAAAAAAAATCTTTCCAACTGCAATTGAAGAGAGGAGTGAGAACACATGAAAGAAACAACTGCGCCAACACCAAGGTCAGTGAGGAAGGAGATGGGGGAGATGCTCCAGGTGGCAGAGCAGAGACTGTCCTGCAGCCTGTGGTGCAAACCGTGGTGAGGCGACTGTGCCCCTGCCATAGGGGCCCATGGTGGAGCAGATATCTACATACAGCCTGTGGAGGAGCCCATGCTGGAGCAGGGGAATGCCTGAAGGAAGTTGTGACCACACAGAAAGCTCATGCTGGAGCAGGTTTGATGGCAGGTCTTGTGATCCCTTGAAGGACCCACACTGGAGCAGCCTGTTCCTGAAAGAGTGCACCCCATGTCAGGGACCCACACTAGAGCAGTTTGTGAAGAACTGCAGCCTGTGAGAAGGACTCACACTGGAGAAGTCTGTGGAGAACTGTCTCCTGTGGGAGGGACCCCATGACAGAGCAGGGGAAGAGTGTGAGGAATCCACACCCTGAAGAGGAAGGAGGGGCAGAGACTGATGAACTGATAACATTCTCTATTCTGCTGCAACATTGTGGGATGGAGACAGAGAAAATCAGGAGTAAAGCCAAGCCCAGGAAGAAGAAAAGTCTTTATAAGATTTTATTTCTCATTATCTTACTCTGATTTGATTGATAATAATTTAATTTTTCTCCAAGTCAAGTCTGTAATGAGTGATCAGTCTCTTCCTGTCCTTACCTTGACCCATGAACCTTTGGTTATATTTTCTCTCTCCTGTCCATCTGAGGAGAGGAGTGATGGAGCAGGTTTTGTGGGCACTTGGTCTCCAGACAGGGTCAACCCACCACACCACTGCCTCTAAAAAGCACCACTTTACATACTTTTCAAAACACCAAAGCAGTGAAGTAGTATTTGCACAAGAAAATTGCATTATAACGGCAAGAATTTTGTAAACGTTTTTAGCATTACTGGAATAGAGCACCTGCCTTGAACACCAGGCCACATCCCTATGAGATGTTATGGGACAGCTCTCCAAACAGGGCCTTGCTGTGCTTGCAAGCTTAGGGCTGCTATGAAATCTCCCAATACATTCTTCAAATTCCCCACTAGGCCTTTGTGCCAAGCACCATTTTTGTTTTGACCAACACAGTCCAGATGTCCACATGTAAGTTGCACCAAAGGAAGAATTTGTCCAAAGTGCAGCTGATCTTCATCTTTCAGATTAATATAATACACTCTTGGTGTTGGCTCTTAGTGTTGTTTTCTGGCAATTCCAAGTGGTCAAAATTTCCAAAGCTTTTCAAAGTGAGCTCTGGTTGTGGTCACCTATTTTAACATCAGGGATCACACACTTTCTCTATGAGGCAACACAGGTAACTCCTTTTGAAATTAAGACAGGGAGCTCACCACTGCTGAAACCAGAGAGCAGGAACCAAGTTTTTAGAGTACTGAGAAATCTACAGTCCAACTTTTGATTTAAAAATTTAAATTTTAAAAATTTACCCAAGACCTTTGTATTGCTGGATCCTCCATTAGAGCATACTCCATAAGTCAGAACTTCAGCTGTTTGGGTTGTGGCTGCATCAATGCTAGATTTGATTAGTCACAATGCTGAAAGCCCTTCATTGCTCACTGTTTCATGGCCTCTTCCTCAAGTGCCTGTTCCAGTAAGATCTCTTTGCAAATCAGAGGTTAAATGTGGCCCAAACGAGGTCCAATAATGCATGCATAGTGTACTCTTGTAGGGGTTTAAATTGGTTTTAAGCTTCTTTTTTCTGTAAGTTAATTTCTATTTTAAGTAGCTTGATTGAACCTGAATATATATGTATTTAAACTTCCCTGAAAAACTCACCCTTGTAAAATGGAGTTTTGGATCTCATTTCTCTCAGTGGCACAGCAGGTAAAGAGGAGCAGAGCACACCCATTTGATGATATCTGGGGAAGTAAGAAATGAGCATAATGCTTTTCTGTTAATCCACCCTCAACACCTGCCTACACAACAGCAGCAAAGAGTGCAATGTCTTCCCTTGCAGCATTCACCCCACTCTGGAAGCAATAATGGCTTTTGTGCTTTCTGTACTCTCAGATCCTGACAATCCATGGTCAAACACACGCACACTGGCATCTGCTCTGGGTATCTCATCACAGCCAGGTTTCTGGTATAGCTTTAATAAACCGTCAAATTACCTATTTTGAAAGAAAGATAAGGAGGAGGGAGAGAGGAGTCGACTATGAACCATTTCATGAACTTCATAAACTGAGAAAACAGGTCACAATTTTGTCCAACCAAGCTTACAATCCTCCTCAAGATGTACAGAAAATGCTCAAAGAATAAATACTCAATGAATGCCAAACCTGCACAGTCAGGCAGGTTTATTCTCTCTGTAGGAGCTTAAGGAGGGTCTTACTATGTTCCTTGCATTTTGTTTCCATGCACAAGAAATCTCTGAGAGGTATTTATACCATTCACATGAAAAAAACTATTTCATGCACTTAAAAGTAAAAAAGGAGAAATATGGCAGCACAGAAAGTTTTCTTCATTACAAAGTGTTTTTCCATCAGGCAATTACTTATAAGAACTTTTGTTAACACTGGAGTTGAGGCTCTGGAACAAAGTGGATATATTGTTTACTAGCTTTGCCAGTCAATCTTCTTACAAAACCTCTCCCTTCCCCCTCTCCTTTTCCAGCCAAGTCAGTCTCTTGCATAGCTCAGGAGTTTCCTTTGCCACCAAGATCTCCTTTACCACAGATTGTCCCTTGAATAATGCCATCTTCAATGTAGTGCCCCGAGGTATCTGTGCTCCTGCAGAGAACTGTTGAGGGGATTTGAGATGAGCGTCTGTTGTGGCTCTTATCCTCAGAGAAGCAGCAAATCATCCTTTTCATGGTACCCCACATCTCATCATCTTTGTATGAATAAATTATTGGATTCATGACAGAGTTCAACAGGGCCAGGAGAAGAAACCATCTTTTAACATTCTGAATCCCACAGTGAGTACAGTTCAGACCATCAAGCAGTAGGACGACCAGGCCAGGGGTCCAGCAGACAACAAAGGCACCTAGAAACAAAGGAGAGGAAAAAAAAGAAAACCAAACCTGACTTCAAACTTCATAGAATCATAGAATCGATGGGGTTGGAAAAGACCTCCGAGATCATCGAGTCCAACCCTTGGTCCATCCCTAGTCCATTTACTTCTAGAGGTTTGGAGTGTTTTGCTCCTTACAAGATTATTTGGTTCATCAAAATTCTACACAAAAACTACAAAAGCAGGAGAGGACAAAATTCTAATGGCAGTATCAAAATTATAGCTACTACAGCTCCCCTGCCAAGCCCTGGGCAGGAGGGAGGGCAGCTTTCAGAAGACTGCAGTGTACAAGAATCCAGCTGCTGGCAGCATCAGCTCAAACACAAGTGGAAAAAGGCCATCACACCAGGGATTCATCAATGCTGATAAATAAACAAGAGCTCTGGAGCATTTACAAGCAGAGCTATGGCTCTTGAACACAAACTTCTCTTCATCTCTCTTCTGTGCTGGAGGAGAAATTATCAGGTGGTTCACTTCCACCATTGCCACAGTATGATCCAAAGAGACGAGTCTCCTGTCACACTACAGCTGACTCTGCAGAGCCAGGGGCACACTGCCTAATAAAGAAAACAGGTGTCACATGTCCTGGCTGGAAACCCCACAACTAGTGTAGAATGCACGCCACTGCCTGCAACACACAAACACTGCTGGCCTGCCAGGCAGAGCAGAGCCCACCTCCCTCCACTGCTCCCTCCCAGGCTCAGCATGCTGGGTACTCGAGACCCAACAATCTGGATGTAAGAAAATATTCAGTTACACATGAAAAAAAGAGAAAGAAACAAATAGATGTGTTAGCAAAGATGAACCAAAGGAGTTGCAGTTAGGGCAAAGAAATGAAGTGGGAGGCGGTGGCAGTGGGGAGAGAGAAACAAACACAAAAAGGATGAGGAAGTAAGTATAAAGTGGTGGGGAAAGAAGAAAGCTCTGCAAGAGAGGCATTTTGCCAAAACATAGCAAGAAATTGCAGGTCAAGCCTAGGAGCAGCAGAGTTCTCCTCGTGTTCCAGCTGCAAGGCAGGAATGACAACAGCCCAGGAGAAGAACAAGGTGATAAAAAAAGCTGAAAGAAAAAATAGGACAATACACTTCTTTTCTACCAGCCCCTCAAAAAAAAAAAAAAAAAAAAAAAAAAAAAGAAAGGGGAAGTAAGGGAGAAGAGATCTTAGACTGAATACAACATGAAGGAAGCATAAATCCTGCAGCTTAGAAGGAAGTTGAACATTGTATTTCCATCTTCCCATGTTCCGGTGCAACCCTGCCATAAGAACAGGGGTGTGGGCAGCACGTGTGGGGAGGGGGAACATCACTACCAAGTGCAGCCATTGGCCACGAGTTGGAGAGGCCCCTTGGACTGCCTCATCTGCCCCCTGGTCTCCCTTCTGCACTGCACCCTGTGATTCCTCACCCACAGCCCAGGGAAGGAGTAGCCATATGCATGATAATACTAACTTAGCACAAGCCACAATTGCTGTCTGACATACAGAAATAGAAAATTACAACCCTGCCCAGCAGTCACAGTTTGAACAATATACTGAGGAAATTCCAATCACTTGTCACAGCAGAGTTTCCCCATTTTGGGGCTTAGAAGAAAACAATCCAACAAATAAGGATGATAGCAGCTACATGCTGACAAACTCCCCTGGGGGTGTGGGTATCTGTTCAATGATTTTGGTAGATCAAGTGAGCCCACCTCAGTTTTTTAAAGCTGATGATATTCCCATATCCAAGGTGTGCAAGCAACCAGTGGAAGAGCAGCCTGGATCACAGCAGGACCCAGGCAGTGCCAGAGCCAGTGCTCGGCAACACCTCAGCCACCCATCAGCTGTGCTGCACACACAGGCTGGTGTCAACAGCATTGGGCACTTCTCCCCACTGAGGGCCTGAACAGACACTGTGACCATTTGATAAGCAGGATATAATGGTATATAAAATGAAAGTGTGACTTAAGTTTTAAGATTGCTGAAAAATGTATCCAGGACAGGGTATCATGGATATTGCTGCAAATCTGTGCTCCTGGACTCCAGACAAAATTCAACCAACTGATTTACTCTGTTCTAGGCAATATTGGATGGAAAGGCAAGAGACCAATTTCTTCAGAAACTGAGTTTTCTACTTTGCTGCACCAAGATTTTTGTGATGCTAAGTACTAATTTCACAATGTTAGTTTTGAGATACTGGTTAACATCAGTAACATTCCTCCATAGCCCACTGGCATCAGGAGCTGCATGCTGCTACCACAACACTTGTTTTCTCTGGTCAGTGTCTGTACTACATTCTGGTTTGGCCCTTGCATGTCTAGTGCCTAGTCAGTATCTCAGCAAGTATTTGGACTTAAAACTTTCACTAGCTAGCAAGGGTCACTGGCAAAGCTGCCAATACACCAGCTCCATGCACCAATTGAGATGGCAACTAACCGGCCTTAGAACAGGCGATGAAAGCATTTCCATCACTTGTTCCACAAAGCATGGAAGGTCCAGCTCTGCTCTTATGGAATTCAGCAGGAGAGGAAAGAGACCCCAAAAGCCACAGTTAACAAGATTCACAGAAATCTCTCCTTCAAAAAAAATCCCAAGATTGCAGGCAGAATTAGTCCATGAACTCCTAGGATATACCCCTGCCAATAAAAACAAAACCCTAAAAGGTTTCAGCTGCAAAAGTAAGGGAAGATAAAAGACATCTGCAGACATCTCCCTGCACATTTCCCATGACTGAAGACAAAAACAGGGCAATGCAATGACAGTGTCCAAGTTGCTGCCTAATGTTTTCACGGGGCTGTTACTTTCATTCCAAAAATACATTTTGCTGTCTATGGAGATAGCACAAGTGATTCACACCCTGCTCTTAGCACCACTGAGATGAAAGCAAGGCATGTCTCGGACTTGCAGCCTTGCTCAGATTTTGTTATTTTTACCACTGAGCTTTCAGAGGGAACCATAGTTAAGCATAAAAATACACCTTTGCCTTGGCCCTTTGGTGATTTTCTTGTTTGCAGATTATTTATCCCATAGGAGTTCTTCTCCCTGAAAAAGTGCCACACTTCAAAAATAATTTAACTTCCGGAACTCTTTAAAATTCACAGAAGTGAAATAAAATACCACATGGCTGCAACATGGATTAGAGGAACAACTCTGAGTCTTCCCACCAGATTATAGGAGATGAGGTGTTATAATACCTCAAGGTGAGTTTGAGGATTTTCCACCAGATTTAACTATGGATTTTCCTTTTGATCACATCATCTCTGCTTGAAAATTAATTCCTGTGTATCTGGAAGAACTACTGATGCTTCAACAGCATCATTTCATAAAATCCTGCACATCAAAGCTGTCCCTGAGCATGCCAACACTGAAAGAAGAGTGCAGTGACTTCCAGCAGCCTTTGCCACATGTGTGACCAAGTTAAAACAGCAAGTTACCAATTAAACTATAAATTCACTGAAACTAAAAATCACCCACCTCAAAGCTGCTATTTCAGCAGGAATGTCACTGCCAAGTTCAGAGGAGCTACCACATACACAACCACCTGAAAATCACATACCTGCACTCCTGCAGCCACACTTCTTCAAAGCTATAGTCAGAGGCTTAGCTGGGATTATGCCACAAGGTCAGCCCAAGGGATTTTAGCCCCTTTTGCTAGGTTTCTTCTAGTTTAACTAGATAACTACCTGTGGTTCATCATGCCAAAGCAAGAGCCTTACTCTTATGCTATGATGGATGATTTTAGGGGTTATGGCAGAAGTGCACAAATGACAGGCCTCTGGAAGGGCCATCCAAACAAAAAGCCACCTGCAGCTGATGAATTCATGAAATCATACTGAAATCTGAATTCCCACAACTCTTAACTGTAGAGCCACAGGAGAAGAAGAAACAGAGAGGACAGGGATGTTTTGCTGGAGGGGCAGCCCAGGCAGCTCAAGGAGGGAGGTGGAGGAAGCTGGGAGAAGCTGCATGTCAGCAGCACCCAGCTACGTGCAGCCTCCTTCCACATAGCAGCAGAGCAGCAGGATTTTGCCCTGGATCTCCCATGAAACCAATAGAACACATGAAAAAGAATGTTGGTTCATTTTGGAATAGGCTTTTAGTTAAGACCATATCAGGCTTGTATTCCAAAGCATTTTCAGATGCTTCAGAACAAGACATTAAAAATAACTACTTTGGGCAAAACCCATGTGCTGCATATAACTGTAGGCTGTTGCATCAGTGGATGTACGCAGAATTTTGGAAGAATCACTTTGGTCACTTGCTGACTGCTGTGGTAATTGGAAAGCCCAGAAAATATGCTATTTGGTTTTTAATACATTTTGTACAGTGTGATTGAATGACTTGGCCAGGAGAGTACATTTTAAAATGTTTAAAAAATAAGTTCTCATTCTTTGAAACAAATTATTACAAAAGTGTTTATAAAAAGCCTCCTGGAGTCAAAATTTGGAGAATTGATATGAAGGAACATGCCAAGATACACTTCCTCTAACACAGGAGCTTGCAGTAGATTGCACACCCAGCAACATGGGCACTAATTCAACTTTTTTGGAAGCAGGCTCTGGTTTGGTTTTGTTTCTGGCTTACAAGGTAAATATACAAAATTATGATCTTTAAAGTTGCACTCAAACTTTTTAAGTTAAATTTGTCTTGCCCAGCACACAATATCACTAAATGCTTTGCCTGAATTATAGTTTAATTTCATGACTGAAAAGTTGTCTTCTGCGAGTAAGACACAGCTAATGCTGAACTTCAAATTAACCCACAGACCTAAGGCCCCACTCTATATTAAAGGACAGATTAAGTTGCAAATGAAATTTAAAGTGGGGTTTATTTCCACAGAGCAGCACAGAGAGACCTGAAGGCTTGTCACAGACTAGAGGACCACAAGGGATAAGATAACAGCAGCCACCATCCCTGACCCTCCAACTCCCTTAATCAGCTGGCTGGGTGCCATTTTGCCTTCAACAGAAGTGCTCAGAGAACTGCATTTTAAAAGTGCTGTGTTTTCTGCCTCTTTCCAGTGCAGCAGTTAACTACAGTCTACTCATTGCTTATGCATTAGGGCAAGAGCATATTTGGAGAAATTCAGTTCTTCTGTGGGGATTTTCTTCTTCAAGGTGGATGGTTTAGGGTTTTGCTGCATGGGAGCTTAGGTGGGGTAAAATATTGAATCTTGCCCCTTGAAGTCAAGGGCAGGGGGACCGGAACGACCACCAAACTGACTCTCTATAGGTGCTGTAAAATCAAGGGGAAAAAAGGAAGAACAGCTGTGGACAGATTTAGAAAGGAAAGGCTCTGGTAGAGGACAAGCCAACTTCAGGAGACACAGAAGTTTAAGTGAGAACCTTGTACTTGCTTGAATCAGACTGCTTTCTTTTCCAAGGTCAGGCACTGTGAAGTTTAACTGATTTCAGCTTCTAAAGCATTTTAAAACACCATCTGGTAGACAAGGATGCTGTGTATTACAGCACCATTATTTCAGAAAAAAATAATAAAAAAATCAGACACCAGACTGTGCAAGCACCATCAAAAAGGGGAGCCTGAACTTCCTACCCTGGCCACTCCTACCTCCATGAAAAATTACACTTTGCTCCCAGAGCTCTCTAGCCCTACCATGCTGCAGTATGACATAACTGTGTCCCAGGTATACATGGACACCAGCTTTCCCATGCTGGTCATACATCATCAGAAGAGTTGTCAGACCAATAAAATCATATTTGTGGTTTTAGAGTCCCACCACCACCTAAGCCCAGCTTCACAAATGTTCCCAGTGCACCCCCAGTTTCCCCTGCAGCAAGTTGCACAAGCCCTGCTCATGTGATGCCTTGTTTCCAGAAAACTTCTTGCTCAGATTCACATCATTCTGGGGAAAAATTTGAATATTATATAGTTGTGAATCTTCAGAAGCCTTTCTCCAAAGTGATCTTGTATGTCCATCCTTGAAAAAAAACATGAAAAACAAAAGAAACCCACCACCAAAGCAAAATAACACCACAACAATTTGTGTTTTGTAACAAGGTGCCTACACAACAGAGACACTTCTCTTCTGTGTGTTGACCAGTTCTCTACCTCATGTTTCTGCAGAGTGTAAATACCTCCAGCACTTTAAAGTTCAGTGAGGGTTCTTTGTGTTATGAGGGCTGAGGTATTTTTGTTTGTTTAAGAAAATGGAAAAACACAAAGCAAAACAAAACCAAATAAGGACAAAACCCAACCAAACAAAAAAGCTAAACCAAACCAACACAAACCCATCCATTGGCACTGCCAGCCTTGCACCTCATGGTCTGTAATCTCTTACCTAAGACAGTCATGACAGTCTTCATAAGCTTCACAGGGGTTCTCCTACGGCTAATGGATCCACTGGTGTGTGACGATAAGACGTTAGTTTTCCTCTGAACGTACATGTAGATTCTTATGTAAACCACCACCATAATGAAGAAGACAACCAGGTTTAAGACACTCCAGAATATCAGGTAACTTCTGCTATAAATAGGTGCCAGGGATGAGCAGACGGTAATGTCACAGAGGCAGTTCCAACCCAGGGTAGGAACAGCACCCATGAAAATAGCAATGGCCCAAATTGATATAATTAAAAAGGTGACTCTCTTCTTCGTGAGATTACTGTGGATCTTCATCCGCATTATCGACATGTGCCGCTCAACAGCAATGACGAGGAGATTCACCAGGGAAGCCGTCAGGCTGGTGTCCAGAAGACCCTGACGCAAAAACCAGCGGTTCACAGTTAATGTCTTAGACACAGGGCCAGTGTTGAACATCAAGAAGACATAGGCAATTCCAGCAAAGAAGTCTGCAGCAGCTAAATTGGCCAGAAGATAGTAAAAGGGAAAATGAAACCTCTTGTTCTTGACCACAGCTGCTATGACTAATGAATTTGAAATAAAAATGAAGAGGCAAAAAAATGTCCCAAAACACAGAACAACAATGAGCTGTGGCCCTGTCCACTCATCTGCTGTGTCCGTCTTGGTCTGGTTATAGAAAAAGTCCATGCGCTTATCATAGTAGCATTCATTCATCCTGGATTAAAGCCTCTGCATCCTAGGAAGGGTGGAAGGTAGAAAGAAAGAGGGATTAACAATCAGCTAATAGTCCTTGCTTCAATCATCATACCTAACATCTTTTTTGGAGAACAAGATGTTGTGACAGGGACACGAGAGGGTATATGGTTTAAGGCCTTCAGTAAAAATTCAAACTATCCTGGGTTGTTGCAGAAGATATTCTGACCACTGGAGGATCACAGTGAGCAATGATTGGATCAGGAATTTTTAAAAGACTTACGTTCTTACAAAACCCCAGCACAGTTTCTTTTCAATAGCAGTAACACTGTACAGGCAACAAAATGGAAATTAAGAGGTTAAAAGTGACTTTCTAGAGGTCATGGAGAAAATCTGAGCAACAGCCAAGCCATTCTTACTGTGAAATCCCGAGTTTGAGCCACAGCCCCATCATTATTTCCATTTCTTAGTGTATCCAGTCAGGACAGGGAAGCATAAATCATAACTCTTCCATTCTACTGACTAAGCAATAAAAGGCCTATTACTGGAAAAAAAATTTGGTTTTTAATTATATATTAATAAATGTTTAAAAAGTCTGTATATAAGGTATTACAGGCCTATATGTTCTGAGCAGATACCTGTTATTTGCTACTGGAGGATTTAAGCAAATGTGCTGAAAAGGGAAAAATATATTATAGATATCTGACTATTCTAAAACCAGGGATTATTTTACTGGGCTGTAAAGCCAGAGCCCTATGAGAACCACACAGCTCGGTTATCTTCAAAACCAAAACCCAGTTCCCTACCCAACCACAGGATAAAGCAAGCCCCAGAAACAGCAATAGTTTAGAGGTTTATTTCTTATACCCATTCAGCACTATTTTGGACACAGGGCTATTAAACATGACAATGGAAAGGGGAGTCTGTGTTCCAGATTACATCACACTTCAGCTACTCTGACAAGGTCAATGTCAGCTGCCTTGGCAGTTTGACTGCCTTTATTATGAACCAAACTGAACTTAAACTAATTTACACAGGAGACCTGACAGCAATTACTCATGATTGCTGGACCATATGTGGGGTCTCAAAGCCTAGTAGGGAGAATTTATGTCTGATTATCACTAGCCCTCACATTCTTTGTCAGAATCTGAAAAAGGGTATTAATAATTACTTCATTAATAGATATTGTATAGTTTTAGCAAAACCCAAGAATGTAGCCATGGCACAAGACTCTAATCCTATTTGATATTATACAGAGTGGCAAACCTGTCTGAGTGCAAGGATAGACAGGAGGAAGTATGGTGATAAAAAGCTACAGGAGCTTTTAGCAAGGCTAAAAGCTGCTTGTGAGTCTTAGGCCTTCATGAGTGCCAGAGTGACAGACTAAGTGGGGATGAAAAGAAAAAAGACCTGGAAGTAGAAGAAGGATACAAAAAAGTGTAAGGTTGTCACCTCTGCAGCTAAAATTGATGACAGATAAACATCAGGTTCACTTAGTCTATTATTACCCTGTAGTCCTTTTACAGTTCTATCTTATCTCTCCAGGTACTGGGTAGCAAATTAAACAATCCCCAGTGGGCTGCCTAACATGCCACTTTTATATTAAAAGTTTCTTCCAAGCTTTAAGCTAAAAAGGTTCATTTTTTTTCATTTATGTTACACTACTTATGTTATTTCTCTTATGCAATACTTACATTACCTAATTTTAAATTAAATTACACTATTCCACAATTAATATTTTCAGCAAAGTGATAATTTTTGTTAGTTTTTCTGAACTAGCTCAGCCTTTATTTTTCTTGATTTTTCTTGATGCCCACCCTAGTAGTTAACATGAAAGCAGGCCACTTGACACTGTTGCCCGTTATCCTCAACAACCTACCCAGCCACTTTTTAATAAAGGAACTTATTAAGGCATCAAATCTAAATATAGTCTGAACTAAGAACAATTACTCAAGGACAAGAAGTGGAAGGAAACAAGTAAATGATCCCTTTTGCTGAAATATTACAGAGCATCCCTCTACCTAAAAATAAAAAAGCCTCAGCAATGTGGATCCACTTCAATGAGTCAACTGGAATTCAATGCCTACTGCTCCCTGTCCAGGGCAATATGGGAAAGCTGAGCTGTCAATCTCACCTAGGAAGTACTTAAAAGTTAAATTCAATCTAAGTGACCAGAAGTCTCTAAGGAGCTGCAGGCAACAGCTACTGAAGTAGCAGAGTGCTGGGAACCCAGCCAGTAGAGATGGCACTGCTCTAACCCACCAAGGTTACAGAACAGCCCAAATGCCTGCAAATAGAAGCAGCATTTTGGGCAAGAATGGCAGAGTGAAAAAAAAAAAATTTAAAAAACTGTGAAAATTATAGGGAAGGGTTTTTTCCGAACATGTTGTATCTTACTGTGTAATCATCTCAACAGATGAATCTCTTGCTTGCAGAGACAGGAAAGAGATCTGCAGATGCTTTTTTCATCTCATCTGGAGAAAAGTTTAAGGAAATCTAGACTATCAACTAAAAACTTATTCTAAATACTTAAGTGTGTTGAGATCCCATCCTCATTTGAAGTAGCACCCAAAGAAAAAAAAATATTCAACACATCCATAATTAACCAAAATAATTACACTACAAACACTCACTGTCACACAGCAGAGCTCAAATAACAAAATAACTTTGAAAGAGGTCTCTTGAGGTGTCGAGGTAAGGCAGGAAGGAGTAGCAAAGCATCCAGCTGAGGTCTCAGGGTCACAGAGCAGACTCTGGAGATTCACAAATGGAAGCTGCAACAAAGCAGCAGCCAAATTCGAGCTAGTTTACATCCCAGTCTTTCAGAGATGCAGCACCTGGCTGTCTGTACCAGCGCAGGTACAAAAAGCACTTATAATACCAGGGATCTTGCAGACAGTGATTGACTTCACACCTTCATTTTAAGTCCTCCCAGCAGAATTAGCCTGGTCTCAGGGAAGCTGTATAGACGTGACAGAGCTATGCAGCTGAATCCTCAGTGGTTCTGCCCAAGTCCACACCAGGTACAAGATGTATGATAGTATATCCCATGTTTCCTGGCATGTCATGTGTCCTTATAGCACTTTCTTCTTCAGGTCTTCTCTTCTGCAGCAAAATCAGAGATGTTTATCAGGGCAGGTTTAAACTTAAGAAGAGAAAAAATAATTCTACCCTCAAATATTACATATTTCACATCTGCTTATTTAGTACACAAAAATTTAAATATGTAGGCAAAATATTGTTCAGTGTTAGTAGAAAAACAGCTAAACTTGTCAACATAGACTCAGAAAGGCAAGATTCTCCTGAGTCTGCAGCAGAGAGCTCTCCAGTTCTGCTACTTACCTTGTGAAGAATTGCCTTGCTTTGACTTTGCCTCCCATGAGCTTGATATTCCTTGGGTATTTTATGAGAATCCACAATAAACAAACCCTATTCACCTCTTCCATGCCACTCAGCATTTCATATCCCTTCACACAGACCTCCAGCAGTAATCACGTGCTGAGTATTCTACAGCTGAGTAGGGCTAATAGCTTGCCATAAGTCACTTGCAGGTAGATACATCAAAACCTTACAAGTGCCAAAAGCATAGCCTTGTCTAAAAGGTTCTTTTCTTTATTACTGTCTGTTTAAGTACTTCAGTTCCACCAATAGTGGCTACAAAGATCAGAAACTGATGGACTGTGAAGTGCCTTTTCCTCTACCACTGAGTAAACTTTCAAGCTGCCTTTTTTTTTTTTTTTTTTGAGAGGGAAAAATCTTCTGTTCCAAAAAATCTCAAAGGATTTGAGATTTCAGTGAAACCATTTTCAGATGCAAAAGCACATGTTAAGAATTTTTCCCAACCCGCCACATCTTGAGCTGTTTGTCTTAATGACAGCTTGTATGTTTTAATTGATTTTAAATTCCTCTATGTAACTCATATCAAGTCAGAATATGTTCTTCACCATTCTTAAAATAGAAGTCAAGAATTTGCATGAATATGTAGAAATATATTACACCAGCTGTCTAAACAAAGAGTTAGTGAAATAGAATATAACCTAAATAATATTCTGGACAGAAGGTTCAGCTGGTTGCAAGCTAACATGTTTTAATGCTTGTTATTCAATCAGAATCCAGTTTACTTCAATAAAGTTACTAAAAATCTGCATATTTAAAAAGAAATTTAATATTAGCTATTTAAATCAAGGATTTTAGTGATCCAAACTGTGATTAAAATTTCCTTTTAAATCACTTTCATTCAAAATTAAATTTGGCCTGTAAATCAGCTCTAATTTGAGTCACTCGTTATTAATGTAGACATTTCTGAAGGAAAACACAAATAGCATTTTACTGAGAAGGTCATTATAAAATTTAGCCTGTAAGCCCTAATGTGATCCATGGCACACCCCTGTGGCTTTCTGCCTCTTTCCTGTCCATTAAAAACCAAGCTGTTTCAATACATTGGCCACAACTTTATTGAAGGGTTGGCGTCAGTTTGGGGGACTTTGATGGCTTCATCCCTGTTCCTGCATAAATGAGGGTGGGAGCAGACAGGCCTGGGCTGGCACAGAAAACTACTGTGAGAGGATTCAAGCTGACTTTGCACATGGACTGAGAAGTCCACAGAGTAAGAATGAACCTACAGGAGGACAACAGCAATGAAGTCCTCTAAGCAGGGCTGAAAGTTAGGTTAGGGGAGAGGGAGGAATGTTTGCCCAGGCAGAACCCCAGCCTGTTTTCCTGCTGGTTTTCCTGAGCTGGCACAGGGATTTCTGTGCAGAATTTCAGGGCAGTTCAGCATCCAAAATGATACACTCTGGAACAGGAGAGATCATGAAGCCAGTACAGTCCAGGCAGGTCTGTGGGATGGAGCAGAGGAGCAAGCTGTGCCCAGGCTCAGCCTGCAAAGCAGGCAGGCTGCCAGCTCTGCCTGAGCACTTCATGTCCCTGCCTCCCCTGCCCCATTAGCAAAGATGAAATATTAAATATAGATTTCTAAGAGATTTTGAAACTTACAACAAAGTTGCTCTTCAGAAAGGTGAGTTTATCATGCTGACTGATCACAGGCATGGGGGCAGAACAAGGAGGAGAGTCACTTGAAATACTCTCTTTGCATTCACACTGTTACTGCAGAGAAATATCAAACAGCAGCAATTGTCTACCTGCACATACTGCTTAGGCATTTTAAATTTATCCTACAAGCAGCAGATGGCCCTCGACACAGCACCACAAAAGGAGTGTCTGGAGGCTTGCAGCCCGTGCAGGCCTTGCCAGGGGCTCCCCTCAGCACTGCACTTGCTTGCCTGCACCAAAGGCAGACACTAACACCCTCTGCCCCAAATAAACGTCCTCTGCTCCCGGATAAACCACCAGTACTCTTTTGACTTTCATATTACTGAAAAGCTTTCTCTCACCTCATTCCCCAGAGGAAGGCACAGGCAGAAGGAAGCCAGGGCACGGGACACCAAAGCTATACATACAAATTGTATTAGTTCAGAAAGGGAATTGGTTCCTTGTTCCACTCCACACCCTGTGTACATGTATAGCCACGGAGAAAAACACAGCCAAATGATTGCACAGTAACCCAAGAAACCCATTCAGGTTACCTCAGCATAGAAAGAAATACCACTGCAGAAAAGGGTGTGTAACACAGCAGAGGCCAAAAATGTTAATATGTAACTGTGAGGAGGAGTTTTGTGAAGTAAGTGCTCTGGTTCACTTCTAATTGTCTTTAATAGTTAATTGATATTATAACCAAAATCAATTTAGAGAAACAAGCTGAAAGAAAGCACATAGAGAACACAAAGTTCTGTAGAAATATCTCCATTTAAACTAAAGCTTTTTTTATCTGGTACTATTAGAGGCTGTAATAGAAGCCAACATTTATTTAACAGGTTTTACAGGGACAAATTATCTCAGAAGTAACTGTTTTACTTTGTCTTCATTATATAAATTTTGCAGGCACTGTCTATACTTGAAACAGCATGATACATGTTACACTTCAAGGACCTGAGAATATACTTTTTTAAAAAACACTGTAAAAATCCAGCTTTAAAAATCTGATGAAAGGAAATTTGATACTGAAAAACTGTAAGGCTCAATGAATAAGTTTTTCATCCAGAGAACTTATTTACTATTAAGAAAATCTGCTTGTGTTTTTATTTTTTTTTTTAACATAAGTATTCCAAATTTCAGATAACTGCCTGAACTCAATTCAAATACTTTCAAGCAGCATTATCCCATTACCTTGGTCTTCAATGCCTTTTAGAATAAGGAGACCAGAGCATCCCACCCATTTTCTCTCCAAGCCTGCTTCATCTACATAATGTTAACTTGATGGAAAGTACTGCAACTCTTATAATTCCACCATTGTTCTGGATATTTCCAGTAATAATCCATTTTAATGGTGTCATCTTTTGGACTAGGAAGGTAGTGGGGTGAAGGGAATCAAGATGATTCCTTGCCAACCTGTAGATGTCAGTAGTTGCGACATTAAAGGTTTTTTTATTTATCATACATCCTGCATAAAATATCAATGCTATATGGTCCAAATAAAGAGTCTTAAGAAAAGTATTAAACATACCAAAAATGTAGAACCTCAAGACTAAATATTTAAAGTTGTAGAGAGAGGAAGTAGTACCGCCAGCTACAGACCACAGTGCTTTGTACACATAGTGAAAATCACTGTTGAGGCACAGAAGTGTCACCCCGTGCATGTATGTGACAGTGCTGTTCCTCTGCAGACTGCAACAAGCTGACACTGACAGCTGACCTGTGAAGCATGGAGATACAGGGGCACCTCTACCAAGGTATTATAAAGCTCAGGCTCCAGCTGTTAAAATCCCTTTAGCATAAAACTGCTGTACTGCACTAAATTGAAAGCTCTGATCCATCGCAGAAAGTTGTTAGGGACAGATAGCAAGTAACTCACTAGTTACCACAAGTTAGACTTCAGACTTTGGTAATTTAAGACTTTCTGAAATTATGGTTTACTAAATCTATATATGGACTTCAAACTAAAAACTTCATTGCAAAGCCTTCATTTAGCCTCCTTTAAGTGTGGTTCTGGAAGGAGCTGGCGGGTCATCCTATAATGCAGAAACAGACACAGCATTTAAAATATTTAAAAGTCATTCAAACAGCCTATACATTGTGAAACATGCCTAGAAGAAAATATTTATTCTGCTTCTAAAGTGAATTTCCCATTTCTGCAGAACTTCCAGGTCCACCCATTAATCACTATCAGCTCCATTCTACTGTTCAACAAATCAGCTCTCTTTTACAAGCCTACAGAACATGAATACAGACTATTGCAGCACAGTTCCAACCAAGTCAACTTTTACTGTTTATTTTCAGCACATAGCTGATGCAGACCTGAATCACACCACTGCTGATTAAAACAAGTCACCTGACTGTAAGTGATCTGTTAGCAGATTCAGAGCCTGGGTTTGCAAGCAAACAAGTCAGTGAAACTGGTAGAAATGGCAAACTCCACAAAATATTTGCTGAAGACATAGAAGTGGACCTAATGGCATAACAGTAGAATCCAGGTGTGTCAATCTTTAAGACTAATACTCAAGAAAAATATGATCTCTACAGTGACAAGTCTTATACATCAGAGATTTTATTTCATTATCTGATAGCATAAGGACTATTCTGGAGAATGTTCTAAAGTGGTTAATGGTCAGTGTAACACAGGAGGATAAGGATACAGCCAGTCTAACTTGTCTGAAGCTTTCATCTAGCATTCTGAAAACAGCTAAAGACATCTTTCATCTTCACTTGCTGGTAAAAGCTGCTGCTTCTTCACTGACTGTGTAGATTTATTTGTGGGATTGCTCAATTTGTTTGTTTGCATTTACTTTCATTTTCAATACACAGATAAGCTTAGTGAAATCAGATTTTTTACTATATAATGGATTTGAGTTGTGCTTCCTATTGAACCTCTTAGAAGACCGTAATAACATCCAGGAAACCACATACTCAGCATAGCTTAAAGAACAAAGCTACAGCAATGCACCTCACCAGTCTGTAATAAGAAGTGTCTTTCTCTAGATTTGTATCACAGAAGGGAGAACAGACCTAACTACATGGCCTCTGGAAACACAAGGGTACTGCCTTCACTCCCTCCTTGCCGCCCTGACTTTTGTTTTCTTAAGGGAAAGAACTAATCAAAAGATATAATGCTAAATAACGGCAGTGTATTTTTTCGGTGTATTGCATAGATTGAGCTATCTTATTTAAAAAAAGCCACCTCAGAGAAGACCCCTGTGCCATCCCCCCGCAGTCCATACCAGCTGCCTGCGATCCAGCAGGGCACGGCACACGCGCACGCCGAGGTGTGCAAACGGAGTCTCAGGTGTACGGAAACTCAAGTGTACATACCTGGGAAGTACCTGTATTTTTGTATATGCGTACACATATCGGCACGCACCCTCGGGCAGAGCGGCAGCGCCGGCGCTCCCCGGGCTCGGACCCGCCGGGCTCCGGACCCGCGGCGGGGGCGGCCGAGCGCGCTCCCCGCTCCGCTCACCGGCACCGGGCCGGGGCGCGCCCCGGGGCTCCGGCACCGCAGCGGAGAGCTTTTCAGAGCTGCACAAAGTTTTGCCTGCCCGATTACTGGGGGAGCCGCTCGTCCTCATGGAACGTGCCCGACCCCCGATTATCGGTGTTCCCACCGCTGTCCTCCGCCGCCCCGGCCCCGCTGTCAGGGGCCCACCCCCCCCCCCCGCCCCCCCGCCCCACTCACCGGCAACCCCTGACGCGGAGCGGAGCGGAGCAGCGCCGCCGCCGCCGCCGCCGCGCAGAGCGGGCCCGCCCGCTCCGCTCCGCTCCGCGCCCCGTCCCGCCCCGCACCGCCTTAACCCGCCCGACCCTGCCCGCCTGCTCCGCACCTGCCCCGAGCCGAGCAGGAAAGCTCTCCGATGCGTTTGTTTCCTCCCCGGTGCAGAGGTTCGGCTCTCCCCAACCAAGGCGCGGGCGAGACCAGGAGCTGCACAAGTCTAAAGGGCTGCACTGCCCGAAAAGTCCATCAGAAGGTCCATCATCATTCAAACATTAGGAATCAAAAGCAAGACTTACAAAATTGCAATAGCAGCTGCGAGCAGATCCGAATAGTGCCAAGTACGTGTCGCTTCCTCCCTGCATCACAAGGTAGCTGTTCTTTTAAACTTAGTGTAAAAAGCAAACAAGAACCACCTCACCCCCAACCCAACGACACAGAAACCTTCGGGCTCATGTCACTTCCAACGGGCAGGAATACACACACACAGCTCTGCAATGAAGGACAAGCCAAACTCGAATGCAGAAGGTAGTACAAGATCAAATTTATCTGAAGACCATAATCAGATGAAGCTGACCCTATTACTACCTACCTGAATCGTTTACTGAGAGCAGACAAGCAGTGCAGAGCTATACATGGATCTGCTCAGAGTAGGACGACAGACAAGAAACTCTCAGCAGAACATCTCTGCTCCACTTCTCAGAAATCCTGGTAACAATTACACCATGAAGCATAAACAGAGTTAAAGGCTAGATACAGCCTTGCACATGAACATTATGTATGACATGCCAAACAGCACTTTTTCTGTTTTATAAAAAAGAATAAAGAAAACCCACAAATAAGAGCCAAACTCCTATTCACCCTGTTCCCCTCACTTGAATGCTCACCTCGGAAATGGCTTAGGCAATTTTCTTCCTTTCTTCCAGTTTCTTCCCAATGCAACCTTCTCAATGTCTCACTACTTTCTCTCCTCCTTTAGTTAAATCCTATAAGCAATTAGCAAAAGCTTTTATTCCCAGAGAACAAGATAACAAAAAGGAACAGCCTATATTCAGAGCACTTTGCAAAAGTTTGTGCTCCAGTACCACTTCCATTACCGTGCATCACCTCCTTAGCTGCTGGAGTGGGACCACGTATCAATCAGCAACTGTGTTCAAATATGTATTAATGTGCAGAATTAAGAGTCAACATATGCCAGATTTCCTGTTAAGTTTAACCTCTGTGGAACAGAGAGCCTGTAATAACCTCCAGCAAGCAGCTCTTATCTCTTTTTTTCCAAGAGGAAAAAAACCAAAACAGAACACCAGATGGTGAAGACACAAATTGGTTTCTACAACACATTAGTGACCCACGCTAATATGGTAGGGCTGAAGTAGCAGTCTAGCTAGCAAGCAGCTCATATGATTAAACAATTAAAAAAAAAAAATCAATACTGGACAAGAAAGCTTTTGGTTCCATTACAGAAATTAAGTCTTAAAATGAGTTAGGAAGTATTCTCTACATTCTGTCTGTTGATAACTTTCCCTCATTCCCTGAGGATTCTCTCACAAACAAGTATTTGTCTGAGCAATGGCTTTGACAGGTCACATTCAATGTCCTACTAAATTGGAAAGAGACAATTGAAGTTGGAGCTTTAATGAGGAGCCATGGCTCCTTCACCATGGCTCACAATGCCAAGGGTACAGGATGTACCTCACCTGCCTTGGGGAAGAGAGGCACCAGGCCTCAGGAAGCCATGAGGCTGTTATACCCATAACACATTATATGACTAGTAATCCACATATACAGCATTAGTATCTGCTTTTTCTAAGTTCAGGTCTCTCACCTAACATTTCTTTAAGTACTAGCAGAGGGCAGAGCAGTAAGGAAAATAGAGCTTATTTTCAGACATGCTGGAAGTGTATGATTTAGAGACATTTCAAAAAGCTACCAGAAAAATAGCAGCAAACTTGGAAAACACCAGCATCTTACAAAGTAAAGATTGCACATTTTATGGGAAAAGAAACTGCTGGCAAACAGTTAATGCTGATCATTCTACAGCCTGCAGAAGAGCACTTGGATTATCCAGGGCCCCAGAGCATGCACTAGAAGGCTAACCTTGACAAAAACAAATTCTGCAGATTAACATTAGGAGAAAAGTTGATTCTTCTGTCCTGAGTGGAAGACAGCAATCCTCTGTTCTAGATCATGCAATTAGCACTGGTTTGATGACAACACAGTTACAGAAAATCTTTCCTAACAGCACAAAGTCTTGGTTATTGGTGGCAATTTCGTTTATAGCCACAGGCTGTAGTGACGAATTAGGCCACTGAAGTGCATCACTCAGACTTGGAAGGAAAGAAGAGATTCTCTGTCCCAAGGACATTTCAGGAAGAGAAGCATTTAAGTTTGCAGAGCCTGGATACATCAAAATACTGACTGCAGCCTAAACTGCAGCCTAACTGCAGCCTAAACAAGGCAAAACGGCATTCACTCTCAACCAAAAATGCTTAATTATTAGGAAGGTAAACACTAGGCAGGAAATAAAAAAAAAAAAAAAAAAAAGAAAGAAAGAAAAAAGGCTGTCACTCACCTCACTCTTACCAGTGTAGTGTTTTGAATTGTCTTTGCATTTGAAACACCAGCAAGCCAGAACTTGCAGAGACCACCATCAGTAGTAAAGAACACATAGCAAGACCAAGTCCTATCCAACACATTGACACATTCTATTAAAGAGTATTTTTAGGGAGCAGATAGCGGACAAAGTGGAGCACCTAATACAACAGCCCACCTACCCCAGGGGCAGTCAGCACCCCTGAAAGTTTCCAGAAGCACCTGGTTAAAACCTATGCATTGGAAGTGCTTTAAAGCTCCCAAAAGTGCTCTGCTCTCATTGAAAAAAAAGTTTATAAAGACCCAAGGGAAAAATACAGTTTTTACAGAGGACTATTCCAAAGACCATTAGAAAGTCACTTGAACAAATCAACTGCCGGCATCAGTTACTACATATTTTCTTCCAATTAACATGTGCCTGAAATAGAAGTAAAACTCCACAGCATTGTTTTTGCCTAAATTTGTCATCCAGATTATGGCTACACAGTGTAATACTATCAAATACCATCAGCCTTCATGTATTGCTTACTATGAAAGTTTTCAACCATGCAAAACATATTTACCTATAGCTAAAGCTGTAAGTTTAATCCAGACCCAGTACAAATCAAACATTGTGGGTACAACAGGACAGTCAAAAAAAAGGATAAAAAATTGCTTTTTAGTAAAGCTATTAAAGAACAGACTGTAACCTATAAGTTGTTTGTGATAAAATGATATACAAGAGAGAGAGAAGCACAATTATTTTGCACTCTTGTGCAGCTTTTTAGTTTTACAGAAATTTATTTCAAATAAATGAAATTTGCCAAGTAGAATAGATGAACGCATCACTTTAAGTGAAAAATTCCTCCTTCCTTGATTACCTTTTATTTAATACCTTTTTTTACACAGAACTATTTCTTTAAAAATATTTTCATAGAATTCTTTTCCTTATTAACAACATCAGTTGGATTCAGGGTCACCTTCCTTCCTCGTAGAGCTGATTAGCAAACAGAGCTCCCACAGACAATGCTCAAGAATCAGCCTTCTTTAATGTGAAATAACTTGAGGCAAGAAGAGAGTTCTTCACCACTTTATTCCAAACACAGCTTTTAGGCTCTTCTGCTGGTCAGCCAGCTCATGTCACATTAATAGCTTTTTTCCCCAAAAAGACTTCAATTAGATAAGACTAGTCAGTTCATGAGGGGCAGGTCCACATGGTTGGCTTCACTGCAATTTGGAGAATTCTTCTTCTTTGTACCACTAGGCTTTCTTTGCATTTATTAGTGGTGAATTTCAATGTGCAGTCATCCATTAATAAGTATCAAGTTGTCATCACTCTGTTGTCTGAAAAAAAAAAAAAAAAATCATAATTCTACATTCAACAAGAAATGCAATAGAAATCATTTACCCATACAAGTTAAGTTTTGGTCCTTCTGTTCCGTGCTCTCCCATTTCAATACACAACTCCAACACCTGCACTGGGACAATCAAGCAGAACCTTCCATAGTAGCAAAAGCTCTAGATTTTCACTCCAGCTATCAGGCTTGTGCCCTCAAGACTGCACAGTGTATTACAGTGGAGTATATTTATTATGCTCAAGCAGACAAAAATCTCTTATTCTGCACAATGACTTGTATGTGATACCTGAAGCTGTACCTGGCTGGAGTTCTTGTTAACTAGCTGCTTTCAAGCACCCACATCCACTACTGGGATACCTGCCCATCATCATCTCACATGGTCCTTTTAGGCTATGAGGTTTCCCTCTGCCAGAGTACACTGAAAGTATAAAGTTGCAGTTCACAAAAGCATCAGTATATAAACAGATAAATATCCTACTGCTAAAAAAGGATTTGCTACACCAGTTGTGACTGAGTGTTCACATTTAACTCTATTCCTTCTCCCATAGCTTGGCTCCGTTGCACAGTGCCCATAATCATTCTGTGCCCACAAGTGAATTATCCTGGACTACCTAGGGACAGAGACAAGATGCATCCTGTCTCAATCAAGGTTTCAGAGAAATGTTAGATTTCCTCAGAAACAGAATTCAGAGAATCAGCTCTCAGACTAGCAAGCACCAGGAGACATGTTCATCTCTCACCACTGCCTTAAAAAGGACCACTAGGAAGACATCTACAAGCCTGAGTTTGATAGCAATAAGACATTTACCAGTATTTTCCAATATTGTAAAATACTTCCAATAATGCAATACTTCCAAAACCCTAAGAAGCAGAGACTTGGTTTGCTCCCAAATCCTTGGTAGTTTCATGCTATACTCTGCAGTTCTCCCATCAGTTTCACCGTGGTAGGTTTTATAAGAGTATAACACTTAAAACATACGTTTAAACTCAGAATCGCCACCCTTGCGTCGTCAGCTGACTAAAGATCTAACATCAAGTACAAGAGGAACACCAGCATCCAAGTATTACACAGGTGTAGTTCTGGATGCGCCAGCATTTGTGAAACAGCACTCTACAGTGAGATGCTAACTGGTGTACTTCTCAGGAAAACGCTCATTAAAAGCACCATACTGACCTCTTGCAGCAGCAGATGAATGACATAGAAGTCTGGTCTTTTCTGTAGCCACCACTGTCATGGTCTTTTAGAAATTCGTGTAGATCTGTTACTGGAAAACCACTTTTTTGATATTTCTGAAAGAAAAAGTGTTTTATTTACAAGACACGAGAAGTTACTTGGCATGAAATGTTCTAAAATTTCCTCTAGAGAGTGACAGTAAAACCAGACTAGTTGGTTCATAGAAAGGAAAAAGCCCCATCCCAGAAACACCACATATATAGTTGGTGGAACAAAGCAACCAGCATGACAGAAAATTCACATTGTTCAGAGATTCTCTTATGTTTTGTTTGCTGCCCATAAGGCCAAGCAAGGGATCTCAAATCATACTGGCATTGATTGATTCTCCCTGTTCAGTGAGGTGCTGTGCTCACTGCAAGTGCCCTGGGATCGTTTTCCCTAAGAATTCTAATGTGGGATTTGAAGGGCCCTATCATGGATATTCAACATTGCCATGCTGAAGAAATGCTATGAAAAACACAAGTTCAGCATACTGAAATAGCTCCCAGTGGATCCACATGAAGTGCTCAGAGGGAAAAGTAACAGTAAAACACTGGTTTGCATGTCAGATCATCCAGTAAACTCAGAAGCACAGACAGTTAAGTTATATTTGGAAATGCTTAGAAAGTGGGGCTCTTGCTCAGTCTGGAAGTTGTAGTTCATGTCAGACCAGTCTTATTCTTCTGGCTTGTTTCTCTGACACCAAGACAAGAAAGACAAAAGCTGAAGAGCATGAGCCACATTGCCTTCTCACTGGTAACAGAGGCTGCCAGGAGCACAAAAGGGAGACAGCACTTGAGGTCAAGAACAAAAGGTAATTACTGAAAACTTATCTTCACTTTCAGACAGTTCATACTGGAAACAGATGGCACAATTTTAACTTGAATGAGAAGGGTCTTTCAGAATGCATTTCCTTTTCACCATACATTTCCAAGCAGCACATTAAGCAAGCCAGATGTGCCTTAATGACAGTCTTAAATGAGTTCAGAGTTATCTGCTTGAATCTTGCCAAACTCCTGCCAAATCCATACCTCTGAGATGTCAGCAAACCCTTCCTGACCTCATCTTTTGATACCATGAGAAGAAAGGTTCACTTCAAACAAGGCTTATCTGGCTCTATGTATCTATCCTTAAAAAAAATAACTCTTTCCCCACATTCCTCCATTTACACTTCCATTAGCTGTTGCATTTTTGAAGCCAGGTGAAGCAGCAGAAAATAGGATGTTGACACACAATGAGGATAATTTTTCAAATCAATAAGTGCTTAGTTGTTTGGATGACTATCCAGTCATCCTCTCAATTTTGCCATAGACTAAACTAAAGATTTTAATAATCTCATCTCTCATAACTAACAGCAGATAGTATGGTGTGACTAATAAGAATGAATCCAAAACTGATTAGAAGTGTCAAAGAAAATAAATGTTTTACCTTTATGGTGTCATAGGAGTCAGTAATGAGTGCAATAAAAAGGCTGAGGATCATATATATAAACAGACTAATGAAGGAATACAGATATAAGCGACTGAACCTCCACACCAACGTGCTCTTCTGCTGGATTTGAGCAAATGTTGCAAACATATCATCACCATTGACCAAAGAAAACAAACATTCAGCCACTGTGTTCAGATCTTCAAACTAGAAAAAACAGAGTACAAATTATTAGTACAAGGTGAAGATCAATTAACCATACTTAAAGGGAAAGTGGAAAAAGCCCACTACTGTTTTTTATAACACTTTTGAGTTTTACTCATATCAGAACAAAAAAGTCAATCCAGACAATTAAATGCTACCACACTTTCCTGTGCATTCATACAAACATACATGTCTGTAATAGAACCATGGAGAAATACAGTCTTAACTAAGCATGATATTGACATCAGACATAAGATTTATTATCAAGAAATAAACTTGTGATATTCAACAGGCAAAACAGTCAATATCTGACCACCACAGAAAGTTAAAGTTACTGAATTTTAAGCAATTTTAGGTCTGCAGAAAAATATCGTTCCATTTGCCAAAGCACAGATAAAGTGATTTCACAGAATGTGTACAGTGGTAGTATGCTGGGAACAGAATCCACATCCTCTAATTTACCCGCTCTGCAACATTACTGGAGTATGGGTAATAAATCAATACTGTATTAAGGCTCTGGTGGTAGCATATAGCCTTCAGAGCTCAAATGATCTAAACTACATTTGTCATGCAATAACATAATCTATCCATCATTCAGAAAGCCCTCTCTGAGCTGTAAGTACAAGCTATGGCTGGGTTGTGAAGCTACTGGAATATACACTGCACGAACATCACAGCTTCATTTCAAGGACATTCTCTTGAATTCCAAATTCCATTTCCCTAACATGAGGCTAAAATCCATTCAGCTACCAGGTAGGCACACTTTCCCCTCTTGCCCTGGCGCTCCAAATAACTGGATTTGTAAACTATACTTACTGGACAATACAAATTAATGCACAATGTTTTAATGTGGCCATTACCAATGAAGTAACATGACTACGCCCACTTGAATTGTGGCCCTGTATCCAGAACAGGATGTCAAGAGGCATATGCTTGTAAGGAGAACATATTGTTGCACAGGAACAGCAGATGTGGTTTTACTCTTATGGCTTATTTTGTTATTATTCTTTTTATTGAATTTTCAAGCCACTGTGAAACTCAGAAGTACATTATCTGGGAAGAGAGGGGGCACGGCATGGGTAATTTTGAGCAACTGGCAAGTTTCAATGCAGACACAGAGAGGACTGCTCATCCAAAAAGGCTCTGGATTGACAAAACATAAAATGCAGGATTACCCACTACCTTTCTCTGACTGTAGTAGAAAAAAGAAAAGCAACATACATATTTCTGTATTTTTGAGCATACGGAGCTCTCTGGAGTTTCTGCATATCAGGGAAGGCTCTTTCCATTTCTTTCCAAGGACAGCTTGGGTGGTTGGAGAGCCCTGAGCAGCCAGCCCTGGGCAGGCCTGTCCTGTGGGACACTGGGGAACTGGCAGGGAGCCCCCACACAGAGACAGCTGCTTTGCTTGACGTTGATCTGCGATATTTGGGCAAGAGGCAGTATTTTCATAGATAAGCATGTTATTGACTACACTTTCTCTGGCTCACATGATTAACATACTTGTTGCAGGGAAGTTACAACAGTAATTACGCTCTGCCTGTTTTAAACAGTTGAGACTCTACTGTGGCAGAGGATCCCACTGCATCCAGCATCCCCCAGAGAAACATATCATCAACTTGGAACATGTGCAGACTGAATACCTACATTGCTCAAAGGAGAGAATTACAGCTCAGGGCAGAGTGGGGGAAGAGGCACAAGATGCTGAATCAAGGACTGCAGCATGTCTCTCTGTTACATATAGACTGTGTGTAACCCGAGATCAAGAATAAGAAATCATACATTTGTTAGTCATTAACGGACATCTAGAATTTGTCACAACAGGAACCTGCCTTTTTGCAAACTCTCACATCTGCCAAGAGGAAAAACAAACAAGCTTTAGGGTTGTTTTTCCTTGTGTTTTAGAACATATAAAAACTTACTCCTGCACCCAGGTTTGAGACAAGACATACCAGGCACACACTTTGATACTAACCTTAAGAAAACAAACAAACAAATCCGCAACCCACCCCCACACAGGAAGCAAAGTAAATAAGACAGGCATTCATCCACCCCTTTATGAGTCATAATTTAGGAGCTGAAGTTACATGGCACGGGAAAGATTTGGAAAAACAAAGTCAGAGCCAAGGAGATTCCAAAAGAGAAAAAAAAAAAAAAAGGGGGGGAACGGTGAACTGTGCCTCCTCAACCCAACTGAACTGGGATTGCCAGAAGAGGGCGAAAGAGATCACACAGAATCATAGAAAGTGCTGAGTTAGAAGGGACCCTCAAGGATCATCGAGCTCAGCTCCTGGCCCTGCACAGGACCACCCCCAAGAGTCACACCATGTGCCTGAGAGCATTGTCCAAACGCTTCTGGAACTCTGTCAGGCTTGCTCTTGTGACCACTGCCCTGGGGAGCCTGTTCCAGTGCCCAACCACACTCTGTGGGAAGAACCTTTTCCTAATATTTACCTAAACCTCCCCTGGCACAACTTCATACCATTCCCTCAGGTCCTGTCACTGGTCACCACAGAGCAGAGATCAGTGCCTGCCCTTCCCCTTCCCCTCACAAGAAAGCTATGGACTGCAATGAGGTCTCCCCTCGCTCTCCTGCGGGTCTGGATAAACCACTCACTTGTAACCAAAACAGTTTGGTTTAGGGGATTCCACTGATTGCAAGCACACATTAAAGGCAAGAACACAGTTATTTTGTTAAAATGAGCAGGTGGCAGAAGGTATGCATGGAAGGAGAAACACTTCCATGTTCACATTACAGCTTTTATACAGAAATATTAATTTAAGATGCATTTCTGTTGTTATAACTGAGAGCTAATCACACACACATTAGACCAGAAAAGGAGTGATACTGCTGACATACCTTTTCATGATAAGGTCCCAGGACAATCCAACCACAGAAAGTATACCCAAGATAGATCATCCCAGCACAACAACAAAACCTTAACACTTTTGGCAATGATGCCTGCATAGTTAAAATGAGCACCTGCAAGTTGGTGGAGGAAAGAAGGGGGAAAAAAAAAGACCAAAAATTAGAGAATTAGAGGGAGACCTGAATAAAAGTGGCATATATATATATATATATATATATACACACAGAGATATACATACACACACACATATATATATGCTTTAATTATTAGATATTTGATTCCCGCCTTACATTGTAGGTTTGAAAATATCCCAGGTATCTGATGACTCCGACCCAGACAAACAAAGTTGATGTTCCAAGTAAAATGCTGCAGACATCATAACTTGTGAGGTTCTGAGGAATCCAAATAGAGCAGGTGGTCAAGTTACAAAGCAGTAGGTGTTTCAGCTTGACAGTTATTAAAATTTTGAGCAGTTCAAACAAAGAAAGTAGGGTAGTTCAATATTGAAAGGATGTTGCTACACCACAAAAATCAGATCAATGTGAACTGCAGTTATTTACTGAGATCATTCAAATGCAACAGTGCTGCAAATGAAAGTACACCTATGCTGATATTCTTAAAGTTTTGCATAAAGTCTGGAAGAACAAAAGCCCTTAGTTTGGTTACAACAGTTTCAAAATTAAATGGAATAATTCAAATTTTTTTTAGAAAAAAAGGTTACTGTATGCTATCGTTAGCAAATAAGTTCTCTTTCACTATTTAGAAAAACATTAAGTCATTTAAATGAAAAGTGAACCTTGGCAATACAGCCTTTTTCATGCTATATGTATTTACTTCTCTGAACACATTCTCTGTCACATGTTCAGAACCAGAGCATTGTTTTTACTACTGTGAAGTTTATAATCAAATTTACTATAATCAAATCTACTCGCACTTTACTTTAAAAAGCTAGAACTGGTTTAAATAAGCACAAGATAGACATCTAGCTCAAGTTCTCCTATCCTCAATCCCCACCTCGCCATACAGCCAGAGGATCACAAGTGCTTCCTCTAAAGGCCACTCTGGGCATCTGCCCTTTGAGCCTTAGTACACATGAAACAGGAGCAGCACACCACCTACTCTGTTTTTCCCGGAATACAAAGTTCTGTGAACACATGAATTGTTGACATACATCTATTGAAGAAAAATAAACCAAAAAAACAACCAAACCAACTGAAAAAAAAAAAACCAAAAACCAAACAAACACCAACCCCCAAAAGCCTTCTGAAGAGCTGCCAGTGGGACAAAGCACATTGATTTCAGCAAGCCCAGACTGGTAGGTCAAAAACAAGCAGGTGACACTGTCTGTGCCTATGCTTGCCAGGAAAGCAAGCTGTAAGAGACATTTTTCCCATCCTACAAGCCATCAAGACCCCTGTTGTATCCAAGGGGATATTCTTGGTTTCCTTGTACTAGTACGCGCTACCACTTCTTACAGAACCAAGAACCAAAATTGTTGGGTTTTTCTGTTAAAAGCTGTCTACCCATGGGTCCTACACCAGGGGTTAGAGGTCAGCACTGTGGAAATAAGATGTTTAAATAACTTGGATTGTCTTATTGAAAGACTTTGGAGAAGAGTGACTGAGTTATTAGTCAAACTAGTATTAGGAAATGAACTAGCAAAATTAAACAGATGACTACTGACTATTATAGCTCACTCATTTGCTCCCAAGTTAAAGCATATTACACACAGTTGTAACAAGACTAATATTTCAGATGAGATAATAAACTCTCACCTTAGCTTTTATTTCCATTTTTAGGATTGACCCAATGATTGTCATCACATCACTGATAATTACCAGGACATACCATCCATTTATGAACTCCAGGCGATCAGCATGGCACACATGACGCTTATACTTCTCCAAGAAGAAATCCACAAATCTCTATTGACAAGAATTCAGATGTTTATTTACAGGTCACCTTAGAGAAAAAAATATGTACAGATGCCCCAGTGTAGCAATGCTGAAATTTCACATACCCTCTTTTCCTATAGCATTTGCTGGAATAATAGTTTATTTCTGTTGCTATTGAGAATTAAACAGGATAAAAATTAAGACAGGTTTAAGCCAGTGAAAACCAACTTTCCATGGAACAGCTGACTTCATAACCAATCCCCTCTACAGCAACCACATCCTGTTATCTCCTTCACAATAGTTCATATCCACCTCCAACCAAGCAAGGTCACCGAACTGAAGAAGTGAAAAAGACAAAAATACAACTACAAGGCAAGAGCTCTCATTTCCAATAGAGCAAACAATACCACTTCCATGCCTAACACTGCCCATCTGCTTTCACGTGCTCTTCTTGCCCATGAATAGACGTGATGCCCCTATTCCTGACAGCAGTTTGACAACACCTTTGTTGAACTGTGTCCTCTTTATGCTTGGCCTTTTCTAAGCTACAAAAAGGATATATTGAGCAAGATGAGCAAGTATCTGTGCTTCCATATCCTAGCTACCCTGGACTCTTACCAACTCTCATGAGCCACACGCTTACAAAGTTTGTGCTAGTTACTAGTTACAAGCTGGCACATCTCAGAGTCCAGCTTGTGTTTTTTACATCCGTATTTTGACCAGAGGAGCCAAGTCTGCTTACATGAAGCTCTGCAAGCAGCTTGAAATGAAGCTGGACAGGGCTAGTCTCAGTCTGCAAAAGAGGGTGAGAAGAGGAGGTGAGAGCAGACTGGTCGATCAGGGATTATAAGGGAAAAGAAGGAAAGAAGAACTGAAAAAGGGTGGTTCCTGCCCCAGAAAGAAAAAAGAAAAAAAAAAAAAAGAGCTATGCTTTACATTTTCTCCACTTGGATTTAAGGGATGTTCATTAAGGCATTAATTTATGACAAAACTTCCATAGGAATTCTGCTCCAAACCAAGGAAGAAAGAATTCGTGTTTTGGAGGTGCAGGCCATGTTGGCTGTTTGCAGCACAAAGATTCAGAAGTCTTTTTGTGTAAAATCCTGCACAAAACAAGTTCTTTTGCCCTTGAGAGATACAACAAAATACTTCATATTACAGCACTATGCAAACAGATATAAAACCAATTCAGTTAGCAATTGCTCACCAAGACATCTACACCTCCTTTCTAGAGATAATAGTAAGAAAGGAACATCTTGCAACAGATTTACTCAGTTTACTATTCAACATTTCCAAACATACCCCTTCAAAACACCAGCAGCAAAGAAGGCAGAGATCAAGTAAGTATTGAGATCATGAGCACTGTGCTTACCTTTTGTAGTCTCAAGGCAAGAATAATGGATCGTGTGCATAGGATGAGAGAAGCAAAGCAACTTAAAATGACAAATCCATCAAAGACTAGGATATACTGAGTGTTTTTCTGGAGAACTGTAAAGAGTCAAGGAAATGAAGTAAGGTTAGTCTTTTCACATTCTTTAAATGCAAATTATGTGACATTTTGTAACAATTTTGCTCCAACACTCTCACCCCATAAACAGATGGGTTTTAAGCTACATTCTTCCTGCAAGCATATCTTAAGCATAACTGAGCAGAGAATTACATCAAGACAGTCATGGAGACTGAGCCACAAGAACAAAAAGCATGTTCGTATTCTTCAAAATAAACCCCAAAATGAGCATATTAATACAGGTACTGCTTTTTTACCTGTCCATCTGTGCTCCCCAAGTATTGCAACTACATGGGGTAAAAGGAAAGCAGATCTGACCTGTATCATTAAATTTTTTAAAAAATTCCCCCCTTAGTCTGCAATAAGAAACTTTTTTGACTTTATGCACTATATTCTTTTCACCCACAAGTTTAGAAGGCGTCATGTGAACACAAATTAGGTGTTTCCCTTGGCCTCCTCACATCAATTTTCCTTATTTTTTCATAACATACATTTTTAACTACACAAAATACAGGCCAAAACTCATTTTTAATTGTTGCCATAGCATTTCAGCTCACCTGTATTACAGAATTATGCATGCTCCCTCAGCTACTTATTAGATACAAAATAAACTACTAAGGAACATCTAGTTGAAAGACAGCCACAAAAAATTACTGTATGTAGATACAAGCCAGGGCACTTCATGGTTATTCAGAACATACTATAAGATACAATTTAAATATCAGTACCACACAGTGTTCTCAGAGAAAAGCTGGCTTTGGCCAGGCAAAGGACAGGCCATTTGACATATTTGTTAATCAAGATACTATAAAGCATACTGAAAAACATTGCTCCATCACAGTCCTTTACAGCAAGTCAACACATGGAAGAGGCAGTCGCACAGCGCTGTCACAGCTGCTATTCCTCTAAAGGGCCTGTAGTGCACACTCCTGAGCTGTCAGACCAAGTCTCAACACTAGAAATACATGGCAGATGCCAGCCGTGGCTCATACACATCATTAAATCTAGCAGCAGTGGCAAAAGATCAATGGAAGAAACATCCTCCCTGTAGGCAGAGTTTACTGCTAACACACAGTGGTCTACAGAGAGTAACATGCCATCTCACCCAACACCCCCACTCACAAAAGGAACTATTTCTAACTCTTAATTAACAAGAGGTAATGAGTTGCATTATCTTGTTTTAAGGGCAGGAGAAGGATGAACAGGATGGGGGATGTCTCGCTAGACAGACTGTTACAGACCAGGGAAAGCAATGGGCGAAGCATAACTGCTGGCATGCAAACACACATACACCATACTTACCAGGGCTAAATATGTGCCAGTCTTTGCATTCTTGAATATCAGTGTCACTATCAAAATAGACTTTGATTTTTCCACTGTGGGCTCTATTATTGAAAGTTATCTGAAAATAAAGAACTATATCAGAAATAAGACTAGCAAGGTTTCATTCCAGAAAAAAAATCCTGTTAAGTGCTTTGGACATAGTACGCATTAATATTGTTGGTCAGGTAAACTTTAATAAAGTTGTCACTATAAATGATGGCGTAGACATAATTTGAGAACATGGCGTGTATTGCATAACAAGCGGTATTCCAAGAAGCCAAACTCCACATATAACCTTTAGAAGTACAATTCCTTATTTTCCTCTCAGGTTATACAGTTACAACAGGACACCAACACCATTTCAGCAGCCTTTGGGAAGGAGGGGTAAGGGCCAGGACATGCTCAACCGTGTCTCCCTTGCAGCATAGACACAAGGACAACATCTATGCCTTAGCTTAAGCTCTCATTACATACACAATGTTGGAAGTGCCACATAGCCCATATTCACTTACAGTGTTCTGAAATGCATAGCAGTCAGGCAATTCACGGGCATGGATTGTCTGTAGAGCAACACCTTTCAGCTTGAAGGAGATTTCAACCTGTATAAGCCTGGATGTTGGAAAAAGTGTATAAATACATTTAAATATACAAAAAGATATACACACATACACAAACTGCACAAATCAAAATCCACTATATTAAAGGACAAGATCCCCATCACTATACCTGTAAAATTCAAGATTAAAAAAAGAAGAGTTCAGCTTCAGTTCTGCCTTCTTACCAGCTAGTTCCTCTGGCTTTAGAGAGATACATTCTGGAAAGAGAAGAGGAGAAGATGTAATGTCAAAAACTTCACACAGAAAGGAGCATAAAATTGAGATAATCAGGGTGTGTGGCAAGTCCTAATGAGACAAAACAGTAATTTTGAGCAAACTTATGCATACAGAGACTCAATTAGTGGGGTCAGAAGCAGGTTTGTGTACTAACTCTTGAGCAGCTAGCAGCCAGGACTCAGTTCTGACAGGCAATAAGGACACACATCCACTGAAGGTCCAGACTGACTGGCATCAGAATTCTGTTTAAACCTTTTGCATCAAGGCAGGGAAGTGTGTTAAAAAAAACAAAACAAAACACCATCAACCATAAAGACCTCCACACCTCAATGACAGTGGCTGAAGAGTCTCTTTTAATCTACACAGCTGCCATTTCTAGACAGGTGGGCAAAAAACCAAGAGGGGAAATAGGCAAGAGGCATGGTAATATTCCAGAAATCACCACACAAAAAGCTATTTCTTTTACGCTTTACTAAAATAGCATTAAAATGTAAGTACTCCACAACAAGACATTTTTTAAGTACGACAGTATTGTACCTGTTTCAGTAGAAACATCTATGTTCAGTGTACCATTGGAAGGAAGCATTGTGCGTCTCTTGTACTGTTGTTTACAGATTTTTAAACCTGATCCTTCATGTTCATAATCAAGCGTCCCCAGGGATATGTTCTTTAAATGCCTGTACTATTTTAGAAACAGAAACAGAAGTTAGAGATAGTTATGTTTTTTTGCATTACATAGTAAATTGCAACCTCAAAATTCTGAGTATCAATAGAGGTTTTTACATTAAAAAAAATATATATATATTTTCACATAAAAGTTTCCCATTATATCTCCACTCAGTTTTCAGACTAGAGAGCTACTGGCCACTAATTAGTAGTGACAGGCATCCTGGTGATACAGTGACCAGGAGCCCTGGACCTACTGCCTGCAAATGATCACCGATGTGCCAGACAGCAAACCAGCAGACAGCTTTTAATTAAACACCTGGCAGAGACTTCAATGCAGTGCTACTGCTAACCACACTTGCTCCAGGGATATCTTATGCTTTCATGAAAGTGATAGTTTTCACATCACTTGAAACTTGATCACTTTACATACAATCCAAGCCACAGTTCTTATCAAATCCATGCCAAGATCAAAACCAAAGCTGCTCCCTGCGTGACCATAGGAGGGAAGCCACGCATTCACTATATAACCAGCAATCAAGGCACATAACACAGAGCTTGAGCAGCCTCCAAATGTAATTCAACCTGCCTGCTTTACACAAGCACAGAAGCAGCCAAAAACATGCCTGTGAGGAATGTACTTATTTTTCCCACTTACTGCAAATATAGCACAAATCACTTTCTTTATATGCAAGATATACATGAAAACAAGGACTGAAAGTGGAAGCAAGCAAAGCTATGCCAAGTCAACCATTGTCCAATCATGGATTAGCCCTGAACATCACCAACATTTCATTCAAGGCCAGTCCTCTCCTGACTTGCCTTCCACACATTCTGAGTGTCTACCGGAACCAAGATAAATGCTTTGATCCCGGACTCCTTCCAGTCTCACATAAGCAAGGCAAAGCCATGGGGCACAGCTCTTCTGGTGGCCCTTGGCTCCTCAACATCTGAGAATATCAATGACTAACTATGCAGGTAGCTGCCTGCCAGCTCAGCTCCCCATCAGCTAACATTGTCCAAGAGAAGCCAGACAGACCCAAGGCCTTTTGAGGAGGAAGGCATCAACACACAGTAATTGATCAGGTTTTACCATTACGACACCTAGTGAAAGAGCTCAGGGCAGTGGTCTGCTCTCAAGAAAGCATTTAGCTTTTTGGAGGCCTGAAGTAAGTATGGAAAGTAAGGCAAGGTTTCCTATTCCTTAAAAAATTCTTTAGCTAGCTTTGATACAGATTAGTCCATTTTCCCCTTCAACATGAATTTTATTATGCATCATTCTATGCCATCCTATTTCCCCCTCCCTACAGGCATTATGGCTATTAGCCCATCTTGTGAGGTACAAAATCCCAGCAGTCATAAACAACCACGTTCCATGTCCAAAAGGAACTGCAAGAGAAACTACAACACCTCTATCCAATGCTCTGCTTTGCAGTGCCACTTTGAGTACTCACAGCTGAGCTTGCAGACAGCCCAGGAGAAAAAGCACGGCCTCTGTACTCTGTCACTCTGACTAAGGCAGGTCAAGTGAGTGGAAACAGTAGTTAGTTACAGCTCTTCATCCCTCTGAGGACATCTTCAGATCACTGCATGCAGCAGCTGTTGCTCTGCCCACATGTGCTCTCAGGCTTTTCCCTCATAACAGCACAGCACGTGGTACTGGGTTGCCCACATGCCACTTTCAAACAGGACCATGAAATAGTAGAAGCAAGATTCCTGCCTATACATTTCTAAGCAGCCTCAGACAGACCAGGCAGCAGGACACTCTGGTCCTACAGCCTCTGCCACAGGTCAGGGTACAAGTGTAACAACTTCCCATAGCTTCTTCATAATAGAAACTTCCAGACTGAACCTACTAGAGAAGCAAGGAAAACCTGTGTAATCTTCCAAGTGTATGTTTGGGGTTTTATGTTGTTAGTTTGTTTGGGGTTTTTTTCCAAAGTCAGAAAATATCCAAGTGGCACAAAGCCTAAAATTCAGTTTTCACAATTCCAGCTTTGTTGTACGCTATTACTATTTTCTGTAATATCATATCCTTCTGTTTCACCCACCCAATCATGCATTTCAAATTAAAGCTCAAAACAAAACACTGAAAGATGGGCTTCTACCTGCCCATCTCAAAATAAAAAAACCCTTTCTTTTAGCTTAGGAGTCATCTGGCTTGGCTCTTCCCAGAAGGCACTCTTAAAAAACAACAACAACAAAAAAAACCAAAACCAAACAAAAGTAACACTAGTCATAATGTTCACCTGCAGGCATGTTTTTGAATTCTTACATGTGATATAAAAGCCTCACAATTCCATACGACATTAAAATACACAAATTTCACAGGATATGACTACACTTATATCACATCGACATGTTATGAAGAGACCTTTTTGTGATGACTGTATCACACACTGGCTCATTCTTGAGGATATAAAGCTATTATTTTTCTACAGTCTTGTATCTGGACTTCACCTCAGCCTTAGTGCCTACAAAAGAAGGAAAGTGAGACAAAGCAAGCAAGGAAGAAAAAAGAAAAGCAGAGTTTATTGCAGAAACAGTGACAATATTGAGAGTTCAAAGAGAGACTGAGAAAACTACCTCACCACTCATTTATCATGCCAGGAGTGAGTCCAGCACAGCAGAGACAGCACATTTGATCTGCCTATGGCTCTGCTGTAGCTTAGAGGAGAAGGCAAGGGAGCAACAAGCACCCCTGCAAATCCCAGATACTGCTGGACACAGCTAACAGTGGCAACACTGCTTTAATCCAGGCATCAGATCTGATGTCCCAAGGCTAGTGAAAATGAAAGGTAGTTTAAAGCCACTTTCCATTCATCCAGCGTTTATAATTTCTGGGCTTATCAACATCCCCAAACACAAGAGATATTTCATGTTTCACAGACAGTCTTTCATTTCATAACTTCTGAATCTTTTAATATTAGATACAAAAAGGTTTACTGAATTTTCATCCTAGATTTGTTCACTTTCCTCTGAAAACTTTAAAAGGACTGTTCCCTAAAATATCATCCCTAACCAGGGCAAGTGTCCCTACACCCCTGGAAATACTGTATTCCCCATTTTGAGGCACCTGGCACCCACTACAAAGCCATAATTCACTATAGCTGTAAGCACAAATTTTTTGAATACCAGGCATACGTATACTCAGGTCCACAGATCTTCAAAGTAAGACCTAAACCAGGGTTCTAGTTCCTGCAAGGCGAAAGATTTTCAAGCTTTCTGGTTCGGATTCATCTCCCAGTGGCAAAAATGCAGAGATCTATATACAAGCTTCAAGACACCCCATCTACATTCATCCACTGAAATATCAAAACTGAAATCCAAGAATGAAAGCAGAAAACCAGAACCTTATCAGAAGTTAATAGCTATAGGTTCAGCTTTAACATAGTTATAAACACACACACACTTACCTGATTAATAACATAGAAAATGCTATCATAAGCATCCTGTTGTGTGTATATACTGCAACTGTAGTCATCTTCATCAACTCCAGAATAGCCTTTCAGGAATAGGTGTTTAAAAGCAACAGTGTTTTCCTCTTTGAAGGAGACCACCAACTGGTTACTCAAACCAAAAAAAACAAGCTGACATGAAAAAAAAACAAAGCCACAAACATTTGTATTTTGAACACAGCAGCATTCTGGAAACAACTCTCAACTACAGTAAATACAAAACACACAAATGCCTGTAACTGTAACTCTGCTACAGTGAGAGCAAAGAACCTGTTAGCTAATGCTGTAAGACCACTAAAGTCAAGGTTACCACATGCAGGGTAAGAGAAAGAGAAATCCAATTCCAAAACTTGCAGTGCAGGAACTGAACAGACAGCTACATCACTTGCAACTTTTACATATTGTACAGCAACAACTCTAACTGGAATTTGCCAAAACCTCTGTGGAGGATGCAAATGGCTGATAATCTAACTTAACAGCAGAGCCTGCTACCCCTGAAGTGCTCTGCTTTGCTCTGGTACAAACTCTTGCACCTTTTCTACCCTTAGTGGGAAAAGTAATTTGCTTTACAATATCATGCCAAAAACCAGCAAAATACCTAGTCAAATACCGCCCCAAAGTCTCCAGGAGGCTTTTGTAACCTATGTTATTCTTCTTATTTTAAACACCTTTCATAGTATTTTTTCCTTATGGACTGAAGTTGGAAATTCAAGTCAGTAACAAATGTCCAGGGATGGCAGAGGCCCAGAACCACACACCTGCTTCTCTTGCACATCATTGCTACTCTTTTCAAGAGTAAAAACAGAGGAAATATTACCTGTGTAGTAACCATAAGTATCTTCAAAATCTGCAAAGCCAGTTTCCATGGTATCTGACGTCTTGCTCTGTATTTTTCACATGGGTTCATGAAGTAAAACTTCAAATCCTCTTTCAAAGCCGTCTCTTTTAGATCTAAGTCCGACTGAGTCATCATATTTCTGCCATAAATAACATATTAATTAGAAACCAATAGAATTCTTGTATAGACAATTTTCTCACTGCAGTTTCACCTCAGATCCCTATATGACATATAAGATCTTAAACAGTTTTCTGTTTGTTTTACAGCAAAATGCAAAAAATATTTCCCTATTATTACATAATTTAAAAAATCATTCAACTACATTAAATCATCTAAACAATATTTAGACAAATAACTATCAAGAAATAGACCTTAAATAAGAGTACCTGCAATAGCAAGTCTACATTTCTCTCTTTCTTAAAAATATGTATTTGAAACAAAGACCAGTGTTAACACATTTGTCTGAATAACCCACATTCTACAAGCAGAAAAAGGTGTCAAAGATTAAACAATCAGAGTGGGATTTGCACATATTTCTGTTGTGAACGTGCAGTTTTAAGGGCAAAATTCATAGCCATTTATTTATTTAAATATCTGGGCATGTAAAAGTCAGAGGACCAAGCACAGAGAATTGTTGTTGTAGGTGTCTTAAGTCACCTTATGTTTCTCCTTCTCATCTGAAAGGAATATCGAAAACTTCTCCCCTTCTCCTAATCATTTTAACCCTGTTTTCCAGTACAATAATTTTCAGAACTTTCCTATTTCACATGCAGATCAGAAACTTGAAATATTTTTCCCTCTCTTTATGTGTTAAGAGGTTTGTGTCTAACACTAGCTGATTATCAGTCAAAATTACTATTCAGAATAGCATTCCTGATGCTCTGAATTTTATAAAGGATAACATTTTATCTTAGCATTGACTGCAAGTTTTGGAACCAAAAGCAAAAACCAGAAGCATTGATTCCAAGTTTTCAGATGCATTTTTGCTTTTTGTGTCCTGATCTGTCTGAAACTGTAGACCACAAAACACATTTGATTTGCTAGAATGAGCTGTCCCACAAGAAGAGAAATTTAAGTTTAAAAAGCACAGTAAAGTTAACACTGTGGTGTTTCTTCAGAAGAGGAAGTGAAAAAAAACCAAAAAATCTATTTTAACATTAAAAGCTCAAAAGTCATCTTTTTTACACATCCTTAAATCAATCATTCATGAAGAGCATGGGAGGTAAGATGATTTTGGGGTTTGAGGTAGGAAAAACATGGGAAGTTCTTAAGAAAAAGAAACTGTGGGCCACATCTGTATTTAAATTTATAATAAAACATCCTGGACTAGCTTTAATAGTGTTTAAGACACAAAAACTTTGAAAAATGTAAACACACCTGACAGAAAAGCATGATAATTATCACTGTGAACACTGTCTAAGAAAAAAGGTACATACGTACTTCAATCCTGCACTGACACCCAAAGACATTGCTGCTCCTGTACCAGCTTCTCTTGAATGGGCAGAACCATTTGTGTGGGTACGCAAGGAACAAGAGCTAACAGATGGCAAAGTCATAGGAGTAGGTGGGAAAGAAAGAGGAAACAGAACAGGGTTAAACTGGATCTGGTCAAGATTTAAAGTATGAAGGTATGACTTGAGGACCACTCCAAGACTTCAGCAAAATCTTCCTCTAAGCTTCCAGTAAAAGTATATCAAAAGTAACAGATCCTTAAAAAAGGTGCAAACAAAAGCTCCAAAATCAAACAGCAAACTTTATAATGACACTACTTTTTTATATTCAAATGCATACCATGAAAGACATGGTTGTAGTAGTTTATTCCAAAGTTGTCTTTCAAGACCCTACTGCTATTCCAAAAACTCCATGTAGGCTAATAACAGCATTTCCACTTTCACACAATCCTCACTAAACTTCAGTGGCTAAAGATTATTTTCATTGACATCTTTAGCTTCCTTTATTAAGATGTAGAAATTATGAGCAGGAAATTCTGGCAAGGAAAGCAACAGACTTTTTCAGCTTAAGAGGAAGAACCAAGATTCAAACCTATATATCACTGTTGGCCTTTTTCTTCCCATATAGAACAGGCATTCTTTGGTGTGGTATCTAAGAAATAATTCACCTTGCAACAGCTCAAATACAGCAACTGTTTTTCAATCCATTTGTTTCTAGGATAGATTCAAAATTACATCTAAATAGATTGCATTAAATCTGTAGAACTGGAATCTTCAACCAAAGCATTAAAGGAGTTTTAACACTCTAAGAGTCTAACAGCGACTTATCACATTTAAAACAAACTATCTAGTTCTACCAAATGGTTATTAGCATGATAATCTAAATGTAATCCCATTAAAGCACCTAGTTCAAGGTAGAGAAATTAAATAATTCAATTCAGTTGCACTAGTGTAATTAACACCTCTCAGCAGGTTTCCATAATATGCTTTGTAAAGCACTAACAGAAGCAAATTTTTTCTGAATGAAGACTAACTCTACTATGCATGCTTAGTTACATGTCCAGGTGTCATGTGTTACTTATATAATTACTTACTAACTCAGTTCTAACAGCTGCATTACTATAACCGCCATTGCAATGCTGTAGCTGGTAGGACAGACTGTTGTTCAGCCAATGTCGTGTTGCAAGGCACTTTAGGGCTCAGCATTCTGCTCTAGAAAGAGGTTTCAACAGTAAGGACTACAATTTGCAGCTGCCTACTTAGGAAATACGGTTTTAATACTTAGCTCTTCACCTGGCAGAAAAAGCAACATTGCATTAAGTGGCTACAACGCACGAGTAAGAGAGCACAGTTGTTTGTTTTTAATGAATAACTCACTACTGTAGCAACACTAACAGTGTCCACCAGAGCTCCCCATGAAGAACATTTATCTACTTGCGCTCTACATCTTGCGGAGGTATTAACGAGATTGACAAGGTGTTAAGGAGGAAGGAATGACAGGAAAATGGGGGGGAAATAGAACACCGTGTTGAGTTCTAAATATAAGTTCAAGCAACTCCAGTTTCACCTTCACGATTTCTATTAAGCTCAGCACTCGCCTAGAGGAGGACATCGCCTCGCACTTCTCAGGAAAGCGAAGTCAGACAGCGAGCGAAAAGCCCTCCTGTGCAGAGCTCCACCGTCCCGCAGCGGCCGCAGCCCCCGCGCCCGGCGCACACACGGAGCCTCCGCAGACCCTCTCCGTGCCCGCGGGGCACCTGCACGGCAGCGGCGGGGCCTCTCCGCTGCTCACCAGCCGGACGATGCCAGCCCCGACGGGAGGACAGGACCTACCTCGTGTAGCAGAACGAAACACGAGTTTGGAGCAGCACCTGCGCCCGCAGCCCGCACGCCGCGGCGGGAGCGCCCCTTCCCGGTGCAGAGTGCACCCCCCCCTGCCGCGGCCCCGACCGGCGGGCTGAGCTCGGCCCGCGCCCCGAGGCGCTTCGATCCCTCCCGCAGCCGCTGGCGAAGGAGCGCCCCGACCCTGATCCCGCTCCCGCCGGGCGGCGTGACCTGACGGGATGGCGCCACGCCCGCCCCGTCCCGTCCCGTCCCGTCCCGCTCACCCGCTGGCGACGGCCCGCCCGCCGGGCAGGTACTTGAGCGAGATCTCCATGGGGCCGCAGGGCTCGGCCGCTGCCCGGGCAGGGCGGCGGACGGAGGAGTCGGCGCCGCGACCCGACGGCCGCGCAGCCCAGCCCCGCACGCTGCCCCGCCGGCCGCGCCGCCTTTATGTCCCGGCGGAGGAGGGTGCCTGCCGCCCACGTGCCCTGCGGCCCCGGCTCCCCCTGCCCCACCGCCCTCCGCCGGTGCTCGGGCACTTGCTACGTGAGTAAGGCTCGGTAGTCGCCTCACTGCCAGCTGGTAGTTGTAGGCACGGAGATAACGACCAGGGAAGACTGTCAGGTGAGATTAGCTAGTACAGAGCTGGTCCCGTTGCAGCTCAGGAGGTACTTAGTTCCTCAGAGGATGTGGTCTGATGCAGTTAACTCCAAACTAGGATGTTGAAAACAGAATGCAGACTCACGAAAGGCTTCATTGCAGCAACTGAGCTCTCTACCTGCCCACACGATGGGGATGGGCAGCACAGGATTCTTACATAATGCTCTCAGATGATGTTGTGTTTGGTTATGGTCACACTGTTTAAGGGAGAAGAAGGAACAAAAGCCCAAACATCTATGTGGAGTTACTCAACATTAGCTGCAAGAGCATTGTGTCAACTCATGCATGAAGTTTTCTGAAGACTTCCTCTGAAGCATCTGGTATTAGCTACTGCCTCAGGCAGGAAGATGCTCCCTACAAATGTAGCTGCAGGTTTGGTCTTTTACAGCATCATCTGTGTGCCATCTTGCATCCTATCTCCATCCCCCATCCCCCTCTCTGCCAGAGAAATTTTGCCTTTACACATTTAGTAGGTATGAGTATGTATGCTCATGTATGAGTATGTATGAGCATATATGAATTTGATTTCTTCCTCTTTTATGTGCATACCTTCCCTTGAGAAGGTGCTTAAATCCAACATAGCAACTGGTAGTTAGAAGTAACTGTGGCCCGCACCTCTCTCTTCCCCTCAGAATAGCTTCATTCTGTGTAGAGGTCTGGGCTCTGCTGAAAACAAGAAGTTCTTCCTGTAAGTATATGCAAAACATGGCGTTGAAATAAGCCGTGGTACGAAAGCAGCTGTTTCCCAGTTTAGCACCCTGCAACTTATTTGCACAAAGAAATACTGAATATCTGTATTTTTGACAACTCTTTCCAGAGCCCAGTGAGAATCAGAGCAAAGAAACTCACTTGCCCCTCCACAGTTTCTAGGTCAGGACTGAAAGCCGTTTTCCTTAGGATGCCATTTTTCAGCATGAGTTTATCTGACGCTTTATCTGCTTCCTTGCTCTCCTCAACCACATTTTACAGTTCTATTTGTGCCTGCTTGATTGTATCAGCATGAAGATACCGCTGTCTCCAGGATGCAGCTTTACATGTGCTACTACCATTGCTAATGTTGAGATCACTGATACTGCTGAAGCCACAAGGAGTTTTTTATAAGATCATTGTCACACATCTTGGCTCTGCAAGGGCATAACCAGCACATAATATGTTGACACAAAATTAGATAAAAAAGCCTCGCCCTACATGCAACAATAGCAGCCCCAGATTTGGCAGAGCTGCACATAATCTCAAATGCAGCCAGTAGGCTAGAAAACAGCTTCTTCTCAGATGAACAACATACTCAGGCAGATGAAGATCCTAAACATCAAGGATCAAGCAGGTCAGAAATCTGGACATCCAGCACTTAAGATTCCCAGCAGTAGCACCAAGGCAAAGACTACATGTTTGAGTGTCTGTTTTGTTTCTTTAAAAAAACCCAGAATATAAAAGTAGGTATCAGATATGTAATAGAAACAGCATTTATTTTTCCAGTCAGAACTGGGTATTTTGAGCTGTTGTAAGTCAGTAACCTTCCACAGTACTGCTCTTCTTTCCCAGTGTATCCTCCTTTTAGATAGTCCTTCCCTTTGGCTTCACACTCTGCTCCTGTCCATTACTGTTCGAAGGTAAGTTATCTTTTATTAAATCTTTCCTCCTGAAACTCTCACAACTGCCAGCAATGCTAAATTCAAAGTTGTGGAGTCCAGCAGAAGTAACAGGGAGTGATTTTCCAACTAATTTCTGCATCTCAGTTGATTGACTTTTTAGCTGTAGCAAAAGCTACAATGTCATAACTTGAAAGACTCCACCAGGGATTTCACCGCAAAACATACTTCACAGTGAGGTTTGCCCTTCAGGCAACAGAAATCATTCTTCACTACTTCTGCACTTCTATTAGGAAGAGTCTACATACAGTATGTTTTCCTGCCTTGGGATCAGCCATTATAGCTTTCTGTGCTTTATGCTCATACTGCAGAATTCTATTAACATTCTTTCCCTCTGCCATTATAAAACTCCAAGAATTTTATATTTTAGAGCTCTGCCAAATTTTATTGAAATTTGTTGCTAGTTTCTTAAGTTAACAGTGATGAAGCATGTGTTCTGCACCATTTCTAAATGAAATCAGACTACTTGCCTTATAACTGTTTTGGAAAACAAAATATTCCAAAGCTGTTTAGAAAATGCACCTGCATTTTAAGTGAATAATTCATCTTAGCTTTCTCTTAACTCTGTGTGAAAAACCTTGTAAATCAGCCTTCTGCATTTCATTGATAAAGTGCTTGACATCCTTGTCAGAATTTCCTGCACAAAGTACTTTATACAATAGTGATTTGCACATCGTATTTTGTGTGTTGTCAAAGATCCATAAGGAGTTTGCTTTTTGAGGCAAGACTGTCTCATGTCATCTTGAAAAGCTTCAAAAGTCTTCAATCTTAGGTGAATGTTAAAAGGCAAGGGCCTCAATACACAAAACTTTCCGATACTGTTCAGATCTGTTCTGCCTACACCTTGTATTTTGTTTGTCTGATGAATTTGAGGAGTGTTTTTAGTGTAAGGTTTAATACTTGAATATTTGTTTCTATGTCAGACTCTGAAATGCTGTTAAATGGAATCAGCTGGAAAGAGGTTGTCATCAGAGTCCACAGGAACTATCCTGACTACAGGAAATCCAAGTTCACACACTCCACTCACTGTTTCATGCCAGAAATTGCATAGTGTTATTAATAAACAAAGTTCCTATATTAACCTGGCAACACATTTAAGATGAATACTGACACAGCCAATACTTACTGCAGCTGGAAGTGTTTATTGCAGCTCATTTACAATGTGTAGGCATTCAGACAGAACATGTTTAGTGTCCTCCACAGCACTCTACATTGTCACACACAGCTCCAGCCATGGTGCTCACAAATGCAAGTTATCAAAAATATGCTTCCCTTTGGCTTTCTGTTCTCCCAGAGTGAATAGATTATAGAAAATAAGACACCAAATTAAATGGTATCACAATCAACAAAGTATATAAACTAAGTTGTCAAAACTGAACTTTTATAAGAGCTAATGTTTCGGACAGCCACTGACAGGAGCAGGTTATTGGGTTGGTAGGAAACATCTATTTTCTAAAGTGTGAAGACATATGACTCTGAGAGACATATCTTCTGTGTATTTAACTTAGTTTATACGTCAGACTTACAGACTTGTAAACCAGAGTAAGATTTCAAATTTAAAAAATAGCTATTTTGAAAGGTCCACACAGAGTTAAGCTGAAGACTAACTGATCCTACCTAATGCTGGATATAGGATAATATTTACATTTCTCCATTCAACTCACCCTTCAAACTCCAGTTCAGCCTGGCATATTCCTGGCCAGAAGAGAAGAGACTGCCACTTAAATGGTACTTCTGTTTAAATAGATATTTATTTTATGCTTTCAGCTGTATTAGAGTGGTTTGTGCATCAACTCACTGTAATGACTACAGAAACAAATTATACCAAATTCTGTAGTTTTTATTTTTACTATGAGTGCAAATAGACAAAAAATTCTGAGGGCTCTAGAGTGAGCTTTGATTCATTCAGTAACAGGTCAGCCATAGACAGATAATGGCAGCAGTAATGAGGGTTAGGTTGATGTTCAAAGCTGCAGTTGTCTAGCACTGCACTTCTAGTCTTACTCTTATAATCTAGGCAAGTCTCTGAACACAGACAGCTTTTTAATGCCCCTTGCATTCTAGTACAATTTAACAGAAGAAACAAACAGAATAAAGCTAATAAAAACAAACACCCAAACCCTCTGAATTAGCTGTGAGTATCTAATCAAAAAGTCTGGAAGTTTAGCATAAGCTTCTGCCACAGGCCTACACTGTTTTTTGAGAAAAGTGAATTCAGGCTTTAGATGCAAGGGTTTCCGCCAGCATTGTTGTCCAGTTCCTGCAGTGTGTGCTGCTTTGAAGCCTCATGACACACTCCCACAATCCATTAAATACGTTCACTACAACCTGTACAAGAGAGGGGAGGAAAGTTATCAGGTGCATGCATCAAAATAATAGTTTCATTGTACAAGAAGCCTTAAAAATGCAACTGAACTATTTAATTAGTAATTTGACATACATTGATAAGAAACTGCTATGAACCAACATGAGAATGCTCTGTTAGACGCCTGATCTCTATTGCACAGTCAGAGGGAAAATTATTAGATCCCCACCCTGTCCTGCTTCATGTTGGTCTTCTTGCCTGTTAAACTAAGAGATGTATCCAAAAAAGGAAATATTAACATGTCTGTGCCCTTTACGCAGGAGCAAGATGCCCTGCTCTGCTTCATCCCACACTTTTATCTCCAGAAAGGCACTGGGTCAGAACAGGGGCTGGCTCACAGCAGGCTCTGTCATCTTCCTGATCCAAAATACGTCCCCATCTCCTCCCCCTCATACATATATTCTATTTGGCATATAACAATATAGCACATCAGAAAAGCCCAATACCAAAGAGCTGCAAACACCTTTGATCTTTTTAATCAAGTGGCAAATATTTCATGGCTCTCCAACTAAAAGACCCTTGAGCAGGCAAGACTCAGTTGCTGCCTGCCTGGTTAAATATAAACTACATATCCTACAATCAGTATCCCTGAAGAAACAAAACTTCAAATAACTGAAGCCTTTGTTCTCCATAGCAAAAGTTAGGCAACGTTTTCCAAGTGCATTCTGTTTTAAAACCTTGACAAGCTGATTTTGTCCCCAAGTTTCAGGCCTGTTACCATTTAAGTTAAGAAACCTTACTGCACAAGGTGTCATTAAAAAGTGGATAACAAAACATTGAATAAATTCTCTAAGTCCTGCCTGTTGCAGTGAATACAACAAATGTTAATGCTTGCACATTACACATATGGGGTTCCCAAGTTACTGTATTTATTGTCTAACTTTCTGTACCATTTTTCACATGCTAAATGATTCTGAATTTGAAGGTGGTTCCCTCACCTCTTCTAAGAAATTTGTTGGCTGCAGACTTTTTGCTGAAGTGTTCCATTCTAAAGTGTTAGAACTAGTTTAGGGGGTTTGTGCTTTGGTTTTTTCCCCGCCACTCCCCAAACTGAAGAACTCTTCATGAAGTTTATTGCAAGGACGTTTTGTAGTGTGTCACTTTTGCATATACCTTAACATAAAATTTTAATATAGATACATACCATTACAACAACAGAAGAGAGATGCAGAACTTTCCTCTTCTAACCTGTACCTGCCAGAGTTTGGTAAGTCTTTGCACTGTGATATAAACCTCTGAAGTTCTGTCTCTGGAAAGCCATCTTGCTGGTAGTGCTAAAAATTGATATTTAATTAAACCTTTAAAAAGGCTAAAATGTACAATAACGCAAATTCTTCCCAGACCATTTTTTAGAAATTGTTTAAGTCTGAGATTAGAATATTTGCAGACCCTAGTGTGAAAATACTGCTTTTTAGGAGGTATTTAGCTTTCATGGGAGCAGGAAAATAGACTTTGTAAGAAATATGAAGTAGAGAGGAATTAAAACCCTCCTGTCATCCCTCTACATCCTCAAAAGTAGTCATTATATTTATTCTTTAGATTGGCATGCACTGCAAGTTAAAATACTGTGAAGATGAGAGTCTTGATAGCACCAATCTTGCACTGTTACCCTAAATGAATAGTCTATGCTTACCTTGACCGTTTCATATGTATCTGTAATGAGTGCAATGAAGAGACTCAGCACCATATAGATGAACAGACTGATGAAGGAGTAGAGGTAGATCCTACTGAATAACCAAACCAAGTAACTTTTCTGTTGCATTTTTGCAAAGGTGGCAAACATATCATCTCCATTGATCAGTGAAAAAAGGCATTCAGAAACTGTGTTCAAGGAGCGAAACTAGAGAGGAGGGAAGAAGACAAGGACATCTGTCACCACTTTATTTGGATACAAAGACTGTATGTAACATGAATAAGATACACAGCTGAAAACTGGCTGCCTCAGATCTCTTCCTACATGAAGGATACGACACAAGGTGCAAACACTTGAGGAACGAGCAAGGTTTATCACCTTCTATACATGTACATATTCAATTCAGAGAAGCCAATTTCTCTTTTAAAAGGGAAAAGCATAATATTTCCAAAGTTTTAGTCTGATACTAGTGTTCTGCAAAATGAAAAATATTTCTCAAAATATCAGCATATGATTGGGAGTCATGGCAGCTTCCACTTCTGACTCAGAGCTTTCATAACTCGAGGAAAGTCTGATTGAGTCATGGAAGTCAGACTCCTTAAACAGAGCAGCATCATTTTGAAGATGCACTATTTTTATATTAAGGGAAGTCGTGGCATGGAAACTTAGAAAATAACATTCTGTTATTCAAGTAGTCTTTTTTCATTTAAGTACATTACCTTTGCATGGTATGGTCCCAGTACAATCCATCCACAGAAACAATAGCCCAGGTAGATCATAGCAGCACAACAGCAGAACCTCATTACATTGGGTAATGCTGCCCTCAGTGTTAGGATGAGAAGCTGCACAAAGCAATGCAAACAATTAGAATTCAACCAGACGCTTCTTTCGGTTCTCATATAGCAACAAGCAGAATAAATACCAACAGTACGAAGATCTCAGGAGATCCTTACATTATACTTCTGAAAGAAACCTAGGTAGCGAATGACTCCAAGCCACACAAGCATAGTGGATGTTCCTAGGAGTATGCTACAGACATCATAACTTGTCAGACTCTGAAAAAAATGAGAACAAATAAAGAAGTAAAATAAGAAAAAAAAATTTAATTATTATAACAACTGGCAGGTTCTAAATTGTGACTCTCATTACTACATAGATCTGTTAAGAAACATTTTTTCCTTCTCAAACTCTCCTATTAGAAATTAGTTTGAGGCAATATGCATTAGAGAATAAGGGCACTTTCAAGTGTAACTCACTTCATATGCCTTTACACAGGACTGTTTGTAAAACAGACTGACAAGATGAGCTTCATTTGCCAGACCAAATGGGTGGGTGTGCTGCAGGTGCTGAGGCACCCCCTCTGTACCTGGCACTCCCAAGATCTGCAGAGTGGCACTGCAAACAGTTTTATGCTGCTTCCAGATCTGCAGCAATTGCTTCTGGAATCTGCATTGTCAGATTCCACAGAGCAGCTTAGGAATCTCTCCACTGCACCCCAAAGGAGAGTATAGACATGAATTTGGAACCATGGAAGAAAGAAGATTCTTCCAGTAGGTAGAAAAAGCTGTTCGTGAAAAACAGCATGACAAGTCAGCATTGTTCAGACAAATACTAAGTAGGATCTTGTTAGGTAGCTGGGAACTACGAGATGTAGAAAACTATCAAGGAGAAGACTAATTAGCTCTAGCTAATTCTAACCAGAACTTCATTTATATTTTATTGGCACTTCACTGGTTTTTTCCATCTATACATACTGGCCTGTTTTCATCCAAGTTAGCATATACCCTGTTCCTGAACTGCAGCTCTACTCTGAAATGGATCATGACAGCTTACGTGAATAAAAAGTTTTCATTAATTTCTGTTATCATTCTCCTAAGAATAAAATATAGATAATAGATATTATAGATAGATAATGGCAAATAGATAGATATTAGCAATGGATAAATATTGGCTAATCTTTTCTATTAACATAATTCATTTGGAGCTTGACAAGAAACAAATCTAGGCTACTTTAATGTGAACTTGATATTCAACCACTTTCATACAGTAACATGGAACAAGATCTTGTTATTATGGTCCACAACATTTGCAAAATTAAGTGAAATGTACTGTAGAGAAGAATTTTAGTAAAATACTTTCTTAGAAAAGAAACATGTATAAACAGATGTATTTATAATATGAGATCAGAATCCCAAATGCAAGACCTGATTCCAATCTTATTCTCTTCTTTGCTTTTCCCAAAGCAGGACGTAGCTATCTCTTACCACAATCAACTTCCTCATGGGTTCTTTCTATTCTTAAGAACTGAGTGTATAGTTCCTAAGGTAAGATAGGGCAATTTGTACAGGGTGTTCATGATAGTCAAGCTGTCAGCAGATGGATTTCAGCCCCATGCTTTCATCACTACTGTCCAAAGTCCATTATGTTGCAATGTCACACTTCAAAGTCTGCTACAGATCTTGTGAAGAACAACATTATCTGAATATCAGAGTGTTTCAGGATAGCATATTATAATAATTTTTCTTCTCTAATTCTGGCTGCACATAATATGATTTTACAGGTTTGGGGTTTTTTCTATATGAAGTTTACTTTAGAAACTGAGGGCCTAGAACCTGTCTCTGGCTGACTGTTATGTACATGCTGGAAACCAGAGGCTGGAAAAGCAGCAAAGTTATATTTAAGGAGAGAGATTCTGTGCTAGTTAAACATTTGTTAAACAGGATTCAAAAAGTTAAATGCTAAATTTTTAAAAATCCATCAAATGAGCAGATATAAATGTTCTTAAATGAGAAAAAGAGGAAGAAACAATCTTAAACTTTCAGATATTAAGTTCATTTTACTCCTCAGAGTCACAAGAAGCAAAGATAACTAGAACTATATTATCTAGTGATATTGCAAGATTTTATATCTTGGTACTGGAAGCAACATCTATCAGTTACAACAGAGGAGAAGAAAGAGTTCTAAAATTTCATGCCACTCAGAATCATGTATAACCAGCATAAAGTCACACAAGAAATTTAAACCTAGGTGGGACAGAAGCAGTTTTGCTTCCACTTGACAGTGTGAAAAGCTTACCTTGGCTTGTATCTCCATCTTTAGAGTTGATCCAACAATAGTTAAGACATCACTAACCATAATCAAGATGTACCATCCATTGACAAATTCCATTTGATCACTAAAAGACACTTCTTTCTTATAATAAAACAGGAAAAAGCTTACAAATTCCTAGGGCAAAGGAGGAAAGAAAACAGTTAATCAGACTTACATAAGATGAGACTTTCCAAGGAAGGAGTTATACCCACCCTTTGGAGCCAAATTCCTTTAATCACTGATCGTGTGCAAAGGATCAATGAGGCCAGACAAGTCAATATGACAAAAGCATCGAAGATCATCATGTAATGAGTGTTCTTCTGTACTGCAAGAACAAAAATGCAGATGTTTATTTTCAGATGCATATCATTTTTAATCATCTGGAGTGTTAAAGTTTTGTTGTTTTGATGTTAACTGTGTTTATACTGAAAAGAAAAATCTTAGCATTTTTCCCACAGAAGTTTATCTGACATATTTTCATAAGAGACACAAAGTGCATCTGCACCATAGATACTACATGAGTAAATTTAGGAAGGCTGATCCATCAAAATATACCAGAGTGTGATTCCTTCTTAGAGCCCTGCAGAATTAGAAGCGAGAGTTAAACATTTTACAAGCACTGGAATGGCCTTCACAGTAACAGAACTTCTCAAAAAACAAACAAACAAACCCCTAAAAAACAAAACCGAGGGACTTTACAGTATCTTCTCTTTCAGACCACTATTTGACTATCAGATAGGTTTTCTGTCCTAGAGCAGTGCAGATAATTTGTACTGCTGCTCAGCTAGCAAGATCAGCCTTGAGCTACACGAGTTATCCATCTCTTATGTTACTAAAATTCACATTTTTGATAATCTAAGGTCAAATTTTGCAACAAATCTACCACTAGACATCTTTTTTTGTTGTTTTGATACCTATCATACTGCTGAAACTAGGTGAGACTGTATAAGGATTTGATTTTTAATGCTAAAAAAATGAGGGGAGGAAAAAAACCTCAGACAACTTAATGCTAAATTTGCAAGAGGATGCAGCAATTACACAGAATGGGTTACTGAAGTTCTACCTGACTTCACAAACTGCACTACTCAGTAAAAGCCCCCCCACTTCTCGCTGCATGAACTGCTGCCATTTGAGTGGTTTTCGCAGCATAGTCCAGTACAGCAACAACTTGTTATTATCCAATTGCAATCATCACCCTTCTATTTTTCATTTGTTTTCAGAAAATAATACGGGGTAGTCCAGGAGATGGTTTTGAAGACTTTTAGAGAGTCAAACCTCAGACCCGAGCGTGGACCCTGAGTGAGAGCAGCGGGCGGGCACGGCATCGGCCCCTGCTGGGCACTCCCGGCACGGCGGCGAGCAGGCCCAGCAGTGTTTGGTGGAACTCGCGTCCGTGGGTGTGCTTTGTACTCTGTGATGCACTTCACTAAATGCCCCAAAATTCATTCCAGTCTGGATATTTAAAAAACCACCAACCCTCAGTTTTCACTATGCGCTCTTCATTCCCTAACATAGGCATAGCAACGGGGAAAGTGACAAAAGTAGAAAAAAGGGACCTGGTTCATCCTATTGCATACTTCAGAAAAAAAAAAAATTGAAAATAAGTGGAATTTAGAGTCCTGTAAAGCTTCTGACTACCAAAGAGATTATTTTCTCTAATAAAAAAAGGTCATATGATGTTTTGACCAGACCAAATAACTGCCAATAAAGGTGGCTCACTCTTGTGAGCCACTGTATAAGTAATTCAACCACTGTACATCTCAAATACACAGCAAACAACATTTAAGCAACAGTAAGAAGTGTTTTAGCCATTTCATTCCAGCAAGCCCTAGCAACAGTGCTTCCTTATCTTTCCTAGTGCTAAGTCCTGAAACAAGAGTAAATCAGTTTCAACTTTCCACCACTATCATATGTCCTGTTGCCTGGTGCTAGAACAGTTCACAGCCCTACCTTAGGAAATGAGCAGTGTAAGTGCAGTAGTCAAAGCCAAAAGGATGCACAGTGAGGCACGGAAAAATTTTTGGTTTGACATTATCAATGGTGCAAGCTTTGAGAACTGCTAAGGAAAGTAATGGTGTGGTTGGGTTCCCAGGATTTCAGATCAGAGGTTGAAGAACAATGACTCCTTAGAAAGTCAGGATGTAGAGTTCACATATTAGAAACTGTATGTCAATGGTGCTTCATCTTTTAATAAAGAAAAAGTTAACAAATATTGTGCTGGTGAAGCAAAATTTCAGCATGAAAATTTGAACACATTTATGCCACTTACTTGACCCAGAAACATGCCAGTCTTTGCATTCCCTGATCTCTATGTCGTTGTCTAGACTTATTTTAATTCTTCCACTGTGTGCTTTATTGTCAAACACTATCTGTATTGAAAAAAAAAAAAAAGGCAAAACACCCAGAAACCATAACAAACAAAAAAGGTGCATGTTTTTATAAAGTTAAACCATTATATATGTAGCCCATTGTATTGCTAAGCTTGCATAATGATTCAGAATAATTCTCCTAGGGGATAAGTTACCAAACTTGTTCAAGCTTAAGGTAATTCCAGTTTCTTCAAATAAATGCTGTCACAGAGAAAGAAAAATCTGGTGAAAGATGTATTTGCCACAAATTGCCTGATAACTAGCTAGTAGGTGAAATTCTTTTAAACTGCTTTCTCATTCCTCTATGATCTGAAAACCACCTTTCCCAGAAGCATCTCTCTAAAGAGCAGAGATTTATGCTTCGATTGTACTTCACATGGATGAGAACACGAGGCTGTAAGCCAAGCAGGTGCTTCAGGACCACATCACAATCCCTGAAAGCTTAACCTCCCACAGTCACAATTGATGGTTATTTACAGGGTACACTAAGGCATGACAGAGTAATCCAGACACCACTGACCCATTGGTGCCCAACACTCTTCAGAAAATAGCTGCACTGACTATGTACAGTAAACCAGCAAGATCAATTTCTTGTTTTGAACAGAAAGACACGTGCCAGGCTTCCACATACCCTCAGAGTGAAATCGTAACAGTCAGGGAGCTCATGGTGACGAACAGTCTGGAGGTTAATTGCCTTCAGATTGAACATAAGCTGCACTGTCACCAGTCTGCAACAGAGCATCATATTAGCTTTTCATAGGGAAAATGCACCAATACCCCAACACAGGAGGTGCTCATTCCTCCTCACCTGTGGAAATCCAGAGTGAAATTCAAATTGTGCTTTCCCACTGTTATGTTGTCTAACGGTGTCATTGGCTCAATATACAAGCACTCTGCAATGGATAAGGACTCACAACAATATCTCATGGGTTATCATGTTCTTTTACCGTAATCTGCCTGTCCCACTCCCGAGGCTGTAATGAGCCGTTGGCTATACCAGACAAGATAGCATGCTTGAATGAGGAGTCATTTTAGATGCTGGCAAATACACTGGCTCCCCTGGACACCTGCCAAGTTAATCATCATTAATTCAGAGGGAAGGCTCTTGAAATTAGCCCCAAATACCTATATTAGATGGACATCAGTGCAAACAACTCATCACATTTTTGTGGCATTAGACATAAAAGATTGTTACCTTGAAGGTGAGGGCTAGAGGTTACACAGTACTTTTCTTACCAGTTTTGGCTGGTCATAAGTTCAATACAGATCATGTGGCAAGATTGTAAGTACTGTGGGGGGCTTTTTAAGTATTTTTCGTAAATGTAGGGTCCCTCCTCCCAAAGAACTGATACAATAGATTAGGTTCATCACCAGTCACAATCTCTGGGTCAATATCAAAGGTGTCATTTCCAGGACAGATGATTCCTCGCTTGTAGAACTGCTGACAAACGGCCAGAGCTGTCTCTTCTGCTCCCCTCTTCTCATAAGCATGGTTTCCAACAGAGATGTTGGGCAGCTGTAAGTACTAAAGTTCAGAACAAACAAACCAACTTAAGTGGCACCAAACCTGTTAGTTTCTGAGAAAAACAAATAAACAAACTAACACAAAAAAACACCAAAATCCCAAACCAACCAACCAACCAAAACAACAAAACAAAGCAAACCAGAAGTGTTTGGATCTTTGTCATAACCCATCTCTTATTTAAAAGATCACCTAAAGAACTGTGAAACCTAAACCACACTACAGCTGAGCCCTCAAACACTTTCAGGTATTTGACAAAAACAGTAAGTGCAGGATTTGGATCGAAATACCTTTTTGCTTATCATATTTTTCTCTTTACAGTTCTTACTGGAAAGCCTTGCACAGAATTCTGGCTCAGATCCAAGGACTGCTTTTACTCTAGAACTAGTATACTGATTAGCTTTAAGGATGTCACCAAAAGTACAATGCTCCAGCAAAGACAGAAAACCTAAATGAGTTGATGTTTTAGTCTTAAGCAACTGGCACAGAAGTTCAGTTCAAGAAAAGGTACCCAGGCAAAGAGGATATATTATACATTGCAGCAACAATCCTCACCTGGTTTATTGCAAAGAATATCTGATCATAGACATCTGTTTGTGTGTATACAGCATAGGTATCATCCATTCTCTCCATATATCCTTTCAAGAAGAGATGTTTGAATGCAACAGTGTTCTCTTCTTTGAAGGCAACCACCATTTGATTGCTTAATCCAAAAACCACCAGCTGAAAAAGACATTTACATTTCCTGTTTAAAGACAAAGTGTGCTTCTGGATTAATACATGAATCCTATGTTACAAACAGCCACTCTTTTGTCATGCTGGTAGACATGACAGTCACATGCAGGCTGCTCCATTTCACAGCTGGTCAAAAGTAAGCGTGACTTAAAGAGTGGGTCTCAAGAATGCTCTTCTAACATGTTTACCAGCATTTTGGCCAAGGACTCTCATTTTTACAAAGAACAAATTCGAGCTCCCTATATACTGTTACACTTGTTTCGTTAGTTCAGCCTGGCGTCAATTGAATTGCCTTGGGGAATATCATAGTTCCTCAGCCAAAAAGGCAGGACAAGACTTAACAAGACCCCACTTTGAAGACTGTAATCCAGCACACAAAAGGTAAATTGGGGACAACTCAAAAAACAAACATGTCTCCCTCAGATTTCTGGGAAAGTTGCTTAGAGAATAACTGAACAAAACTGTGCTTTTACCAGCTCTGAAGCTGGTAAAAAAATGTAATACAACTGCTCATGAAAAGTTAGCAAAAAATCCTGTTAGCTATTATCCAGGCTGGAAAAGGTTTCTAGAAGTATGTAGTGTATTTTTTCTGGGAGCTAACAATTCTCTTGACTATTGTTTCAGATCTGGTGTCAGGTGTATTGTGAATAAACTTATCAGAGATAAGTCTGAATCAGAAGTGTACAGATTAGTTTTATGGCCATGATTCAAACTGGATACATAGGTTTTGATAAGGGTAATTCAATTACAAAGATACTGAGATGGTCTGTGGGCAAGCTCAGCATTCTGGGCACTCAGGAATACAGCAGCAAACCAACAATGCTAATACTGAATTACCTATAGGCAGATTTTTCTCTGAAAAGACTAGCACTAGTTTTTTTTTTATTTAGGTTCTTCCACCATCAAATTTTACTTTTCATTGCAAAGTGGGAGAGATGACAATCAGAGAATGATGACATAACTAAAATTGCAGCAATAAGGGACACAAACATGCTGCCATATGTACAACAGAAGAACTCTAATCTTTACAGTTTGTCCCATCATTCATGTAACCATGGAAAACATTCTTCTCTGTATGGGTACTTTCATAGGACTGACACCACCATAAAGGTAAACCACATATGGGCAACTCTGAAGGATCATCACCTGAGGTGTTAGAAAGTTTTTATGAAAGACCTTCTTCCTCCTTAACCACAGAACTTTGAGACAAACAATTGTGTTTTGGGCAGCAGATAAATGTGTTATATGAAATCTATAGTGCAAGGCTAGGAGAGAGAAAGAGTGGTAAAGAATTTCTGAGGTTTTTTTCAATGCAAGAGTTTGTATACTATATACAAGATATAAGGACACATCATAAAAAAAGTCACCCATATCAGTTCCTATCACTGTGATATTGAAACACAGGTGACTTTTTCTTCCCTCAAACACAACAGTGAAGCAGGTATTGGGGTAACAGATGTGTAAAGATGCCATCCATTGGGGGAAAAATGAGAAATAAAAAAGTAAAGTAAGAAATCAAGTTGAACCCTTAAACATGGTTCCTTTTATCACCACTCTTAGGAAAGCTATTTTTTCAGTCAATAGTTTTAGGAGAAAATTATACCACCTGGGATCTAAGGTACATATATGCAAATCAGGTGGTTTTGCAGTGTATCATACTTTCCCTTTCTCTGCACCATACCATGAATAGTGTGTCACCTTCACTCATTTGACTTCCCAAGGGCTAAGAAGAGTTTCTGCTTCCATAGGTACTCACCTGAACTGTAACCATTACTATTTTGAGTAACTGAATCCCAAGTTTCCAAGGCTTTCTGCCTCGGGCCCAAAATTTCTCACACGGGTTCATGAAGAAAAATTTTAACTTTCTTCTAAGCTGGTCTTCCAAAAGCCCCTCCTGTGATACTGATGGGTGTCGTTTGTAGCTGCAAAGGTTTTCATCATCGTGAGCACTGCAGCTGCTCACAGCCACTTCAGGATTTTCCATCTCTGAAATGAAAAGCAGTCCATGTCAGTTGAAAAACATGCAAGCATGAACATAGTAGCACCAGAATGGTCTGTACTAACAACCTGGATTCCAAAGATGTTTACCTTCTGTGAAAGGCACTTGCACATTACACTAAATTTCAACATTTCTTGTATTATTGCACATGTTCTGCAGAACTCAAAGAAAAGTTTGAGCAAGTTCTTAAATGTGCAGATAGGCTGCTAGGGCACTTATTTAATAGTGGAATTACTGTCCATTTGGAATTACGGAGTCACTTGCTGAAAGCTTCTTCCTCTCTCACTTGATAACAAGAGCATATATGCAAGACATCCTGACTCATTTCCTTCTGTGTCCAGAAGAGCACCAAAAGCCTCTCATGAGCACTCACTCTTCTGGAAAACTTATCTACTGCTGTAGTTAGTATTTCCCCCCATGTCAACAAGCCTATGTCCAGTCCTTGAAAGAAATGGAATTTTCAAGACAAACAGCATTTTTCATCAATGTTAGTATTAGTTTTGTTCACTCTTGGAAATGGAGATGTAGCATGACAAATTGCAATTCACATAAATTACATGAGAACATTAACTTGTTATTAAATAAGATTATGTCTATATCTTCAGCCATAAAAGACCCAGTGCAAACCAACAGCAATCATGAACCAGACAAAAAGACCAAGAGGTAATTGTATTCAAGCACTGTGATTAGCTAAAGAGGCTCCCATTTTAGTTGAGTATGAGGGGGAAAGATTAGATGAGAACTTTGTAAAACATGGTTCGAGACATTACTCTCTATAGTATTCAGCATGTTTAGATTTTGAGCTGATACTAAATTCACTGAGTCTCAAATATTTTATAAGTGCTTTATAAAGTACTTAAGAGGTAGCCAGGAATATTCATTTCAGATAAAAGGTTGTGGACATTAACAACTAAAGAGACAGCCTAGCTTGTGAATAAATTTAAAGATGTGCCTTACTAGCCAAACTGGGTTTGATTTACATAATAGTTTTTATATAACTCAAACAAAAAATGCTCAGCAAGATTGATTGTAAAAATGCTCAGTCACATCCAGTCTCTTCCAACAGCCCCTGCACACACCAGAACACCAGTCTGTTTCACATATGGTTCAAGACTTTCAATTTCCCCAGCTGCCAGAGAAGGCAGGAAAAGTTTTTAATCAGCAGTTTAACACTAAGATCCATTCAGAGGCTTAAAAAAGTTCAGCTCCTGTTTTATCAGGTCTTCATTGTCCCGCGGGATACAATACGGTATGCTGTATTGTATTCCACTCATGTTTCTCACAGCTGATCGAGCATTGCTTAAGTTAACCCCTACTTTGATACTACAGTAGTCCTATGCTGGATTTAAAAAACAAAACCAAATCAAACAAAACGAACCAAAAAACCCTAAATCCACCTCCGGTGCTCACGGTGGGCTGGAGGCATCGTTCCAGAGAGGAACAGCGCCCCATGTCCCACGTAACCCGCGCCGGGCCGGGGGCGCCGCAGCCGGGGCGGTCACGGCCGGGACGGTCACAGCCGGGACTGTCAGGGCAGCCCGTACCCTTGGCACGGCCGCCCCGGCTCATCTCCCTTTCTTCCGCAGGCGCTGCTGGCGGCTCACAGCACCCCGCCCTCAGCCCAGCTGCCGCAGCCTTGCGGGGCGCGCAGGGGACGGACGCGGGAGCCGCCGGTGCCTCCCGACGCCGCCTGCATCCCGCTCTGCGGCCAGGGCAGCCCCTGCCGCTCCCGGGCGCCCGTGCACCGCGGCACTGCGAACCCACAAGCCGGGGATCGAGAGCACACTTCCCACACACACCCCGCGCTGTTCAAGGCTCCAGCCGTACCTGTCCCCCGCGTCCCGGTCCAGCCTCTCCCCGGCCTCCGGGGGTGCTGCCGCTGTGGGGGAGGCCGTGGGAGCGCAGCGCCCGCAGCCCGGTACCGGCGGCTGCCCCCGCTCCCGCGCCCTCCCGGCCTCTGTGCGGGGCTGTGCTGTGCGGGGCTGGGCGGTGCTGTGCACACCGGCACACGCGGCGTGTCTCACCTCCCGCTGCACATCTCCCTCCTGCCGCACGTGACGGGCGGCTCTCCGCGCTGTAATCCACACTTGCTATAGGGCGGTAGTGCCGGCTCCAGATTTATTGACCTAGGCTTCTGCACCAGGGGAAATAAAGTTAATGTTTATGTTATAAATAGCTATGTCCCACCCGTCATAACAAACAAAGAAACAACACCACCTACTCCCCCCCAAACAAAAAACCCCTTTCAGGTCACAGAACTGTAGTTATGAAGGGCAGTTACTGGTATAGTGAACTCAGTGGAGCGACTGACATATGCTTAAGTCATTCCACTCATACACAATTAAGCTATTAAAGTTATTAACCGTACTTCAAAGAAAACGCTCTCCTGCCCTGGGTCTGGGCCAGTTTCTCTGCACTGCGGAAACCATCCCTTTGGCATTGCTGCCACGGATAACCGTGTCCAGTCTTCAGCTGTTCAATTCATGTTGCTAATACCCCCTGCGAGCACCGGTACAAAAAGAGGAGGTAAAATAAGGCCAAAGCCAAACCAAGGAGAGTAGGAGGCATTTTAAGAGAGGAAACTTCCTGGCTGTACGGATTGAAACAGAAGACAGCAAGGAACCCTCTTGCCTACCATGAGAAGGTTAGTTGGACCTCGGAGTGGCATCAACGACCAGCACTGTGTACTCCATACTTTGGGTCTCCTGTGTTTTACATTGCAGCGAAGCAAACTAAATTATTTTTATGCATCAAAACTACAAAATATGCAGAACACAAATCTTCATATTAACAAATCGCGTTGAATCATCTAAACCTATATCGCAGCTGGAGACGGCCCCAGCACCGCCCGAGGACAATTTCCTGGGCGTCTTGGCTGCAGAGGGAGCTGCTGCCACCAGCTGTCGCCTACAGCCCCCATCCTGCCCCGCGCCCCAGAGCCGTGCCACCGGGGCGGGATCTCCGCATGGCATGCTGGGACATGTAGTTCTTGCAGCCGCGTCCCTGCGGCACCCCCTGCGGGGGCGGGTTTGGAGAGCTGAGCGCTGACGGGCTGTCCGAGCCGTCAATCACGGCCCGCCGGTCGCCATGACAACCGCGCGCCGCCAGGGACGCGCCGAGCCGGGGCCGCGCCGAGCCGGGGCCGCGCAGGTGGGAAAGGAGGGAACGCAACGGGTGGAGGGGACTCGGCAGCGCTGGGGGAAGCGGGTGAAAGATGCCTGGCTTCAGAGCACAGGCAGCAGCCGGCAGGGAACGAACTGCGACTTGCTCCGTGCGGCTGAGCCGCCTCAGGCGTTTCGTTCCCGCTGGCGGGCCCGAGGCAGCGCCTCCCTCCGCGCCCGGGCCGGGCCCCGGGGTGTCTGTGCCTGGGGCTGGGGGTGGTGGGGGGGATACCCGGGCCGCGAACACTCCCCCAACCCCTCCGTGCTGCTGCAAAGCCCCTACAAAGCCGCCCCCCCTTCCCATGACGGTCCTGTTCCTGCGACCCAGCTCTCACATTTCGAAGACGGGATGATTATTTTTCTTACCTTCTCTTAAAAAAAAATATGAATCAAGTCTTATCTAGTGCAAATATAACCTTTCTGGTTCATGGCAAGTCGTGACAAGGCAACAAATGCTACCGTTTGTTATGTTTGATCATATTCAGACAACTTCAACATCGTACTTAGTAACTTTTAAGGGACCAACCAAATTGTTACAAAAGTTTAATAATGTAGGCCAGCAGGCTTATACCAGTACTGGTTTATACCAGAAGTTCTGTCTAGGCAAGATTATAGTAAAGCCATACTTCCACTCTCTTTTCTTAGATTTATGGTTTAATTTCTATAGCCAGATGTATTATCATCACTTTCAGTAGCCCTCAGGTTTTTCCTCTGTCAGTTTGCCCTGGTACTATTTGAAATTGTTGCCTGTGGCAGCTGCCCCTCGGGGAGCTCCTGCATGTGATGCCAGCGAGATCTTGTATTGTGAAAGACCGGCAATAATCATCCCCTGTCACTTTCTCCATGTCTCATGTGATTCCACTGACCTCTATCATATCCTCTTCAGGCTAAAAGGAATCCTGGTTTATTCCTAGTACAAAACATGTGCTATGTCTTCAATCCTCCGTGTTATACCTTTTCCAATTTCATTCTATTGCTCTTTAAGTGGAAGAAAGGAACGAATTGGAATGTTCTAATGAAGTTTTCTGTTTTGTTCTCTATGCTTTTTGTATTAATTCTTAATCTAATTTTACATGTGTTGTACTTACCATCCCAGATACTGTAATTACACCTCCTAGTTTCTGTCAAATAACAAAATAAACACCTTGTTCAAGTAAGTCTAATTTAAGGAAAAGTTTTGTGTGTGAAATCAGATAAATTCAAATAGAACTATTTATATGCTGAAATAATTTGACAGTTGCCAAAACTTCAGCTTTACTCCCTAAAACTTATACAATGAAGTTCTGTTCAAATATGCACAAGCATTAATAATAATGCAAGCTTTAGGTGTTTGTGTTATTTAGTTTTTATGTAGAGCCAAGTAGTATAAATATAAGTAAAGGGAACACTGCATCTGAATTTCTGGAGGGGCAAAGTAATTTTAAGACAGAATTTTAAGCAAGTTCCTAAATGTTTACTGACAGAAATGTGATTTTTAGTTTGGCAGTGACACAACAACAAAAAAAGCAAATATCACATATTTTTCATCATTTCCTTGTAGTGCTTTTGTAGAGTGGATGTGCATTCAATTCTTCTGTCATTCCAAAGTATAGTAAATTACAGTCCTAAATTGTGTAATGCACACAAACTTGACCTTAAATCATCCAGTTAGGCAACTAATTAATCATTCTGTGTCCTCAAGTCAGACAGCATCTTTTGTAGTACTAATAGCTAATTAATTTTCCCCTCTGGCAGTACCTAGCAACTTCATGGATTTGCTTTATAACACTAAATGTTTCAGTACATTAAATGATTAGGAGAACACTCTGATCTTATTTTTCTCTTAAGCCTAATGTTCAAAATATTACAGCCATCTGTTAATAAATTAGTCTATAAAATGTCAAACAAAGTTGTCAAATATTTACTCAGGTTTTACCAATTAAATAATGCATCACTATGTTCCACTGAAATACTGCTGAAAAAAAACATACTGACCATATTTAATGAAATCTTAATATTACTTATTTTTTAAAAATAAAATACATAGCAATATTTATGACAATTGTTTTTGCACTTTTAAATGTTGCTTCCAACCTCTTCTCAACCACAGAATCATGAATTTATATAAGCATAACAGAAAGGCATAACACATTTGCATGTTTCTGAACAAGTACATGTATCAGAGTCCTTTCTAACACTCTGTATTGGGCAGTTGGCATTTTGCCAGCTCAAGACAATAAGCAATATAGAAATATCCCAAGAGGACAGAAACTCACCATAGATTAAAGAATTTTTTTGTCATATTTTCAGACAGTCCACTAATACAGAGACTGATGATTTTCATAGTTGTCTTGATAGGATTGATACTTTGTGTAAAAACATAGTGAAAAACCCAAACCCCTGAATTAACAGGTAACTTCTGAAAATATTAGCTTTTAACTTACACATTAGGACTTCTGTTCCTTCATTTCTTTTTTGAAAGAGGAGAGATGCAAAAGGCTGCTCTTCAGTGCCCATTTTAAAATTCTCAGTGTGTCTGGGTTTCCTGCAGGAAGCACTTGGGGGTTACCATATTCCTGTGGGAAAAACAACATTTTCATAGATACTTGTAAATGGCTACAGTCCTCATTATGCTCCCAGAAAGGTTCTAGAAGTTCTGCCTTCACCTTCTCTGAAGGCCTTACATGTTTCCAAACCACTGACAATCATGTGCCCACAGGATGGCAAATGGGCAGAGGTGATATGGTATTAGGGATATTGTAAAAGGAGATAATTACTTTGTACTTTTCTATCTGCTTTCCAGTTGGGGAGGTCCTGTGTATCCTACAGGAAACCACAAACAGTCCCATTGATTGCTGTATTCGTTTGCAATGCTGGAACAGGGGTATTTTTTATGTTAACATATGCAAATATGTATGTATATGTATGTACACCAGTCACCGCCAGCCTCACCACCACTGCCCTCAGCTCTTTAGTGCTGCATGTAGTTCCACATCTCATTCTTCCAGTGAAGGAGGAGGAACAGATTACTGGAAGACAATTTTCAAAATTTTAAACTCTTTTTGTAAGTAAAATGTATTTGGAGTCAGTCAAAGGAAAAGGGATGTTTTTACTTGCAAGTTATTTTACTAACCATAGGCATGTGACTCAGCCTTCTGTTTCCCCCATTCATGTGACTTGGGGTTTAGGATACTCAGAGGAACTCACTCAAAATTTCCAAACTGGCTTTACTGCAGTGTATAATTATGAAATGGTGAAGTAAGACATTGTGACTGGAATATCTATGAGAAGGTTCATATTGTCCTTCAACTAATTTCTAAACCAACTGTCCCCTCATCCTGTTCTGGAGAGCCTGACTTACAGGCTATATATTGATCTATATAGTGTATCTTATAGCCTGTCTTATACAGAGGCATAAAGGTTGGTTTCCTATTAGAGTAGTCACAAAACCTATTTATAAAATGGGTCACAATTTTTCTATGTAAAATAGACAAGGAGTTGGATAAGAAATAGCTTTGCACCTTTTTTCTTTTTAAATAAGGAAAAATTAGTCTCTTTTACCCATGTGAATTGCCATGCACTGTAAGGTAGGCCTAAGTGTTTCAGCTCTATAAAATAGGCATATTGATCATTGTACAGATTCCTTTGAAAGATTATAACCATGAAAATACATTGAATATTACACAAAAACATATTAACAGTGTTTCTAGTCCTGTATTTGATGAAAAGACTGAGAATGAGGGCAGAAAAGACTCCTTTCTCCTTACATTCATTATATACGACTTGTAGGGTTTTTAAAACCATCATCCTGTGCAAGGCAAAAGTTTCAGAATTCTGAAGCATTAGTTTGTTTCACATTGACATTGTCATTGCTTTTTGGAAGAAACAGAAGATTAAATTGCTACAGTTATTCAGACAGATTAATGAAGAGAGTTGCACTTGCCATAATCAAGAGAGATTAAACAACAGAGAAATGCGTTAACATGCCATGGATACAGCTTGTCACCTGTGATCTGCAAGATACAGAAGAGAGTTTGAGGATTTATAGAGTATATTTTTCTATTTTGATTAAAGTGAAAAAGAAAAATGCATAACTACAATAAGAGTGTCAGACTCTGCTCTCATCAAAATCAACAGCAAAATTTACCTGGAATTCATGGGAGGTTAACACCTATCCCAAACCCAGGCTATATAACCAAGCTATAATCCATCTCCAAACTGAAATTCAGATTGGAAGCTAAAATTTTATTGCTTGCTTCTGGAGTATTTGAGAACTGTTTTACAAAAGGGTAAAACAATTTCTCAGCCTGGATGTGCCACTGAAATTGCAAATGCACAGGCCACAGCATGTTTGTTTTAGCATTTATAGTATTTTAGGCTGTCCATAAGGAAACTCTTAAGACAGAACATTTATTTTATAAACTCACCATTTTGCCTTCAGTATCTTGACAGTAAATGTGCTGTTCATGTGCACAGGCTGATGAGCTGTAGCTCCTGTAAGAGATCATCAGATATGGTTATGTCCTGCCAGCGTTCTTGAAAGTGCCTTCTCTTTCTGTCCTATAAGTGCACCTACTCTCCTCTTGCTGATGTTAAAATTATAATAGCATCTGATACTGTAGGTGCTCTGTAGACATTTTAAAAATTCTTCTTCTCCCAGTCAGTTTACAGTCTAAAAAAGTGTGACCATGGAAAAGGCAGGACACAAAGTGGCAGCCCCATTGGCCTCATCCCAGCTAAACGCCTTTGGCTGGTCCGCAGTAACATCCAACAACTTTCAACACCTGTAACAGAATTTGGCCCACGCCGATTTGGCTGTTCTGTCGGCTGCTGTGTGAGTACCTCCCGCACGATGGTGCTGTGCGGTCGGTACCGTGGGCAGCCTCAACTCATTTCCTCCTCGCCATGGAACTGAGCCTTTCCTGCACTACTGTTCTCATCATGTTTCTACATACTGGGAAGGAGAGTAAATGAAACAGTAGTAGCCTGCTCTACAGTATCATTTCCAGCTGCGTGGTTGCTACATGTATTTATGCATACATCTTACCGAGTTTGTCCTCCACAGAGCTACACTGAAAAGTAAACTAGAAATAGAAATGCTTTGTGCAGCTGAGTAATGATTTACCCTTAAGGACATTGGGCCAAACATTTGTAACTGGTGAATTTTCACACACACTCTTCCCACTTAGTTCAGGTCCTTAACTTTCTGTAAGGGAAACCCCTCTCCTAATTTAACCTTTCACTGTTTTGGATAACCAGAGTTCATTCTTGATCACCCTGGACAGATGAAGTCTTTCCATCTATTACATATTATATAAAATTACAGCTTATTATTTAAAATTATGAAACATACCTTCAGCTGCATATGAAAATATTACTATAATTATAAAATACATAAAGTCATGGATGAAATTTTCACTCATAAATGGTGCATTCTGTTGCCTATTTAAATTTATTGATGATATTTAACTTTCTCCAGAGAAATTTGAAAAAATGTCAAAAAATCTCACATCCAGCAAGACCAGCTTGAAAGGTCAAAAAACCTCTCCGAAGAAACAGAAAGGTGCAAGCAAAACTAAGGCATCCTCAAAAGGAAAAGGAAGACATCTTGGTATGTAAAGTTCAGCAGTAATGAAACAAGGTGCAATTGAGTCATATGACAATGACCTTAATTATTTTGGCCCCATGCATTAAAAAGAATAAAATATTTTTTTGTAAATAACTGAAAGAGCTACAATTACTGATTATAGTTGTGTAACCAACATACAGAACATTACTGACAACACAATGTCATTATGTTTCAGGTGAAAATGATGAAGTGGATCTTTCTATGGCTAGTATAGGTAAGTACTGTGATGACTGGGCTTTAAAGTAGTAGTTCTGGAATACTCAAGGCATTTTGAAGCTTCAGTGTTACTAATGCTGGAGAATAAAAAGGAAAGGTTTAGGGTTTTTTATGAATGAGAAAAATTAGAAACTATGAAGAAATGCAGCTATTGCAGTAGTGATTACAGTGGCTCTCTGAGTAGCAGGCAGTGCAACAGGAAACCGGTATGGGTTTGTAGAAGAGGTTTTTATCTTGGGTTGAGAAGAGCTGGGATCAGGGGAAATAAAAAGCATCACAACAGAAGTATGGGGTGCAAAATCTTCGTATTTAGTAATAGTATAAGCTATTGAAAGAAAAACATGAAATATTTTTATAGTTTTTAATTGTTTATCTTTGTCAAATCCCTAATAAATTTGATGAGAAGATGATTTTAGCATTTCACTTGTGGTTTTTAATCAGATGCTGATAGACATTGATTAGCTTTTTTGGCGGGGGGGTGGGGGGGGAAATTCACCATTTAAAAGTCACAAGATGTCGAGCATTTCTTTTGGCTTATGGGCAAGAAAAGTTCAGTTTTAAGCATGGCCATAGTTAAGAGCTAAAAATATGTAATTATTTGAATGTAAGTATAGTCTTTTTCCCTAGACACCAGTTATTTTCAATATTTTTTTATTTTTCATATGTCCTCTTGGATTTTTTTTCTGACCTAATTTGTGCAATTATTCCTCAGATATAATTTAAATTGATGTCAATGTAAAATTTAGGTGTGGTTTACAGGAACAACTCAAAGGGTTGTCTTATTAATTGGCTTGTAACAGCACAGCTTTTATTGTTAAAAGCTAAAACAATGTGGCAAACAAGGAACACATAAACTAGGTAATTCTAAAAGAAAGTGTAAATCACTTGTTTTCTTACATAACACATGGGTGGAAGTGAAAATTGCACTCTGATTAACATCACTGAAAGGGCGAAGCTGCAGTTAATGAAAATGCACAAAAAGTGATTCCTCAGATGATTAAAGTGTTTCTTTAAAAAAAAAATGTACTTTCAGTGTTCCAGGAGATACTTAGTAAGAGAGACTTGTACCTCCACCTACTGACAAATAAGGTTAGAGCTCTAATAGCTAAACTACTGCTAGAAACCTATTGCTAAAAGCAAGAAAATAACACAAGTGTAAGCAGACACTGTCCAAGCAGCATTTAAACTGCCTGCATAGTAACTCCTTAGCATAAGACCTGCAAGTGTTCCTCGCTTGTCCTTAGAGTTCTTGGTTCTTTGTGAAGTTCTTGGAGCACTAAGAGCTACTGTTACAAATGATACAAGCACAATTTACTATTAGAAAAACAGTGTGAAGCCTACGATCAGGTCACGCCTTTTACTGGAAGAGAGCATTCAACCAGAATTTGTACAATAGTAAGGATTCCAGTATCAGCTTTGTATATTATAGATTCTATTAAAAATAATATTCTGTAATATAGAATTCTGTAGATTAAAATATGTAAATATTTTAATTCTGATCACTACTTTGTTTTTAACTTGTACTTACAGCAATAGAGCATTGAAGAAAATACACTTAGACTATCTGTCTTGCTCTGTTTCCTCTCTGTTTCATCTCTTTAAAAGGATTTTTTTTTTTAGCATTAGCATTTGTGCCCAAGGCTGTATACATGATTCAGCATTTCAAAAATAACATAACACAAGCTTCTAGAATAAACAACCATTACTCCTGGTTAGGACTTTTCTGCCCTGGTATAAGCAGCAGTGAGTTTGGACCAGATAACTCTGAGGTCTTTCCCAATCAACATCCCTATGATTTTGTATTTTTTTGGAAGCATCCACACAGAAGTTCTGGAAATCTCCAAGACATCAAAAAGGAAAATCATGCAATATTGATTACAGCTTGTGAGGAAGGTGAACAAATGGACTGTGCATGCTACAAACAGATTGTGTGTGCTATGAAATGACTAGTGAACACTAAATAATCCATCCTTGGCAAAGTCTAGTATGTACCAGAAACATCATGCATATCATTAATTGTAGTGAGGACTGTAGCAGAGCAGATGCAGTGGAGTAGCAGCACTGAGAGGTTTTAAAGGATAAATGTCAGATTGATCAAACATTATGCATTATGTGATAGGATTATGCAGAGATTTAGCTTCCCAAATGATAGAGATTAAGGAGTATTTATCATTTTGTCACTCCTTGTTGGCTTATGTTAGAGATGACTTCTAAAAACACGCTGACACAGCTGGTCATAATCATCATTTAGGTATATCAGCTTCTCTTCAAGACGTACACAAAGAGGAAAAACTCCACCGGTGCTGGGAAGTAAAGTAAAATACTAAGTAACTAGACTAGGAAAAGAGAATGGAACAAAGTTGATAGAAAATATCAGCTATTATCACAAGTGCCAGCTCATTTCAGTACATTAAAATATTACAAAGTATACATGTTTTTAAGCCTTTTATAGTTTCCAGTTCACCCAAAAGATTAATGTCTGCTGGCCTTCTCAGGCAGTACAGTGGCCTTCATAAGAGTGCTCTTACTGCAGCAGCTGGGCACAGAGCAGGGCAGTACTGCAAAGGAGGAGTCTCCTTGGCAGCAGGATTCAGCTAGCTGGGCCTAAAGTGATCTTCATCACAGCTGTAATGTAACCTGGAAGACAGAACATGTAACATGAGAAAGACCAGCATTGCATACATTACCTTACATACACACAGCTGGTGCAAGTGTAACAACAAGCGCTGTATACTCTTCAGACTGAGTGTTTGCAAAGCACAGTTCCCGGGTTATCTAACTGCACCCAGCTTCACTAAAACCAATGAAGGTATCAGTGCTAGAGCTAGGATGAGAAATATTTCATTCTGAATTAATATGAATGAATCTAACAGAGATCACATATGTAGAAAACAATAGCTACATATTTTCCAGCAGAGCTGAAAATAAATATCTGGCTTTAATCTTAGTGACCTTGCTTTAGTCTCACTTGCTTAGTGAGAAATAGACTCTACTGCTCTCTGAACTCAGTGAGAACAAGATGAAAGTCCAAAATCAGAAAAGCATCCTTATTTGGAAGAGTGTGGAAGCCTCACTCAGATTAACCATTGGCTTAATATGGCACTGTAGTACAGGGAAGAACTATAGTATATTTATCCAAGGGTTTTCTTAAGTCAGAGCCAAGCATTTGTGTCCTTAATGTATTAAAAACAGTCCATCAATGACTTTTCACTAAAGTTCCTAATCACCTGTTGATCAAGACAGAAAACAAAAACCCAACAAAACTCCCAAACCTCATACCAGGAAAATCATAACTATTAAGTACAAAATGTTGTGTATTTTAAAAGATTAATAAAATGTAATACCATTTGTATTGCATGCCTTCCAAAATACTGAGAATGAAGTTGAAAGATTCAAAGGCATTCTCCTAGAAACAGTAAAGACATAGAGTTATCAAAGTATATGTGTATGCTTGAACAACACTATGAAACTGTTTATCAAGTAATTTTGCCTTCTTTCATAGGCCACCCAGAAATCTTTCCTTTAGTGTTGACTACAAAGACCCAAGAAATTTTTAATTGCCGAATTGATGAAGATGTCACAGAAGAAAATTGTTTCAAACTTATTAAAAAAGAGGACATCATTCAGGACCTGAAAACACGAGCTGACATTTCTGATTTCTATCCTTTCAGAAAAGTTGTCCTAGTATGTAGCTTATTTCATTCTCACTTTAAGACTTGTTGCTCTCAGAGTGTATACTCTTTAAAGGAAAAGGTCTCTCCTTGTTTGATGTTGTGTAAATACACTGATGCTGTAACATCTGAATGCTATAGGTCATGGACTGCTGTCAACTCAAAGTTTCTCATGACTCTCCATGCACTTTTTTTTAGCTAACTTTAGATTGAAAATATGCTAAAGGTAACATAAATACTATCAGTTTTGATTCTGTGAACTGGCAGAACTTCACATATCTGACTTTCCCTAATTTATGGCCTATTTATTGAGAATCATTAAATCAGTTTATTTGCTGTTTCATTCTCTGGACAAAAAATTAGTTTTGTCCCAGACTTATTTTTATTACAAAATAAAATCTATCTTTTCAATTAGCTCATGAAATTATCTGTTAAGACCACAAAATTAATCTTAAAATACTAAATTTACACTAGTGGTAGCTTTTCCAGTCACAACTTCATGTTTGTTTTGAATGTTACTTGTTTTCAGTTTTCCACTAATTGTTTTAATCAAAATAGGAATATCCAGGGGAAGAGCTTTTGGTAGTTTTTGATGCAAAGTTCCAGTACGGACAAGACTTTTACATTGTTGCTTCTGAGGAAGCCAAGGAAAACCTTATAAAGGTAAAATCCAAGTTTACCCCAGCATTGTTCTATCTATGAATATTTCAGAATCCAGTCTCAAACATATCCTTCAGGAATGATATTCTATTCATAAGCATCTGATGTTTCTGTAATGGTTAATCTGAACATCAGGAGAAGTAACACTGAAGAAAATTAAACTGCACTCCCAGGCAGGAGAGACTAATGTAGAAAATCACTATACATTCTTTTTTTATAGAATTGATTTGCTTCCAAGAAAGCAGTAGTAGTTAAACATGTAACATTTATGGGGAAATTCTAATGCCCAAACGAATGGAACCTAACCCAGTCCTACCCAGGGACACAGTACTGTCAGACTCACTTACAAAAGTAAAGAATGTGTGAATGAAGACTGAAAACTGGGTTTCTAGTTCATACTTAGATTTCAGAAACAAATTTTTTGAAAAGTAACATTTCTCACTGTTTGATGTCACAGCCTCCAGAAACTGCAGAAGAAGAAGAAAAAGAAGAAGATAGAGAGGACACTCTGGAAGTCCATCCTTTTAAGCCTGTTGTCCCTAAACCCTGGATTTCTCTTGGCAGTGAAAAGGAAGTTGAAGAAGAATCTGTTAAAGACACTGTTACAAAGGTCAGAATCAAGAGATGTTAGTCAATCAAAGAAATATAAAACCACAAAATTTATTTCAAGTTCCTTAAAAAGAAAAAGTCAGGAAACTGGAAGATGTGATCCTAGTTTTGTTTGAGGTCTTTCAAGAAAACCAACAAAGAGAGAAATAGCTCCACTTTTAACAAAGTGCTGCAGAAACTTCTCTTTTAGACTCTGTTCTCTAAGTTCTGCAAATAAGGCATTTGAGACTGCATTGACCATAACTACTTTTTAAGGTGTAAGTTCAAAAGTCCTGATCATCCTTGGTCATTGGCACCTCTGCTGCCTTTTGCTCAATTTCCAGTGTGGTCTGACTACAGAGTCATCACTCTGTTTCCTTGAAGGCAAGTGAACTCTGTCTCATTACATGGATGGCATGCAACACTTTTAAATGTTACTCACTACAGGTATTACAAACTGACTTTACAGAAGGACATATTTGAATAATTACATCTACAGATTATACTGAGAGAATTATATGTCAGAAAAGTAGATCCACTCCCAGCTGTCACCTAACTTGTGATGTGCGGGGCCATCTCCAAACATCTAACTGTCCATCAGTGATTTTTACTCAATACCTAAATCCCTGGTCAGGGAAGACTGGCTAAGTTTTGTTAGTTCTCAGCAACCAGACATCTTGCTTACACTTTAAAAGATGTTCTGATAGTTCTAAAGCTAATTTGCAGTCATTAAATTTAACACATTCACAGTCCAAGTATTTTGTATTCTACATTGCTACAAGGTTCACTCAAAAGTATTTTTAGCCTACTTTCCTTTTTGTGGGTAGAAGTCAAGGCATATCCCTTCTTCCTTTCTAGTTCTCACTATAAGGAAACTCCTCACTCAGATTTTTGTGAGTCTGCTTCAGAGTACTTTTCTCTCCCTAGACACTGCAAGGAAAGCTGAAATACCTCGCCCAAAGTTGAGAATTCCACTAAGAGGGAAGGGCTGAAAAGTTAGGCCTTGGAAGCCAAATTAAGTATTACATAAGGCTTTCTGCAAAACAATCATTTAATGAAATGTGCAATTTTGATATTGCATGAATTAGAAGATGTAATTCTCTTATCCTACTAGAAGTTATCCAGAAAGTTACAGCACTTCTTGTTTTAGAAATACAAACCTGTGTTCTATTACATATGCAGGTTATTTATGAGCACTTCAGAATTTCAAAATGCAGAAATATAAGTAAACTCAGCACAGAAATCATCATTAGAACTAGTTCTATAACAGTATGAATGCTGCCATTGTACAGGATGAACTTTACAAAAAATTCCTCTTCTGCTAACCATGGAAATGTATCTTTTCCAGATTAAGTACAGGATTTCTCGAGTACGCAGGAAGTTTGGTGCACCCATTGCATTTACTGATAAGAATGCTTCACAAGACAAAGACTATTATGTAGAATGTACATCCTATGAAGACAAAACTTTCAGTATTCAAATACTTGAAAGAGATGTGGGGGTGCAAGTGGTTCCAAAAGTAAGAGAAGGTAGTACTCAGACAAAATGGTAAGTATGAAAAAATATTCATCAGCTTATTTATTAAACTATACACTGTTTCTTATCTCAACTAAAATTTTGGAATTACTCACCTGCAAACTGCTTAGTAGAACAACATTGGGTGCTCTACATCTTTCTTCTTTCACTCTTTTCCAAAGAGTTTCTAGAAAAAATGAACAATTTTTTTTTAATTTTACACATTACACAGGTTTCTCTCTTTGAAATGGTTTCTATACTTACATTCAAGTTTATTCCAATTGGTTAGGACCTATCCAAAAAATGCAGCCACGCAGTACTCTCCTAGGCAGCTGTCACAGGAAGAAAAAGCAGAGAGTCTGTCATCTGAAAGGATGAAAGAATTCCTTACATCAGTACATTTAAGGTAAAATTACTGCAACAAGACACTTAAAGGCTACCTGAACCAGTACAGAATGCAAGCAAGTACTCTTGTCTGAGTGGATCACTGGTCCGGTCAAATACTAATTTTATTTCTTGTTTCTATATATTTGTTTCCTTGTTTATTATTGGAATATTAAAAAATATTGATTTAATATTTGTTCATATGAAAATTTACATTGTCTATGATCTAGAAATATTAATTGCTTGTTTAGACAGATGTTAGAACTGCTAAAGTTGTGAGTGATCTTTTCAAACAAACTGCAAACCTGATCTTTCAAACATTGCTCACTTAAACAGAGGGTTATGCAGTGAGAAGAGGTGCTGTCCTACCCATGACTGTGTCCTCAGTCATGGGACAAGTCCCCCTTACTGACACTTTTTGCACAAGAATTAGACACTTGCACTCTACTTGGTCCATACAGAACTAGAGCTAAATTTTGGTACAACAGCCATTTCTAGTTGAACATGTGTTTTCTTGCAGTGATGCATCACTGAGGAATTAATTTTTTAACTACTGTGGTCATAATTTTTTGTGAAACAAAAGCTGCCTCTTTACCGAAATGTTTGTGATTCTATTACTGAGTAGTCATATCTGGGTTATTGAAGTGTTAACTGTTCTTTTCACAAAACAGAATGGAAATTGCATTGCAGCAAAATGAAATTATGAATGCTTTTTTTGATGACTGGATGGCCCTAGCAGAAGACAAAAGCAGTTGTGATGGCAAGCCAGATGTTTACCTTACAGCACGCCAATCATTTACAGATCCACAGTACCTCAAGGACAGAACCATTAGCTGTGTTTGCCATCATCCAACCATTTGTGGTAATGCAGTTACAATACTGATTTGAGTCTTCAGTGATGGGTATTATATGACATCTATAAAATACACATCTTTCATAAAATTAATCAGCTTTCAAATTTAAAAGCAAATCAAAACTAATCTAGTATACATGTCAGAATTGTTGCTTTGAGACAAAATGAAAAATGAGACAGACGAATTCATTGTAGGATTCAGACAGGCCATGCAAACTCCTTCACACTAACGTATAAGTGGAGATCCTAGAAAAGAGAAATTTCTCCCTTATGAGGCTCATTCAGGCAGGCCTGCAACTATGCCAGATCCTTCAGATGGCTCTGCATACCACTGTCCTTACTCCCATGGCTGGTTCTTGTAGCACGCTTAATGCTTGTGAGGAATGTTACAGCCACAATGGGACATGGCTCTGTTGAGTGCCAGGGAGCATCACAAGACATACTCAATGCCAGCCCTTAAAGGCACAATTAAATTCTCTGTAAATGCCTCAGCTGCACAGCATGCTACTAGCCAACACTGCAGCCTGTGTAGAAAATTAATTGGGCTACAAAGTTCTGGTTTCGTGATAGGTGGCCAGGACTGTGTGCCTGTCACATCTTTTCAGGTGCAGTATTACACTATTGAGGAGCAGTAGCAAAAAAAGCTGAATTTTATCTTGATACTTCGGTTCTACGACTCATTGTTAAGTAACTTAAAATAAGTAACAAAAATAGTTTCTGTAAAGCTGATCTGAAAAGAAAGAAAAAATAAATACATGGTTGGATTGTTTGGGGGTTTGTTTGTTTCATTTTTGCACTTTATTCAGAAGGTATAAATATAAGTCACTTAGAGTAATTAACAGTGTGTTGAAACTTGAACTGTCCCTTTTGAGAAAATTAATTTTCTCTCTCAATCAGGAATTATAGCAGTGTCAGCAAGAAAGCAGCTTTCTTATGAAGAGCACGTTAACCTTTCTAATAAATCACTGCTGCACCAGTCAGTAATACTTTTTTGGAGTTTTTTTGACCCTATCCGCCCCCAGGTATTTAATCAAGATGCTTAAATATGTCAAGTGTTTAAATAGCAAGAGAACAAACAAATGGTGTGACTGTATTTCTCAACTATCTTGTTTTTCTTCTTTCTAGTTAATGTTGGAATGTCCTGAAGACATTTACTGCTTTCAGTTCAGTCCAAATGATCCAAATATCATTGCTGGTGGCTGCATCAATGGACAGGTGTGAATTCACTGTTTAAAAATAAAATTGAATATTTCTGTATTTTCTTACAGTATGAAAATAAGGGTGAAGAGATGTACTCAACATCCATAGTAACACATAGGGGCAGAAGACAGATGTCACAGACTCTCAGAAGCTCTCTTATCCTGGACTAAAGCTATGCCTTGTTATTCCATAGCTGAACCATTACTGTACAATGCTTCTTTGTAGTACTGGTAAATAGGTCAAGTTGTAAAGACTTTTTTTTTAGCAAAGTGTAGTCTTTCAACTGATTGCACCAGACTAAAGAGAAGATACTTTAAAGACTTTATAATTTTAGTGCAAAGAATGAATTTCTTATTTCCCCACCAACCTCCATGATTTGAAAAAAAGGCATGTTAATATACAGGATGAAATAATTTGTAATACACTCATTTTTCATTGTAGGTTGTACTGTGGGATATTTCTCAACATGAAAAAACCCTGCAAACTGAAAAATCAGTTACTGATGAAATCATCGACTCGGACAATGAGGAGACAGCAGCAGCAGAAGCAGCAACTGAGGTAAGTATGGGGGTGGTTGTTTGATCGTGCTGTACAGGGGCTTTCTGAGCTCAGGAACACCTGAGCAGCAGCTCAGAGTCCCCTTAGGACCTTCTCGGGCTAATCAGGCGAGGAGGGGCATTGCTGAAGATTTAAATGGCTCCAGGGAGTGTGGCATCTCAGAAGGGTGTGGCTCATCAGGAGGGCGGTTCACGCAGGCAGGGCAAACTTAGAGAGTGAGTCATCACCCATCTAGAAGAAGGCTAACTATCATTTCCATTTGGTAAAAAATCACTGTCAGAAAGAATGTTGTGACCCTGATGGACCTCACACATCAACATGCAGCTGTCCAGCTCTCCAGCTGCAGTAAATGCCTGACCTTACCACTGATACCAGAGGACAGCAGACAATATCTGTTTGACATGAAGTGTGAACAGGTGGACAATCTGCTCAACCTCTTAACATTCTATGGTTCTATGAAATTGAGATAACAGCTATTAATATGGTAAATTCTTCCATTGTAAATATATTGCAGTGGAGGAAAAATCAGCAAAGGTATCCTAACTCAAAAGAGAGGAGTAGATAATCTTTGCAATGAGAGACTAGAAAGCATAAAAAACCTGATGAGTTAATGAAATAAACCCTTTATCATTTCTGCCCGATTAGTACAGCTTAATAGCTTTACTGTATTTTGTGTGACCTAGGCTTCAATTAGTCTTTTTCTTTAATGGGCACCAACATACCCTCCACTCTTGCCTTACAGAAAGTGTTTGTTACTGAATGCAATACTGAAAAGTATTTTAGGTGTTTATGAATAGGGAAAAGGTAGCTTGGAAGAGAAGATGATGATTTCAGTGGAAGAAGACAATGAAGAGGATAAGCAGGAGAGAGACCGAAGAGCAGAGGAGAACTAATAAGCACATGTGTGTGTGCCTGTGGAAGCATGTTGGAATTGCTTTTAAATCTTCATATCCAAAGGCCTGTTTTGATACTTTCCTTTTTTTTTTCTTTTTTCCCAAAAGGAAGGTATTAGACCCCTAGAAAGTATTATAAACTGATCTGAAATATGTGAAGCATATTTGTTTGATAGATCTATTTGTAAATATACTCTTTTAAAAACGTTTCTAGCCACCTCTTACACAAGTCCAGCAGAGCAGCACAGAGCCACCTCTCGTGACATACTGTGCAGTCTCCTCCATAGAGTATAGCCATAAAAAACCAGTAACAGATATACAATGGCTGCCAGGTAATTTTGAGGTGAGTTTAAAAATTCCCTTTTCTTCTTATTGTTTTCCTAATCTACTACCTCAGAAATCCGTGTAAACTCAAGAGAAAATATTAAAGCATCAATTATTTGTAACAGTCTTCATTATTTCTCACTGCATTTAGTAAATATTAATTATCTGGTGCCCCTTGTCCTGTTCATTGTGCTTTACAACTGTGCAGTGTTCTCAGTCTGCTCAGTCTGTTCTAAATCTGCTCATATGGGAAAAAAATTCTGTATCTTTACTGAAAATTATAAAGCTCCATAGCACTGAGGGTGTTTGTAGTTAAAAGACCCAACACTATTACCGGAGTACTGGATGGTCTTTTACTATCAAAGTATTGCAAATGGTTGCTAAATTAATTTGAAATGCAAATGTAGTCTAATGCAGTAATTAACTAATGACAGTGGAAAAGCAGGCCAAGAGGAAGAAAATTGAAATCATTAAAAGGTTTATGCAAATCAATGTTTTGAAAAAAAAAATTTAAGAGTTCATAGATACTGCAGTCCTTAACAACATTACCAGAAAAGTGAGGGAAAGGGTGAACATATGTCAAAGAACAACAGCTGATGCAACTGTTCATTATTATTTTATGCTACAATAATACCCATGGATACTAATCAGTACCAGATGTAAAACATGAAGAAAGGGATTGGATAGCAGAACATTGTTTTGGTTTTTGTTGTTTGGGTGGAGTTTTTTTCATCAAGGTTTACGCTCTGAAAGCTGTTTTCATGTTCATCTGGGATAACAGATACAGAAAACCCTGCTTAATAAATAACACTGACAAACAAATCACTTTGTCAATATTTAGCAACATGTACTGGAACATACTTTTTGTTATTTAAACATGGAATATGTGTCAGTCTTTGCACGGCAGAGCATTTTTTATGGCACAGTTCCTAAAATTGGGAGTTTTATAATTACATATTAATGAAAAATTATTTGAAGTTTTTTCCAGAACCTAATTCAGCTCTACCTGGTTGCAAGACTACTATTATGACTCCAGGTAGAAAAACGCATGAATGAAAATTAGAGTAGGCGTAACTTAGCCCAAAAAATTAAAAAAGTGTAGCCGAAATTTTGCCACATGGTTGATAAATACAGTTTTAGCCAAAATACATATGTTATTCATATACTGGAAATTATATTTGGTCAGGGTTCAGTCTATAATCACTTGTTACCCATGACACATTTCCTTCATTTTTCTGAGTAATTAAAATTAATTTGGTGTAAACCAATAACTACTTGGTAAATGATAAGTAGTATAAAACCTGCAAAATCCCACATATACAAACTAAACTATTAATAATTAACATTTGAAGGCACCACTACCATCCTGCAGTGAGGTCTAGCCAAGTGATAATTTAAGACAGATGATCCATGGTGTAAGCTTGGCAAAGAGATATCACTCCCATTTATCGCTGAACTGCTGGAGATAAATTTCTCAAGCTCTTTGGTTAATCTGCATAAAAGTTACAAACATGGCAAACTAAGGAGGGCCTAACTTGTAGTGAGGCTGGGAATTATTTATACTCCTGAGTTAATTTAGAATTTTAGGTGTGTAGCAGGCAAAGCTGATATTAGTTCACTTGAAGTACATTTGTAAAATAGCTTAACTTTATAACTGTAAATTAGTAAGTCCTCATTTTGAAACATTACCCAAGGAGAAACAGTGGCTTAATTTCTAGTAGCCTGTTTTATGTGTTGAAGTACTTATGTAGCAGAGTGTGATTTTTGTCTCTCATCTCCTTTTTCTTCCCCTGTAATAATTATTACTGTTATTTTCAGGGCAATGACAAGGGTGGTACTCCTGAAAACAGAGGGGAACATCGCCTGCAGCTTGTAACCTGCTCCCCTGATTGGTTTGTACAAAACATACTCTACAAGATGTCTTCTAGTTTCCTTTGGAAAGCTTTATGGAGCATAATCCGTGATTTAACTAGCACTCTTCTGGATTCCTATCAGCATATATAAAGAGCTGAAATTCTGTATGCATAAGACAAGCATACAAGTTAAACTCTTTACAGTAATGGCATTAAGAGCTTATTAACTGAAACACTTTGCATATATATATTTATATTCTGTATATACCACCTTAACAAGAGAGTTGACCATACATGCATTAGCATGGAAAGTCACACCCCCACATTTATATTTGATTGTGAGACATGCACAAAAAACTGTTAAAAGATTCTAAGTCCACAGAAAAACTGTAAAGTATATTTATTGGAGACTTAGCTGGCAAAATTATTCTGTATGAATCTCCTCTTTTGTGGACTGAATAGTCATGGTAGTTATAATCAAGTATTATCCTGTGTGAAAGACTGGCAAAGGGGAAGAATGCAAAAATGGAAATAAATGTTTAGCTTTCATGATGTCAAAAGCCCTGAGGCTTCAAGACTGCCTGGCTGGGCTTAATCATGTAGTTGTTAGTTACATCAAAGGGAGGGTCAGAGAGAACAAAATTTGATAATAAGTAATTTTTCCTAATCAACTAACAGAGAAGACTTTGAAGAATTCAATTAGAATAAAAATTGCAAATACAGTTGTTAATAAGTTTGCAGTGTAATGGAAGTAGTACAAATAGAAGAAATTATTTTAACTACTCACGCACAAGTGTTCCAAATTGAAAGCATTTATCCAAAATAATAACAGGGAAGTCACTGTAATGTCATGCTTGAAGAACACAGGTCCCTGAGCAACTCCTGTCAGAAAAGGGAAGGAGATGTCAGCAATGAGAAAAGTTATCATTGGCTACATCAAATCTGTGAATGAATGTCCAGAGTAGAGCAAAAGGAACAATATGAGGGCTGACAATGTCTGTGAAATGACAGATACAATCGAGTGGGACCATTTGCCTTGAATATCAGCAAATAAATTTGTACACACAAAAATTGGGACTGAACTTTGATTTGGATTACTAGATTACTTGCTACAGAGTTCTCTCCAGTTCTCTCAGCCTCTGGTCATTTCAACCAGGTAGTGCCAGTAAGTTCACCCAGTAACTGTTCAATAAACAAACTGTATGAACACTATCTAACTACTTTGGTATAATTAACCGATGAAATTGTGAATAAAGAAATATATTTCATTATTGACGAAAGAAGCAATTAAGTAATCTAGTATTTGTCTGCTTCTCAGATTTGCTATGTAAGGTTTGAAGATGAAAGGTTAAAAGAACTCCAAACTTTAAAATGTGTGGAAAACTGCATCAGACTTTAAAATGAAACAAGGGAATAACATTATAAAATTATTTTGCAGCTCAATATTATTTTGGGATATTCCAGCCATTGAACATCAAGAAAAACCTTCATATGAGAAAGTAAACAAGGAGAAAAAACTTTATATGGCCCCTGGTGTTCCAGATACTTCTAAGCCTTTAGATCTCTGCTGGAAACCTCTCATAAAGGTAGTGTACACAAATATAGAACATAGGGATCAAGCCAAAATGTAGATATGGCCAGAACTCCATAGGAATGTATTCTTTTGTTTCCCAACTCTTTTTTTTCCCAGCAAATTGACTTCCTTGTGATTTTCCTTCTGATTATGAAATTAAATACTTCAACATTCTTTTGAAATTTCAATAAAATGCTTTGTTAAAAGCTAATTCACGAGAAACATCATGACTGCTTCTAAAAAACTGCAGTAGGTGCAAAAGTAGTTGTGTAACCAGTGTAAGTTTCTGTCACCCTTTTCAATAGCTCTTCCGTCTCACTGGGTCCCAAATGGTGAAACATGGGCATGGGCAACAGAACCGTAAAATTCTTACAGGGAAAGGATAACACAAAGAGCATTTTCTCCACGTTTGTATGTGAGGCAGCAAATACTATTTGTGGAGTATTACAAACAAACTCAAAAGGCTTGTTCCGTTATAGCAGAAAATAATTTAGACTTGCACCTCAAAGATCTGACAAAATATTTTAGCAAATACACTTTCTTCTGAACAGATAAGTCTGCATGAAAGGGATACCAACACAGAGTACGGCCCCATCAGAATTATTTTAAGGGAACTACATTATTGTTACAAAACCTCAGGTAATATTTTTATTACACCTTATTAGGGAAAATGTTTTTAGTTAGCTTGTATTTCAGAATATATATAATGAGCAATAAAATATTGTATAGCTAAACACATTTGGGCAAAAAGGTTTCTTAAATATACTGGCATTCAAAGTGCAATCGACATGTATTGAGTACAAAGATACGCACATGTCCTGAATCCAAACTGAGTAGTTCTGTATATACAGTAACTCTACCTGGTTTCACTTAAAAGCCCTTGCAAGTCGTCCCCCCCCCCCCCAATCTCTTTATCCCTGAAACAGTATGTCCTTTTTAGCCATTATAGAAAATTATTTTTAGAAACATAATCCATTCCCTGGAGCAGAGATGTTGCAGCAGCTACGGGTGATGTGTAAGGGCAGAGGAAAACTCATGAAGAACAGGGCGGTGCTACCCAAAGCAGTTGTCTGGGTATGGGAAGGACTGACTTCAGAGAAGCTGCAGCAAAGAGGAGATTACACCAAGAAACAGTTAACCTACAGAACTGCTGTTTTACTTGTCAGTTTTTCTTCATCTCTCCCCTTGAAATTCCCATTATTCACCAACTACCTTTACAAGACAAAGGATTTGCTTGTCTGATGAATTCCAGTGTATAACAAATAGATGTAACCATCTTGTTTCCCAGGGAAAGCGAAATCTCTGAGTGCAGTAAAAGCACCTGTCAAAGAGAGCCCATATACAGAGATGAGTGCTTCTTCAAGCAAAAATCTGGAAGTGCTAGAGAATATATCCACCAACTTTTTTGTTGGAAATGAAGTAAGGGAAAATAATATATTACCAATGAAAATGTTAATCCAAGATATCTGAAAGACTGAGCAATTAAATAACAGGTTTTCATAAATATATGGGCTTGCATGTTTTCTTCAGGGGTAACTAAAAAGATCTTTCTGAACATGCCACATTTTACTTCCAATTTAATGCTTTTAGCTACATGGTTAAAAAAATAATAAACCTCCAGTATTTCATAGACTATGAACCCTTACCTCAAGGGAAGAATCAGAAGACATTTCAAAAATATGTTGAACTTAAGTACCTAACAAACCAAAGAGTGTTTCCTTATTCCAGAACACCTAAGATTAGCAGTAATTTTTTAGTGTTTTCCCACATGTCAGGTGAAAACATTTACACTACAGTTTCCCCCCAACTTACTTTAAGAAGTTCCAGATGTTCACAGCCCTTTACCTACCCTATGCATCTAAAATTCACAAATATTTCCCCATTTTGAGTTCATATGGAAATGAGTATTTGGCTTCTAGCTATCTTTTTGCTTCCGGTCACCTTTTCCCCAAATAGTGGAGCAAAGCATGACCTGTAAAAAACAGGCACCTGATTCTACAGGAAGGACTGCTTACATACATCATTCTAAGTAAAGATGTTTTGGCAATACATAACTTAAAAATGGTGATGCAACATTTTTAGGTGTTTTCAGTCATTGGCTGCAAATTCAGGTTTTAATTTACTCAGATCATATTCAATGATGATTATAATTAAGTGAAGTGCCAGCTTAAAAACAAGTCACTTTCATATAAGCCACTAAGCCCTAACACTAGAGTTTACTTGATTTTTCTTTTATTACAGGATGGAGTAATTGTTTATTTTGACTGGAAAACTGATACTAATTCGGCAAAACCAGTTAGTAAGTTCACGTTTCTCCATACCTGTTTAAACCCTACTATATCACTACATTTAAAATATTTGCATCAATACTCTGTCTTTTTAAGGTTCTTGCTTATGAGCTCTAATAGTCAATCTCCCTGACGACACTGGGATTTAGCAGTACACCCTCAAAAGTGCAAGCAGTGTGGCCAGCATGACAGAACAGCAAACCCTCTCCAGTCTCACAGGTGCATCACTGAGCACCTATTGGCACAAATCATCTAAGGAACTGGATTTGCAGTAATTTCAGTTCTTGTACCTTGTGAGCAATAAAACAAGGCTAAGCGTCTTCAAAGCCTGTGCTGGGTCCTGCACTCTTGTTTCTTGATCACTAAGGCACTAGTTCACAAGCCACTGCCTTTTTCATCCATTAGGTCAGAAGCAGACTCAGAAATACGCCCTCCACACTGAAACTATCAACACTCTCCTGAGATCTCCATTTTTTAAAGACATCTTTCTAAGCATTGGAGGCCAGAATTTTGCCATTTGGGAAGAAGGGGTTACAGTAAGTTACTTTAATACAGCTGTTACATAACTGATAGATATACAAGACAGAACTATAACAGCCTCTGAGTCTGTATTTTCAGAAATGTTTGTAAGTCACAAACCTTCATAGTTTAGAAACAGATTAGGTATAAAACCAGCAGTTCCTTCTTCACTTCAGAAAACTATTTTAGAAATAGCTTAGTAAACTTGCCTTTTGTAAAAAAATAATGAAGTGGTCTTCTTCAGTTCTAACCCTGGAAAAAACTATAGCTCCTTCTATTTATTTCTGCTGCTAGGGAAACCAAATAATAAAGGAATCATGTGCTAGACAAGTCTGAAGAACTTGTATTTTACAACAAAGTTTTTCATCATGTGAAGACAAAGAAATGCGGGGGTTTTTACAGTTCCTCTCTTGAAGGAGTCCAGGTTAGCTGCAGCTGACAAAATCTCCAGACCACAACTTTTAACAGCAGATAGGCAGATTACCTTAGCAGACTGGAAGTGAGATATCAGGTTTTTTACTTCCCCATAATGCTCTTTAACTGAAGGTGGTACAAATTTTGCCATTGAATAAAATTTTGTAATAGGATCATTTAAAGTGTGAGCATTCTCCAATGATAGGAGATCAGAAGTAGTGAATTGATAGCACTGTTTGATTGCTGGGTTTATCTTTAATTTGTTTTCAAAACAATTTAAGAATGGACCAATCCTTCAGTCAAGCTGCTCTGCAGGAAGATACACTGCGGGACAATGGTCCTTAACAAGACCAGGAGTTTTCTTCATTGGCAGAGACGATGGAAATATAGATATTTGGGACTTACTGAAGAAAACTCATGAACCATCTCATTTCCAGAACGTCTCCAAATCAGTCATCACTTTCATCAGCCCCTGGATTGCCTCACGTATGTTGATGGTGCTTGCACTTTATTGTGCTACCCTGTTTACAAACTGGCCCATGACCCTAAGGCTCATAAATCTTATACAAGCTGTCTTATATAAGTACATACTTCCACTAATTTAACAAAAATGCATACATCAGTTCTAAGTGTACTACCATGTCATAAAAGCAACAAACCATTTGGATAAAAAAAAGGTCTGATAAAAATAAACTTTAAAGGGAATTTCAACTGTTAACAAAATAAGAGAGTACTAAGGCTGTACATTTTGCTGCAGTGAACAATAAGTCAAAATGACCAGAACAAAAATGAACTCTCAGTAGATTGTATTTGGGTGGAGGTTCACGTTGCTGTTGAAATTTGGATTGTTTATATGTTTTTTGTCAAATATCTTTCAGCAGAGCAGCATTTTTTAGCAGTTTCTGACGACCTTGGAGTACTGCATGTTTTGGAAATCTGTCAAAAACTAAGTCACCCTTCAAGTAATGAGGTTGGTAAGAATTTTTATTAATCTCTGTGATACTTTATCCTGAAAATTGACCATTCAGAAACAAGCATGCCTGGAGAAAATTGCCTTCAAATGATGGCAATTAATTTGAGATCCATATGGCCACATTCTCCAAAGGTCACCTGTAGCAAAGCTCAGATAGGAATCAACTAAAGGAAATCTCAGTGACAGAATTCCACTGCTCCAACCTCACTACATGAAAACTCAGTAAAGAGTTCAGCATTTTTTGCCACATCCATAAAATGACACCTGGTTTCATGCATTAAAACAATGCTATAGAGTGCATAGTAAGGTAAATATACTGAATTCCTTTCTCTTTACACCTTCTTGTCCACATTTGCAGGATTTTTTTTTTCCTTTAAATTTGGTACTTCAATTTCAATGTCTTTATATGTGGTTCTAGCTAAGTGAAGGCACATTTGCAAACTGTTCCTAGCATTCTCACTCATTCCTGCTCTTTTGCAATAAGGACTATCTGTACCAAAAGACCATGGGAACAATGGAAATAGTTTTATTTTCTCTTTATTTCTACACAATTTTCAGTTGTTCTTTTCCCGCATCTCCCAGCTAAAGATTGAGCTGGTGTTTCAGTCTAGCAGCCTTCACTGCTACCTAGTCTGTTATTTTACATCACAAAATCATCTTTTCACTCTATCACAGTTTTAAGTTTATATAGGCACTTAAACAGTTTATAAACATCCCATAAAGATTTGGCCTGCAAATATGTGCAGTATGTACCAACACAGCATCAGGTCAGCAGCCTCATTTTAGTAAAAATAACTTCTCCAAAGCAAGGTAGGAGCTGAGTGATATAACATGAGGAAACATGTTGCTTCTGCACAAATTTCCTGCATTCTGGAACTACACTGTTTAGAGTGCAGAATTATTAATCCAGGAGCAATCACTAATATTTAGATCATGTTTATTCGAACTGAAATATTCACTGAAAAATACTAGGCTGTTGAAGAAACTAATGAAAACTATAACACAGAATCCCAGATAAATGCATAGTGTAATAACAAAATACAGTATTTCTCTGTTTTCTTTGTGTCTGAAGTTGGTCACATCTTTATATTGTTTTCCTGCAAAGTATTGAGATAAATATTTATATTCCCAGTATAGATAAACTAATAATACTATTCAGATCATCAGCCATACATCTGTGTCTTTGGGCAGGTAATGACCCTTGTTTGTCATTGTGTTAACAGCATGTGAATGTACTTGATTACTTTGAAAGAGAAGTCAAATATCTGAAGTACTGTGAACAAGAGTTTCAAGAGTACCAAAAGTTTAAAGCCAAAACAGAACTGAAATGGAGCTGGAAGCACAGAGAGAGAAAACAGTATGTTATATTTGGAATTATTAAGAAAACTCTCTGTTTCTTTGGGTCTATAAATGCACTTGCATTGCTAGATAAGATTTCTCCTAGTTTTGTTGGGTTTTTTTTCAAAAATCAGGATGGACATAATCAGAATAGCTTAGTAGCTATTGATTTCATATTTACAGTTCTTAAGAATGGTCTTGGTCAAGTGAAACCCCTGCAAGAACATTAGAGCCTATGGGTATTTAACAACGATAAGTTTGCTTTTCATTTTATATCAGTTACTCATTCAAAAAGTTACATTTTAGCAACTTCCTTATAAACGTTGTTCCTTCAAGCAGGGATGACTCCAGCCTTCCATTCTGTACTTACATAAGGATTTTGCCTATCCATTCTTTGGTAAATGGTGTATCAACACTAACTAAACTGTCCTCCTTGCTGTAGCCCTGGGTGATGCCTATTTTTCATTAATTTGTGACAGCAGTGATACAACCCACTGGAAAGCAACGGGGTCATGTACAGGTTTCAAAGCTTAACAGGGCATTATTGTGTGGTGTGTGTCCTTCCTTCAGAGTATGACTACTCTACAGAAAACAAGAAATGGAGGAGAGAGAAAACTGTGTTCCTGGACCTGGAGAAGCAGATAACAATGGATTTAGAGACAAGAAATACTTTCCTCGTTGGATGCTTAGAGCCCATTATCACCTTTAGAACCAGTGAGCTTTTTATTCAAGACCTCTATTTCAGCAGAACATGTTTAGCTTTGGAAATAAAGAATCTTGCAGTTAGAGATTATTGTTTCTTAACTTTATCCATTTGTTTACTCACAGTGTGGTTAAAGTACAATGTTTTCGGGCACAGTTCCCCATTAATTTTTATTAATAGAGTTACAATAAATATTCCGTTTAACTAATAGTTTTCAGTGTTCTGTCTGTCAGGACTCTGAATACTTTAACTTGCTATCATCAGATTGCAAAAGAATTGTTACTTAATCCTGGCAAATGCTTACAAACCAAAACCCAAATCCATTAAAACATAGTGCTTCCTCAAAGAAATCAGTATTATTTAGAACAAACAGCTTTTACCAAGCACTTTGTTGCTGTGCATTTCTGTCAAAAGACAATTATTCCTCAGAGAGATCAAATGGTGTTATGCAGAAGTTTTAATATTTACCAGTGTAAATGAGTAACAGGTCATGAATATTAACACTTCTCCTCCATCCACAGAGAGTGGCCCTTGGTAAGCTGTTCTGCCGGCTGCTCGGTTTCAATTGCCAGGTCAGACACCACGTAACTGAGCAGAGCCTGTCAAGCAGAAATTAAATCTATCAGAGGAGGACAGATTAAACTCTATACGGGTGAGTTCACTCTTTCCATGACTCACCAAACTGTTTGAGGGTCACAGCCTCCTGTCAAACAAATGTCCATGTGGTCACAGTAGACACTAAAGCACAAAAGACAACTGACACACAGGGGATTTGCAGAGAGGATCTTCAGCTGACAAGCGATAACCAGCCCCAGTGCTTTGCTTCATCGGAGTAAAGCACAGCCAAATACAAAACAGGATCAGTGTGGGCTCCTGTGTCCCAAAATAAGCACTGCAAATTGGCTTTAGGCAGTGTTAAAAATAAGCCCCTTCAATTTTCTACAGCCAGGATCTCCCCATCAGGCACTTTTACCACTTTGATTGAACTTTGGTCAGATTTAAGAGAGGTTTGGTAGCACTAGACAGGACTTTGTTTGAAAAAAGGTCTCTTGTTTGTTAATTTGAAGTTTAAATATTATAGCAATATTCCTTGCCCTTCATATTGAACTACCTCTAAATTAAAATCAAGGAAAACTCAACAAGCATGTCCCTACCACCTGCAGCACAGCGTGTGCAGTCCGAGTGCAAACAGGAAGAGAACATTGCTGCTCTCCTAAATCAATATTTAACTAACAGCCTGCTCTATACAGATATGTAAATATCACACAACAGGCTAATTAAAAAGCTCAGCTCTCTGTTATCAGGCCTGGACTTGATTAGTACACCAACTCAGATCATCTTCCACATATTTTTGGGGGTAACAGGGCTGCAAACTACACATACATTTAAGTCAGCCTTATGGTCATGGCTTATCTGGAAAGTCCAGCCACCTCCCTTCCACTGCAGCTGTTGCTACTCCCCAGGAGAGGCAGCAGCCTCAATGGGAGCCTTGTTCCCCTCCACAGAGGCACTCTTGAGAGGTTTGATTAAGGAAATATTTCAGAAGATAGAGAGATTTCAACTGGGTTTTCCTAACAGTGAGGCCAAAGAGGCAGCAGATCAACGCTCTACTTATCAGCTCCCCTGTCTCCCTGGAGCAAACTAGTTTGGGGAACTGCAGGAAGCCCCCAGTGGAAAGGGAGTAACATTCCTGACAGCCATTTTCCTTCTCATCACTGTTCCAAAGTAACACGAGACCTGAGGTTACACATCCCACCATGATCACTTGTCCTAACACAATTCTAGACGTTCAAATACCGGTAGGGTCAGTTTTGCATTATCTCATGTCTGACTGTTCCAGTTTCGCTCAGAAAATGTTGTGGTTAAGATGCATTTACAGGCTTTCCTGCATGGTTCTAAAACAGTCAAACAGTAAATTAAAAAAGAGAAAATGGAAAAGTCATTATGATGGATGACATTTTAAAACAAAGATATCATAGTTACACCTAAGAGTAACATCAATCCTCCCCCCACCCCAAATAACCATCTTGCAGCTGTTGCTGGCTCCAGAATGAGACAACAGCTTCTTATATCAAAATACACTTTTACTGTTAAGAAAATCCTATACCTAGGGATGGGGAAGAAGGTAAAGGGGTTAAGATCTGATAGCAAAAATACCAGATGTGTCTTTGGCTTATCAGATTTATAAATTTATTCCATAAAAATCCTGAATATTGGTTGGGGATGTATCTCTCTCCTTTTACAACACATCTGAACAGCTGCAGGTACATTTCTTATCTGTTGTGTTAACGAACACACATGCAAATTACACATTTGGGAAAGACATGTAAAAACCTGAAGTTGCTGAGGATGTAGGTCCCCAGTGGCTTAATCCAGCCTGAGGTGAGGCTGCCACCCCCACTATACCACATCCCATACCATTCCTACCCATCTCTTCCACTCTGCTGTAATAAGCCACTTGGAGAAGTTGAAAAAGAAGGAAAAGTGATTCAGTGTCAGCTGGATCAGTGACAAAGCCCCAGCAGTATTTTGAAAATCCTATTTAAACAAACAGGAAAGATTTAAAAGTCTATGAATGGGCCTAGTCCATTCCTGAATCCACCTAAGTGTATCATATCCTTAAGACTTGGCAGCAAAGAATTGCACAGACCTACCTCTGCATTTCTGCTTTTCTCTGGGGACTACAAACTGTGACTCTTGGTTGTGACCCACCCCAATATGTGGCCATCACTGGCCTGTGCTTTGGTATAACCATTTATATGTGATTCTGGTGCAAGTCATGGAACTGTTTCTGTAAGAGCACTCACATTCATTTTCTTTATCTGGGAAGCAGAAGTCACACCTGCAGGAAGTCCATACACTCCAAGGACATTTGCTCTCTAAATTCCACCACATGCTCTGCCCTCTGTTTTTAACCTCTTCTACCCCCTGGTGAACAAGAGCTGCTCCAGCTGTCAGTTACACCAAGCAGACAACAGCAAAGGTGAGTACAGTAAGGGAGGCTCCTCACTGTGCCCATGCAGAGCTCTGCCCTGCAAACCCCACAGCCTGAGGCTGCTCTTTTGTATAAAAACCCAGCCCATCACTGCTTTGGTAGAAACAGGTTGTTTTAATCTCCCAATTTAATGTTTCTAGATTAGGGTAATGCCCATTGTAATCCTGTTCCATAAGAATCTGTAACAATCATAAAAAGAATGCAGCTTGACCAGATTATATAAATAATTATTTGAAATATAATAATATCAATAAGAACATATATATAAGGGATAACATATAGCAGAAATATCACTGAGGAAATGTCTCATTAAAAGGGGATTTCTAAGATACAAAACATGTTCTACAAGTTGTCGTCATTAAATTTACAGCAAATATTTAATCTGAATAATACATTACCTTATTTCAAGCACTTCATTAGATTAATATTAATACAATTTCTCAAGTAATTAATTTCCGCTGCTGTAAAGTTAAGATATTAAAGCTGACAGATCAGCAGCTGCTGCCGAGTACAGACCCTGCATGCAGAAAGAGCTTACATGTAGTCAAGAGGTGACCTACACATTTGGATTATTACAGCCAATGAAAGCTTAATGTATCATTTATCAAATAATTCTAAATGCAAACATCTTTCAAGCAGTGCTAATTGAGTAGTGGTTTGGGGTTTTATTTAATTATCTAACTCAAATATTGGGTCAATCTAGAAATGACAACAGAATAAATCCTTTCCTGAAAAGCTAAATGTCTTTATGGAATTAATTCATATGTGCAACCAGTGCAAATGGATGGCATCAGCTTAGACAGGTTTAAATAATCACTAACTAGGCACAGACAAACTTTATTCTTAATTCAAATTTTATTTAGAATTTAAATTTATAGTTTAAAAAGTATGCACATTCTGTAGGTATAAAAGTTTAAAAAAATACATTGATTTATTGATAAATGCCTCAGGTTAAATTTACATATTCATACATTATTATTATATTGCAATAATTGTTTTGCATCTTTTAACACTTATAAAAATAAATTAATGAGATTGAATAAACCATTGGAACCATGCTAAAATAATTCCTTAGCAAAGAGTGGTGAAGTTTGCCATAACAATTCTTAATTCCTTGCTATTGTAAATAAATAACTCTCCAATTAAGCAGTACAGAGTACAGGTTAGCAGAAAAGCACTTACCCACAGGGTGAATGGAAAGCCATAGCAGGATGCCAAAAATAGTACCATAAAGATGTAGAATTAATTCCTACCCTGCCAACTGACAGCAACTCGGTGCTAAACTTCTCAAAACACCAAAACTTTTCACCCCCACTTGCCCAAATACCCCCTCCTCAGGGGTGTGTATGTGACCTGTAGAGGACAAGGAATGGCTCTGAATCTCCTGTTGGTTAGAGGGACTACCAAAACACCTGTATGCAATTTGGTAACTATTTGATAACTATTTTTAATTACATCAAGAATGTGTTTCCTCAACGTGAAATGTTTAATTGCTCACCATAAATGACTAAAGATAAAAGATGATTGCAGCAGATGGTGATAGCTTAATCTTGTAAGGTCCCAGTGAACTGCAATCTCACTCAAACTTCCCAGGAGTGACAGTCTTCGACTCATTTAACCTCATGTGGCTACTCCAGTTTCCATTTTTGGAAGAGTAATTGAAAAAAATAAAACCCAAACCCAACAACAACAAAAGACTCAGAGAAAAAAAAAAAATCTACCATTGCACAGAACTTGAATCTTCCATCTCCAGAGCCACAGCCCTTCATAGAGGGCTCAAACACCCTAAATACCAGCAGCCAGACAGGGCTACCATAACAGAAATACATGAAACTCTGGAGAAAAAAAGAAATACACAGAAATATCAAGAATAAAGTAACAGGTTACAAGGGCAAACGACAAATATTTTTGGAAAAGTAAATATCTTCCAGACTCTTTTTTCATATGTGAAAAAAAACCATGGAGGAAAAAACAAACAATAAAGAAAAAAAATAGAGAAAGGATGGGGGGGGTGTGTGGGGGGGTGAGAGAGAGAGAGAGAGAGAGTTAATAATCAACATCTGCAAATGGAGGTCCCTGCAATACACAAGGTCATTTACATTAATCATTCACCCTGCCTTCTCTCAGGCCATGTTTCTGTGCATAAATCAAATGCTGTGTAACCCAAGGGGTAACCTCATCCTGACATCACTGAACATGTCTTCCTAGAAATGAGGCATTTCATAATTCTGAGACATCTCCTTTTCGAAGGTGGCTACAAACACATGCACATTTACACATAGATATATACAAACAAGGTTAGAAAAATATTTATTTTTGCTTGTTTAAATAATTACTGAAAAGTGTTAATACAGTAATATGTTAATATTTGTACAATTAGAACTTTATATATAAATATTATAGAAAGCATTTTTCATAGCAGCCATTGCATATATAGTAAAACAAGTCTATCTGAAGTCCATGCTGCAAAACTCAGGCCAAGCAGCATTCATCCTCTTCTGAGAGGAATATCTGTACCGGAGCCAGGATTTCAGGAATGAGGAGTTCTGCTGCCACCGACAGCAGAGATGTTGCTTTATCTTCTACCAGGTATTGCCCAGGCCACCTAAGTGCATAGTGTTTTTAGAGAGAAATGCCACTATGTGGAATCACCTCACAGTCTCTAAGCTTCTCTCCAACACCGAAATCAGGACAATGTCTTCTAACAAGAAGGCAGAAGCATTACGGAATGGCTTAAAATGTGCTGTGGCCTTACCACAAGGTGTTTAGGGGCACTCACACAGCTGGGGAATCCCAACAAGGGGCATGGAGGCACAAGGAGGAAACGTCATGCAGGACAGAATTTAATAACTCATATTTAGTTTGTTTTTATTGAGTTCCCTTTCCAGGTTTCCTATCAGCGTATCAATACTTTCCTGCAGGTCTTTGAGGTTTGCCCTGTGATCCACCGCAGAGTCTATCGCTTGCACTGTCAGGTAGCTCTGAAGGGTGTGCTCTCTGGGGACAGGCTGAGGGCATCCTGCCGGGGCATCCAACTCCTCAGCTTTGCTGCTGTCATCTCCACTCTCCGTATCTTCCGAAGGGACGTCATCGTAGTCTGCTTCACTCAGGCAGTCTTTTGGGTTTAAGAAGTAGTTCTCCCCACAACTACTCCAGTCCCCAGCATAGCGGTTGCTCGATGGGCTGTCTAGACCTGCTGGCCTTGGTCTGAGTACCCCAGACACCTCGGTACCGCTCAGATTCAGCATCTGAGGTCTCTGCCTCTTGGGTCTCAGGTAATTCAGGGAAGATGGGTGCTCAGGAAATGCATTCAGATGTGCTGCTTCTTTGGCAAGGGAGTGATGAACTAGAAGAGAGAAGTTAAACCAGTCAGGACTGTATCCATGCTGCAACAAAAAAAGCCCATGACAGATGCCCAATGTACTCTCCCGATGTCACACGCTAACAGCATGCACGAATGCATGCAAACTTACAGCCAATACATTCCATTGTCACATGTTTTGCTACTCTTTGATATAAAATAATTAGAAAAAGTACTGTAAAAGCTCAGTTTTGAAGACTCATGACAGATTCAAATTGAAGCAGAGAAGCCTATCTAAAACTAGAAACTCCCAGAACACCAATTAAATTCACTACCTGAGTTAATCACCATCTGCTCTGGTCAAAGAAAAGCAAACAGCTCAGCTCACACGCTATAGGAGTAACAGAAAGGCACAGCAAAAGAGGTTAAAACACAACAAAAATACCACCACTGAGAGACACACCTAGAGAAGCCGACAACACAGCAAGAACTGAACTCTACTGGTTCTCTTTTGCCCTAATGTTCTGCACTATTAAAGAAGCTCATGTGCATTAATTTTTCTAAGCAGCCACAACCCCATGGCAAACGTACATTCACACAGGTTTGATGACAATGTTACCTGAGCTCACGATTAGATGGCAAAAGTTACTAACAGGCTCCTCCGCTGTTACCTGCTTCCTATGGTAAACAGCACAACTATTTTTACTGACCTGTGCCTGTAAGTATCTGAGCTGACAAACTTCTTTTGGTTTTACACAGACCATTGCCTCTTGTAATGAGCAGCAGAAACTTTCTAGCCCACTTCATCAGTGAAAAGGCAGTGCATGCAATCCCATGCAGTTCATGACCTGCTCCCCTTCTTGTTAGGAGTCCTCACACACAAGCACAAAAGCTCAGCCCTGAAATGTGCCCAATCCTCTTTCGGGGTCCATACTACAGTTCTCCTCAGGGGATTTTAGTCTTACTTTACATCTTGTGCAGTAAGATGCAATAACTCTCACTGCTTTTCCCCCCACTTTTACTACAACAAAAGTCCTTCTGTTTAGACTATGCTCCATTAAGACAAAGGGCCACGGGTTAACAATAACTTGCCAGTGTTACATGGTCTAACCAAACAAGGACTGTTTGTTTTCAGTTGGAAATATATGGAAACTGAAGTATTGCACAACATGTTGATTATCAAGCTGTTTCAATCTACAGAAGATTAAATATAAGGGACTAGACTGTGATCCTTCTGTTCAGTCCAACTGCTCTGTTTACACTGTGTAGTGTTCACCTGCTCAGTTCTCCGCATTCACCTCCCTTATAGGACAACATCCTGCACAGTTCTTGCACAGTCCTTGCAAACCAGGGTATAGCATTTGGCTTTTTCTTCAAAGTGAAGGAAAACTCTACTACTTACCATACTCCTACCCTGCTACAGCAATGCACACTCCTATGGGCAGAGCTACATCCACTTGCTTTTGTATTCTGCAGCAGCCATGCCATAAGCCATCCCCAGGGTTTCATGATTAGCTCCTGCACTATATTTACTGCCCAAACATCTCTTGGTCTCCCTCTTCCTCCACCCACGTTTCCTGTCTTACCTGCACAGACTCACTGGCCTGACTGAAAGCTTCTTTTCATATTTAGTGGTCAGCAGCTTTGGGGCAGCCCACCTGCAGCTGACAAGGGAGCAGCACCATCACAGTTGCTTCAAACCCACCATGGAGCAGCACCATATGTCAAACTAACTCTCCTCTTGCTCTTATTTTCAGGCAGATAAGGTTTCTGTGAGGCTACAGCAAGCAGAGCCAACAGCCAGGAGCCTCCTGCCACTGCTGACCCAGTGCATGGTCAGTGTCTATGTGTTACAGCCATAGGAGGGCCACCATCAGGTCAGCAGACTACGAAAAAATGTAAAAAGTAATGCCGCTTACATGGTCCAGCTCCTCCAGCTGCCCAGCTCAGGACACCCTTTTAGCACCTGTAATGAGCTGCTGTGCAGTCAATTCACACGCTCAGCTGAGTGACTCGTAATGTCTAATGAGAGCAAACTAACATAAATCAGACTTACAGGGGAGGGAGGATATTAGACAACAATACTGAAACTATACTTGTTGGGTCTTTCTCCCTGCAGTACATTAGTTGTCTACGTTGACATCTTTCCTGAGCTCACCTTCCCCATTGCTAGGTGATGAAGGCAGGTGCAGGGGCTGCCCACATGGCAGCACCATGCCCTGACTGACAGCATCTAAACCCCTCATATTCAACGTTAAATTGTTTCACAGAATTACCCTCAAACTCTCCCTGTTTAACTGAAAAGCTGCAATACCTTAATTCACTTCTGAGTCCAGGCAGTGCTTGTGCAAGAAAAGACTGCGGTTGAGCAGCAATACACAGGAATGCACCATGGGCTGAAACCCAGAGCTTCAGATGCCATCCTGACTATTTCCACTGGCTTAAGCCTCTCTGAATACCAGGGGAAACATAAACACTGTGCAATCAATTCCCATTTGAAAGGCAGATATTAGCAGAAATAATTACCTTCACTTTATTATTTTATTAGCAATATTAGAATTTCACCTCCCTTCTTACTGAGAATTGTCCCCAAATTGTGCAGAAGCATAGGAAGCATTACTTGCATGATTGAAGAGAATCAGAAGCTGGTCTTCAAAGATCCTTGTGGGTCTCTTCCAACTCAGGATATTCTATTCTGTTCTGTTCCATTCCATTCTATCCTATTCTATCCCATCCTATTCTATTCTATTCCTGCTTAAGTTTTGAAGTGGGAGCTAAAAGGTACCTAGAATGTTTTGGTTTGGGTTTTGTTTGGTTTCGGTTCTGTTGTATTTTGTTTTAAAAATATTTTTCTTATGCCAAGCTCTGCAAAAACAAGTAGAAGTTGCACAGTTCTTACTTTAAGGATGTTCCCAACTCTGCCAATTTACAAGAGCAGAAATAAAGTAACCAGTCAAAGCAAGAGAACAGAAGAAAAAAAATAAATCCCCAAACTCCCTAATTCAGATGTGGAAACCTTAATGTCATCAGGTTTGTTTTCTCTAGTGTCTTTACTCACATAAAGTCTTCACCATTTCTTACATTATACTGAAACTCTGACACCTGGTAAGAAAGCAATTAAGCAAACAAACTTTCCATGAAACAAAGTAACCAGATAGAAAAAGTTGATTACAAAACTATCATGATTTCTTTAGATTAATAGGTGATGCCATAGTACCTCACATTTCAATAATTCCAATGCTGTTCAGTCAACCTGTGAATTGAAGTACACTGTCACACAGTAAAAACACAGCAATGGGTTGAGTTTTTCCCTTGATCATATTCATGACACAGTACCTGGCCACAACTGGAGTAAATAGTGAAGAACCTCTATATGCTTTTTGAAGTCCAGGGCACTAGCAAGCTCTTCGGAGTCTGTGAAGACTCTGTTGTTGTGGTTGGTTGTCTCCTGCCTCTGGCTCAGTAACACAGGGCCAAAACATACAGCTAAATTCTGGCACGTCATCTTATTTACTTCGTGGTAAGAAGCCACAAGTTTCAGGTGATCCAACAGCATCTTCAGGGTAGCCTAAAGAAACAAAATACTGCTGAGGAAACAAAACACTAGAGGAAGGTGGTGCTGACATCCTCATGTCACTGCTCAGAGGGAAAAGATCAGGGCTCCGGTTTTACTACCAACACCCAGCAATAGACCATGTAAGTGCGGAATTAGAAAAGCTGTATTTGAATATAAAATATATATATATAAATATATAAAACAGAGCAGACTAATTAAGACAGACTTTCTGGTAAAATTCAGCTTGTTTCTTACCTGAGCTCCATTTTATATGGATGAGTTTTCTCACAGTAAAAAAAAAGGAACATGAGGGAATGAGGGAGAGAGGAGGAGCTGCAGAAACACTACAGATGATCCAGGCACATTAGAAAATAAAGAAAGCCTTGATATGATGTCAGCATCTGAACAAGGTTCCAAGGAACTTCCAGATGCTGTACAGGCCACTAGCTCAGTCCCTCCCCCCAAAATGGGCTGACTGTGGTTTTCTGCAGAGGTGAATTTGGCAGGTAACAGTGCACAGTACTATTACACTGCACAGCACGGGAAACAAAGGCTTTATTGCACATATTAGGAAAGAGAAATGCATTTGCCCATGTAATTATGGCATACAGATCAGAGAGCTCCACAGAGTGGAGCAGGACACCACACAGGAATAACTGTTGATCTAACAATGCAAAGGTAGTGATCACAGCCTTACATTCAGTTTTACAGAGACAATATAAAGGGAAAACTAGAATAACTCCAGTAAGGCAGACTCTCCAAATTATCACAGCATGAAGTATTTCAAAGACATGGGGCATCACAAATCTAAGTGAACCATTAAGTCAGATAAACAGGCGTACAAATTCTGAGACATTTTGTATCCAGTGTGAAAATATTCCTTGATTTTCTGAAGCATGCAATTTACTTGAACCTGCTAACACTGCTCACCTTCTCAACATCTGGCAGGCAATCCAGAAGGGCTGCCGTGTGCTCAGAGTCACTTGGGTCATTTTCGCAACCATTTGCTGTCATTTTCAAGGGATTTTTCACCATGGCATCCAACACTGCTTCATAGAGCTGCTTGGTTATCAGGGGAGAGGGCAGCTCTCGCAGATAATCCTTTAGGACACCTTCACAAGAGACATGAGAACAGTTGCCTTTAACAAGCTGCAGGTTCACTTTGCAGCAACTTTTGGGGGCATTAAGGCATGTCAGCTTCAGCCATCCCATAAGAAAATCCTCCATGTCAGTGACAAACCTTGCACTCAGGAACAAGGGGTGGAAGGACAACAGCAAGAGAGCACAGCACAGAGGGGCTGGAGCACAGGGGCTGCTGTGTGTGCAGGTGTGGGGACACCAGGCACAGGGTGAGCATCTCTCCAGGTCTCACTCATATTCAGCGCGAAGGAGAAGCAAGGAAAAGGCTCTTATCAGTCTCCCATCCAAAGAAAGGAGCTCCTACAAACACCCAAGTTGCCAGTTTGATGACCCCTTCTCTTTAATATACATCCAGCAGTTAGTTTTTCTGTTTATTTTCAGCTATAAAATTATAAGCAAACATCCCAGTACCAGTGACACATACAGTGAAGCCCACAGTGCCTTCTCACCTGCCAAAGCACAAACCAAACAGATGCCCTCATGAGAGGGAAACACCAACTCCCTGTTGCCTGTGGGTATCCTGCATGCCTCAGCATACCACTTGCTTCTGCTGTGACAAATGTAATTCACAACCACGGAAGACACTGGCTAAAATACCCAGGCACTGAGCCCTCCCTGTGCCAGAGACATACCGCACTGTTTCTGAAGCTGGCCATGTGCTGCAGGAGAGGCTGTTTCTGGGGCAAGTGCCTCATTAACCCCTGTTCTTTCCACAGATGCAAACAAACAAAAAGAAATTGAGCATTTTCATTCTTGTAAACTGGCTTTGGAGGCTGGCTGATACTTCATTTTGAGAGGGGTTTCAATGATTGTAAGAATAATAATTAAAAACCCCAAAACCTTCAGGCATGTAACAGCAACCTCTGGAAAAGAAGTAACAGGATGCTATCCAGGAACAACGTATCCAATACAACCAACAAAGAAAACTGAAGGAAACAAGCCTGCTTCCTAGCAGCTTTTATTGTCCTTAAAAAAATTTATCTGTGGTACAAATATCTGTTCATTTTAGCTAGATACAACTGAATTTAAGTACTTTGTTAAGAAGAAATGGTGGATTAAAAAAACTGTTCAAAAGCAGGTACTGTAGTTAACAAAGCAGCCTCTCCTCAGAACAGGCAAAGTTGGAAAGGTAGATTTTTAGCACACTCCTCATAGCCCTGTAAGATCAGTAATTACCATCACACTGTGCTACTTAACAAAGCAACCATTTTTCTTAACTCAGACATTATAACCAAGCTGCAAAATGTACAGGAGTGAGCTTTGTTATGAGGTCATTTCTGAAAAAAATACAGGGAATAAAAGTTAACATTTTGCCCTTCACAGCCATGTTCACATGCAGAGTGCAAGTAAGAGTTGGCTTCTACCTGTGTAAGTATTTTCAATTAAAAAGAATACTGCACCCAGCAGTAGTGCAGCTACTGAGGTGGCTCTGCAGGAGCAGCACTACCTGAAGCAGCACCTCCCCCTGGAGCTGCCAGAACACCTCCCTCTGCAGCACAGGCATGGGGCAGCCAGGCAAAGCTTGTGTCTCCACAGACCCCCAGCCAGCTCACAAGATCTCACTCTGTGCTTAAAACAGGAACCCCATCAGGAACAGAAAATACGTGAACAACCATCCACATATTTTCCTGAAAAAGTACTTCCCCTGGTGGATCAGTGGAGTTTTCTGTCTGTTTTTAAAAGAATATGTTGCTTTCAGTACTTCTCTGCCTAAGTGGCTAGTTTTTCTTTAGTGACTTACTCATATTCCTCCCTCCCAGCTAATATTTCTTCACTGGATTTAGAGGCTCATGTTCCATATGTGAAATAGCTGGTTAAAATATGTATGAGATATGTGGCAGATGCTGGTGTTGTACAACATGGATTGGGATATTTTCCTTTTTTCATAAGCAAAACACTAACAAGAGATATTGACTTTATGAAGATCTTTGTTACAGCTGTGCTTTTTTTGGAGGGAGAGGCTGAAATCAAAATCAGCTTACAGTAGGAAATGGTATTTGTAATCAAATCAGCTTATACTGTTGAAACACTCAAAACTGTCTATTAATAATTATTTAGCAGGAATTCTTGTAATAGCATCCACAGTCATAGGACTACCATCTGCCAAAGGACTTTCTCCTGTTCAGCCCTGAATAATAGGATGGTTTGGGAGCCACGAATGCCCCTTGACCTTTCTAAATCCTTTTGCTATTCTCTCAGTTAAATTAGCCCTGTAAGAGGCTGCTGTTATTTTTTTCCATGAATCTGCTTCCCGCTGCTGCCAGCCCACTAGCACATTCCTCTTGACACAACCACACACAACAAATTTAGACAGAGAGCAGGAATTGCCATCCACTTCATTAAGTCCTCATTTTTCTGACTCACTGAACTGTTAACAGCATTGCATGCTTTATACAGAGATATGAATTCACGTGGATGTGAACAGCCATGATGCAAAAACACGACTACTGGTCAGTTCCAAAAACTGGCTGCACGCTTCAGTTTGAGCCACAAGCACATTTAATTGTGTGTAAGCCTGTGCCAATCCCAAGAGCATTTCTCAGTCAAGATTTAGTCATTAAATGTTCATTCTTTAGTCTTTGGAGAGCTGTCAAAAAGAAAAAGTTAATCTCTTTGGAAAGGAGTGCTACTCAAATTTCAAAAAGGACATAAGGCAGCACTTCTCTTCATTTCAGCCAAGATTTATGCTGAGGATTCATATTTTATGGAACACATGTTTTGGCTGATAGAAATATGAATCATGTGCAACAGCCTCAGCATTAAATAATCAGGGGAAACATTCCCCCTCAACCCAACTCCCTAAGCATATGCAGTAAATTTTGTGTGCTCTTTTATTTCTAGCACTAAGCACAGTGAGTAACTAAGTTGTCAGCAAAAATTTCAGATTCCCCAATAAATCCAGATCAAACAGCTGGCCATAATTAGAGTGGGCTGCACTTTGGGCAGTGGAAGCTATGGGTGCCAACACCCCCTCCTGCACCCTGCTCCCCCCAGCTCACACAGGACTCACACAGTCAGACCTTTCAGCACAGCACCAGCACAGGCACTACAGGCAATTGTACGGTACAGCTGCAGGGCTACTGGGGAAAGAATCTGTTTTTTTAAATGTAATGTCTTAAAACTGTTTTTCCCTTGTAAGGAAAGCAGCATGTTAGTAAACTCTTGCAATAGAACTCATACAAAAGCATATCCAGAAGTCTTTCTGTACAGCAGACACCAAAGCTGTAGTCTTTTCACTCTTGCAATACAAACTCTGGATGCAAAAAATTATCCTTCAGTAGTACCACCAACAAGCAGGACCTGCATGGTTACCAAAAGTTCACCATCAACAATGAGGCTTGCAGCAATGTATACAGAAAAGTGTACTTCAATTTCTCAATTTGACCACCACAGCACAAACTCGTGATGAAAAGATCAGCCTGTGCTGCTGCCCTTCCAGGGCTTTGCGTTAGCACTGAGCCCTCCTGCTCAGCTTCAGACAGTTCGGATTGGTTGAGTGTGTACAACATACTCACAAAAATCAAAATGCTTAGGAAATATAACAGGTTCTTTTGTATACGGATGAGTGTTAAATTCCTACACCCTTTCCTCATGATACTCCTAAACTGTTTCTACAAATACTGTCTCTTTTTAATGATTATTTTTAGCATGGGAGTGCAACGCCATTTTTTGTATTTTAAAAGAAAGAAACCAAAGTTTTCCAGTACCCCAAAGTTTACATTAACCAAATTGCAGTTTGCCATGTGACTGCTTACAAGTCAATATCAGACAGCTTTTGCTGTTTGGCAACTTCCCCTTTTGAATTCGTTTACAAAAACTGAGAAAATAGAACTTCAAAAATTTCATGGAACAATCTGATCTTAGAAGTTCTCACCACTTTTTCTCATTAACTTATTTGTAAAGAGAAGAAAGTTATCCAGTTTAAAAGTTCATTTAAATTATACCTTTACTTTACATCTTGTTTATAAAGGCTGTGTACCATCAGAGTGAAACAGTGGTGGGTTAATGGTTGGACTTGATGATCTTCCAGGTCTTTTCCAAGCGAAACAATTCTATGACTGTATAAATACAAGTTTCTGATGCTGAGAATGCTGGTACTTGTTATCAACACTGAACCCAAAAGTGAAATCAGCCAAGGCAAGTAAGGGGAACTGACTGGCTGCACACCCTGAACCAAAATGTTTATGTAACTCTGTAAATGCCACTGAGGAACATCTTTTGATACACACTGTATAATTACAAAATGTAATGAACAAAATTCATTCCCAATACATGGAAATGAAACAAACCACCAAACAGGGTATAAGTCTGTCATACAGCTGGATGTTGGATGTTACTGAAAGGGCTTTGGCACAGCAAATTTATACCCCAGCTACTGTTGTTACTTTTTCCATCCCTTGATATACAGGCAATGAACGCTTCTGACTAACTTGCTGGAGCAACTGGCTTACTCAGTGATGTCTGAAACTGGATCAACTTTAGCTTACATAACAAGTATCAATAGTTATAAAACTGTTCCACTTCTAAACAAACAAAAAAACTCAACAACTTACTTCAATTCTGCAGCGCAACGCCTGTGAAAAGACCCGTGTAATGAGCTGAAGCAGATGCAGACAGGCTTCCCAGGACCTACTGCTCCTGCACTTCCAGGTCTTCTTACCTGTGCCTGGAGCTTACTGCATGACAGCAAGTGAAGGGCCGTTCCAGGGAGCAGGAGAAAGCTGCTCCTCAGTAAGGTTTTAAAAAAAGCAGTGATCAAATTAAGGCACTTTCCTGCAGCTCTAAGTAGTCAGCACAAGATCATGGGAAATCTGTTTCCTAACTCCTGTAATCTTCATCATAAAGGGGGGAACAACTGACCCAAGATGGCCCTTGGCTCACATGGTGTGGAGGCACCAGCACAGCTGCAGTGTCTGATCACAAGCATGTTTTTCGAGATCTGCCTCAACACAAACCAATGGCAGAGGTTTAACCAGCTCTGAGACCTTGGCTCCTTTCAGATTCCCACTTCTGTCTGCACCTGGTGGAGCAGTCACTGAAAGCAGTTCCTTCCATGTCCTCCTCCCTACAAATCACTGCTGCTTCATTCATACTTAGACAGCCCCACAGTTAGTGCTCATTCCCACCCAGCTTTCAGCTGTACAAAGCAGCAGTTAAAAGCTTGTTAAATTATAACAGAAAATGAGTTTACATATTAAAAGGTGTACTAGGAATACGGCACAACTCTGTATTAGAAGGAAAGCAAGTAAATGTATTACCTGTTATGACATTAATATCTGGGTACTGGCTTTCACACAGAGTAACAGCCTTGCTGTCCCTCTCAAAAGCCTCTCGAAGCTCTTTCTTAACCGCTGCTGATCCACACAGCCGGTACAGACCCACCACCTGAAAGCAAAAACAACAGCCCCACGTCAGTCATTTGCCAGCAGAGGGGACAAGTAACTGATGCCCTGTGTTGTCTCATCCAGAGAGCACAAAAAAAGCAACTGCTTGGAAAAACGTATTAGGGAAACCCAAACAGTGCAAACCTTCACCATACACAGCATGGGACACCTCACAAGAGACACTGTGAAGCAGTAAGTGAATAATGCGAATGTTTTCACAACAGTGAACATGCTGAGCAGAGTTTTATTGACAGAACTAAATTAGAATTGTTCAATATTTTGCTTTCATGCAAACTCAAGAAAGAGAGAAATATAGATGAAACATACTCACTTCGTGCCCTACTCATTCAGATCAGATTTTTCCTAGTATAATTGTTTATTTATGCATGACAGAATTGGAACTTCAGCAGAAAGAAGTGAGAATAATTTAGAGCCTTATGTAGACAAAATTACAGCATACCAAAATACAGTTATTAATCATTAGCAGAAAAAAACCCCTGACTCCCTACTAAAAATGAGACATGTTATAAAAAAATTTTAAAAAACAATGCAAAACCAAAATAAACCCATTTTTCCTGCAGTATTATGTTGTAAAAAAATAGAATTTTATACCCATAACCAGTTTCAAGAAAATAATGAATACTCTATTATTACACCTATTATATGTTGCTTTAAAGATGACAATATGATGACTTCCACATGTTTCAAATTATATTTAAAGATTTCTGCAAAACAGGAGTTATTTAACATGCTTAAGGTGAAAGAATGAAACACACACCACTCTTGAACTGAATGATTAGTTAAATCGGGTACTTTCACGCATTCAAATTTTCCATTTTAACACTATTTTTCATTTTCATCAACATTATTTAAACAAAGTACCCCTATGATCTTAAGAAACTAAATATTAAAAATATTAATTTTATTTTAATTAACTTTATAGTCAGCTGTACTGAGCAGTAAATGTTTAGTCCAAAACCACCATAAGCTCAAGACAAAAAAAAAAAAAACCCCACCTGACTTAGACCCCGTACTTGCTTAAGACCATGTGAATGTAGGTCTGCAAGCAAGAGTATTTGTATGGTCATATATGAATTCCTTTTTAAATAAATGGAAATTTACCCAATGGAATTTTTACTCCCTCTTTCTCAAGACTGAACATGATCTAGTATATGCCTAAGACAATTTCTTTTAAGCTTTTAAAGTTTTCTAATGCCACATCTGAAATTCAGGTGGAGATAACACAACATGACAGTATTCTGCAGCCTACAGGAAACTCAAAAATGTCAGACAAGCACGTGGTTAAAAGAAGTTAACAGTATATTCTGCATTTTTGGTTCTCCCTGTGCAAATACAAAATAGATTTCATGCTCAAAAGCACAAGGTAAATAACATTCAGATAACTCAAATCCCAATCGCTTCATTACCAGTGTTGACTTGATTACCCAGTATCATTTGCATGACTGGGTGTTAATAAGCCCAAAATAAAATGCTGAAATCACAGGACACATATATTGGAAAGAATAAAACTCCTTTTTTCCACTGATTTGTATAATGTTAGGAGAAGCATTCACAATAAGAATCATACAGTTATTATGAGCAGTGACTTTCAGCAAAAGTACCACACAGAAGTACATTTCTCTATGACCCAGATCATCAGAGTTAATCTCATCACACCTGGAAGTATATCCAACCTGTCAGCAATTTAAAATAGTAACAGTGGTAGGTGTGACTACTTCTCAATTTCACCTGAGTGAGAACAGGTGTAAAAGAAAACAAGGGCTCACACATGCTGTGGAAAAGCCTGCAAGAGTCCTCCCACCACTTTCCAAGTAATTGCACAGTCCTTCCTAACAGACTTCTTGTCTAGCATCTATAACTGGTGATTTGTTTCCATACCTCGTTTCTCATATATATTTTTGCCTATTAGGTTACAACAATCAAAAAACTGCACTGGGATGAAAAGAAGATGCTGGATACTGCTGCTTTACAGCAGTCCTAATTTTGAGAATAACCTGAAGAAAGACAAGGAACAGTGGTGTGGTTAAACAACTAATTCAGCCCCTCAGGGTCTCCTCCTCATCGTATTGCTGTGTACAAAGTGATGGCAGAGACGGATCTTTGGCACGTTGGCCTCAGACTGCACAAATGGACGTTAAAGTTTTGATGAAAGCCCTGTTCCTCCTCACTGTGTCACTGCACATGGTGCCTCAGTTTTGGGTAGGAGGGAACAGTATACCATATCATTTTTGCTTTTAGACATATATTCCTACAGTGATCCACATCTCAGAGATCGAGCATTTTCTAGTTCTCATCTCATCTCTGCTCTTTGAGGGTGATTCTACACACTGGAGGCTGCAGGTTCATTTCACTGTCCCTAGTCCTAAAGTGCTACAGCTCCAGTGAGCAAGAATATTTCTTCTCTACAAAGGCCAAGTTGAAAGCACTGATTTCACACAGTCCTGTTATTCCCACATTACAATGGCCAGTGTGTTCAGCACAGAGAAGCAGCAAAGGGAAAAAAACCTGACATGTAAAGGTGTTAATTTCCCCATTTCCACTCACTGCTCACACTGCAACAACAGCTATCTCATAACAGAAATACTGACAAAAAGGATTTAAATATGCACAGTACCTGACAGCCCCTCTTTTCAATCTCCAGAATGCATTTCTGCAACAAAAGTGGCACCATCAAGCCTGTGTTTTCCTTCTCTACAACTTTTCGAGCATCTACCCCAAACATCACGGGCTCCCGATCTGCATCAGGGCCATCAAGAGAGTTCTCCCACTGCTCCATGAGGGACAGCTTGACATAAATAAGCCCCCTTGGTTCCAGTTTGACAGCCAGCTGATGCGTTTTTGTGACTCGAAAGAGGGTGGGAAGGGCCACGGTTCCATGACAACACACTCGATTTTTCCGTGGGGTGGGTTCCCAGCTGAACACCACCAGCTTTAGGTGCTGAGCATTTTCAATTTCTATGTTGAATGTGTGGTCCATATCTAGAAATGTTGTCCTACATGTAAGCAGGGCAGTTCTTGCTTTGTTCACTGAGTCAACCTGTATTGCACAAAAGACATCTTTTGAGTCTATTCGTGGTGGTTTTAAGTCTTCAGCACCGTAAAAGTGAATGCTCATGAGTCCAGAGATGTACTGAGAGCACTTGGGTTGATCAGAAAAGTTGTAGTGTCTGAAGGCATCGATATCTATTTCAGTTTTACCACTGTTACTTGGAAGGCTCTCCTTTCCTTTCCCACACTTGGTTTCATGCCTGTGTTTACCTGATTTTGTTATAAGTTCAGGAGAGTCGCCATCACTGAGGTAACCACCTTTGCTGAAGGATTTGGAGCTCCTTGAACTTTTCTTTTTGTAGGTGTGTTGTGACGACACGCTGCTGTCAAGATGGTAACGACTTATCACGTTCCTGCTGGCAGCTGTGGCTGAGTTTCCAGAAGATGGCAAAGATGCTGTATGGCTTGTATCCCGGCAGCTACCTTTCAGCAGGGAAGGAGGATTATCTGAACTACTATGGCTGGAAGTTCCCTTGACACTCAGCTTCCTGCTCAGCTCTGGCAGCTTCTTCATTTTCATGGAAAGCTTCCTCACAGTCCTAGGAGATTTAATTTTATCAGGAAAAGGCCAGTTGATTGATCCACTTTTTTTCAGAGGACTGGGACTTGGAGGAGAAACCTCTGTGGAAGGTATGTCAGCCTTGTGTGCGAGAGCAGCTCCAAACCCTTTAGAAGGAAAGAGAAGGAATAATCATTTTCAAACTCCTCAGTAACTGCAACTCTTGGCAATTAAAAACTAAATCTTGAACTAGGGGAAAAGATGTCGATTTGTCATAACTTGATAAGCACTGTTCATTCAGACAACCATCACTCATTCAGTCAGATGTTCAGAGCATTCAGAAAGCTGTGCTCTACTGACTCGTTCAGCCAAATTTGGCAATTCATCATCAAAAGCCAGATTTGTTCTGCTTTATGGAGATGAAAGGGCCAGAAACTACGCATAAACAAATGAGCAATCTCACCCACTGCATTCAGCTCAATCCATCTGTGCTGCATCCCCTGTACAAGCACACATGGCTGCATTCCTGGGGCACAGGTGCAACAAAACCAGACTTAAATGGGAAAACACCAGAATATGGCTAAGGCTCCCTTGCCTACAAAGCAGTGAGCTACACAGACAATACATCAGCAGTGCCACTCCTCTCGGGTCTAGAGCAAAGACATGTATCTCTAGTAAAGAATATGGCTCTTGTACATTTCCCTTTATTGCCTCAAAGAGCCCTAAATCTGTATAGATGCAAGCCTGTATAGCGGCAAGCCATCTCACACCTTTTCTTCCATTTCTCTCAGCTGCTCCTTTGGGTTGCAGGATGGAAGAGGAAGAACACAACTAGGATTTATTCCTTCCAAAAGCTGCATCCTGCACTGCCTCATTTCACTGCTTGTCAGCAATCTTCCATCTTTCCTGGCACTGCCATCCCACAACAGGGCTTAAAGTTAAGAATTCCCAAGAGATGTTCTCAAGGGAAATCACTCAACTTTCAGAGAACCAACACCCCCACCCAAAAACCCCCCAATACCAAAAGACTAAACACACAAAGAAAAAAAATTAAAGAAAAAAAGAAAAAGAAAAAAAACAAAACAAAACAAACCCAGCAAGCACTGTTGCTAAAGAGGGGAAAAAAAACCCTCCCTCAATTTAGCAGTAGAAGACAGCTAATTAAAGAACACAATCAGACATATGCAAGTACTGCACACAGACAGGAACTTGTGGTTCACCTCATGCTCCAACACTCAAGGAAATGCAAATGCCAAGTTTTGCTCAAGCCATTCTTGCTTTCACCAGCATGAGGCAGTAATGACTGTACAAAAAGCAATCAGTTTACCCGAGTTAAGGAAGCATGAAAGAGGGAAACTGAGGCCAGAATGACAGATATTAATAAAATTACATGAGTACTTAAGAGTTTTTCTATCCCTCAAGATACCAAGAGTGGCTCTTGGTAGCAAGTCATCCCATTCCCTTATCACTTTTCACATCTTAGCAGCTCCCAACAGGGCATGAGTAGCCTTGCCTGTGCAGGCTGAGGTGTTATGGAGCCCCTCAGCACGCTAACCCTGTGTGCTGCAATTAGCACAGGCAGCTCAGAGAGACTCAAACACCTTTATGCATCCATCATGCTCCCTTACTAGCCAGGGAAAAGGAAAGTTCTAGCCCCAAGAGAAGACTGGTTTAAATAACTTTTGCAGATAGTTGCTTAAAAGAGTATCTTTGTAAAAGAAAGTTTCAGTTATGAAGAATAATGCACAGAATCTGCTTTCCAGAGAGGAATAGAGGAAAATTCATTCAGTCCTGCATCTCATGGAAGCAGTTCCCTTGCAGGGGAAGGGCTATTTCTAGCACGCCTGCTGTGCTTTTCTGGCAAACAGCTAGTTAGAAATGTGGTGTTTGATAAAAGCGGACAAAGCCTTCCCTTGTACTGCAAATCACTGCACAGTCCCACTGGTGGGTTGGCCTGGAGTGCTCTGTAGCAATCAGTGCCACATTGCAGCCTCTAACATTAATCTTCCCTTTCTGTCAAAAGCCTCTGGCACAGGCTTGGAAAAGCAGGCCAGCAAATTAAACTTCCCCCTTGCTCATTAAAGCCAAAGAGTCAATCTAACACTGCGATTTTTATGTGTCACACTTCTGCTGCGTTCAGCACCAAACAGTTAAAGTGAAATATGTGGCTGGAAGAAACTTAACAGTCGAGTATTATGCAGGATGGTATTCCCATCAGCACTGAGCCACATGTTGTTCCACTAAAGCCAGCAATGTGCTGAGGTATGCATGCAATTTTAAGAGCATACATGACAACTCTGAACAAGCTGCAAAAGAAGTTGTAGCATAGTCCAGTAACAGTTCCCTTCACAGCCTGCCCATCTGACAGCTTTCTCACAGGGGTGACAGCAGAACTGAGCTGTGCCTCCTTCCTTGACCAAGTGACAACTCTGTGCTGCAAACAGGCTCCTTGCTGTCCGTGTCCCCACTTGCTCTGCCACTGCACATCCCATCTCAGCAGTTAGACATTAAAAATACCCTTACAGAAGGATAGTAGGAGGAGAGGAAACATAAGAGGCACCTGTTGCAGCAATGCACCATGGAAATGATTTTATATATGCAGCTGACTGCATTATATGTGTGCATATAATTTGTTTATCTTTTACAGTGAGAACATTCAATCCCTTGAACAACCTTGCCAGGGATATGGTAAAGTTCCCACCACTGCAAGTTTTCAAAATGCAACTGCACAGGGTGCTAGGTAGTCTCATCTAGGCTCCCTTTCCAACCAAAAGGTGATGATTTGATGATGGACATGATGATCATCTCATGTCCTCTCCAACCTGGGCTGTTCTACCAGATACTGTCTTTACAACATTTACCTTATGCCTTCTGGATGCTTTACCAGTATGAGTAACAGGGGGGAAAAAAAAGCTTTTGGAGGACAACGCAACCTGAGTCAAAATTACTTGACACCCTAAGCAACTGCTTCCATCAGCTGCGTGTTCAGCTGGAGCAGTAAAGACACCTTTGACTTTCCTCAGCTCTGTAGCTGTGTGAAAACAAAGCCTTTTCATGACCAGAGAGACATGAAGAGCCCACAGTGTTTCACAAGCCCAGGCTCCCCTCTCCCACCCCATCCCTCCAGGTGTCCACAGGACAATCACTGCTGTCCCCTCGGCTGAGCAGGCTGGCAGTGACAGACCATACCCCTAAACAACCCTGCCCCAAGGGAAGAGAGGATCAGACTCGACTCCCTTAAGCACATACAATGCAGCCCCTGCCAGACACGTGCAGTGATTTAGCACAGTAAAAATGCTTGTCTGACCCTGCTTAAAGCTGTTTACATGTGCTTGGGCACATCTATCACTGTCACACCAACTGCCAGCAACACATGCTGTTTTACAGGCACATTTGACTACCCTATTATACATGTCACATTCCTCATTGCTTAAAGCAGAGTTTCTGAGTTATTTAAAGTTCCTCAGAAAACCTGTAATTTAGTTTTGGGACAATAAGTTGAGGTGAACAAATAAGTCAGAAAGTGATCAGTTGTTTATTACAGCAAGCTACTGAAGTATCAAATGGCCACTCTCATAACTCATGGAAATGCTGAGTTCCCACCAAAACAAACCTGACTGATAATTTAATTTTTCCTACCATTCTCCAGACATACTTAATAAGTACACTACATCTAACACCAAAGTCCCTCTAGAATAATGGCATTAAGCATTGAAGATCTAAGCCATTTCATTTTGAAAGTGAAAAAGAATATAGTTTACACTGTTATAAATTTCAAAAGCAAAGTGTCCCTTCTGCCTACATTTTTCATGCTTATTATGTTTTTCTAAAATCAATCTAAAGACTAAGTGTGAAAATGTATTAAAAGTGAAAAAGCAGCAAATCTAAACAGAAAAGCCCAAATATCTCAAAATTGTTCTCATGGCAAACAGTGGATGGTGAAAAAAGGCTACTGTTTTTCTGTGTAGATTCCACAGGCTGTAGATCCTCAACTGACACAAACAGCACAGCTCTACTGATGCCAAAGGCTGTTAACGTCCTCAAGTGTAGGCATATTTCTAGACCTGTTCTGATATAAAGATTTCAAGCAGAATTGTAAATGGCACTGAGAGAAGAATTCATGCTATAACAAATTCAAGCAACTTCAATGAAGATATAAAGAAAGCATCACCTCTATCTACATCACCAAGTGGGCAAACAAAAATTAAAAAAACTAAAAAGAACTTCTAAAAACTGAAATAGAAAGCAATTATTTCTATGTAACATCTTAATTACTTATAAATTAGTGGAAGAATCCCTGCTTTTAACCTTTAAAAAAACCCCAAAACACAAGTGTTTTTTACCCCTATATAAATAACTAATTTGACCAATGCAGTCTCTGAGTTCTAGCTCATTTAATGTCAAGGAATGGAAAAATTATTGAAAGATAAAAAATAAAATCTCTAAGAACTCTGTAAATATAGTTTGTTTTCATTCAAGACTATACACACTGACATCAATTAGGTTGTGATGAGCCCATCGACCTCGGGAGCAAAAGATATAAAACAAATCGCTTTAAATAACCCATTAATTAAAATGGGAAGTGATTACAGCATATCATGCACTCCAAGAGGTGAAGGGGCTGCCCACCGCCTGCTCTTCACCACAGCGGTGACCTCAGAGCATCCTGCACAGGGGCACCTCAGAGAGGAACAAGCACCTGTAACAGCACTTTAGATCTCTGACCAGACTTAGAGGGTTCAGTATCTACAAACAAGCATGAGTTTGATGCAGGTATTTTAAACATTAATGATCCTGCGATGCAAATAAAGCACAGTCAGCTCTGCTCTGGCGCTGGAGCCACACCAAGACGCTCGCGGCAGCACCGCGGCTGATGCCAAGCACTGTCTGTTCCGGCTGCTCTCACAAAAGTTTCCTCTCCTCGCTGTCTTTCACAGCATGAAAAGCAGCTTTGCCCCTACTTCCCCTGTCAGAGGGTATAAGCAGCTCCCCAGGAAAAATCAGGAACTGAAAAAGGCAGTAACTATTTCAACTGTTTCAACTCCACAGCTGCTACATCCTTTTGCCTCTTTGACCAGAAGGTCTTTGTAGCATTGTCAGACCATGAATGCATGGAAAGCCCTCGACCTTCAAAAGCATGTGCACAAACCCCCCAAAACCCACTGAAAATCTGACTTCATCTCTGTAGGTGAAAGAGGGAACAGCCTTTCTGTGGCACACCTAACCATTCTGATACCTCAAACACCATGCAAATATTTCACATTAATGGTTTTCTGTCTCATGGGACCAAAGCTCCTTGTACTTGGAAAACAGTTAAATCACAAAGTATCTTCCATCTGAAAAATAAAATTAAGTATCTGCAATACATAGAAGGACAGTGGACAGTATTTGCTGCCCAGTATACATATATTGCTGGGGAGGTTGCTTGCAACATGTAAGCATGCAAAATATTTGCCTGCAGTGGCCCCCAAAGATGCATTTGGAAACCAGGAGAGTAGTCACAGTCTAAGTGGAGAAAGAGCACTGTAGTTTTAATACTATTTAAGTCAAGCTCCAGTTGGCATGTATCACAGTTAAGTGGGAATATGGTATAAATCTTTCCTTGCCATAACACTAAAAAAAATTGTTGACAGCAATCCTTACCAGGATTTTCCATCCAGACTGCTACACAAGTACATTTCAGTAGCAAAAGCACAGTCCAGATCCTGGGAAGCCACAATGCTCAAGTCCTGTCAGGATGTCTCTGAGACACATGTACACACGAGATGATTCCACTGATTAGGTGGACACCAGTCTCAACAGTAATCTTCCCAAAAAGCAAAACTATTACAAATTCCTCAGAATGCACTATTCAGAGCTCCATAATGTAGATCTATCACAGAAGCAAACATTACAACGGGTGTATTTCTTCAGCAATTTGCAGGTGATACACACAACTATAAAAACATACAGTTAAGAGTTCCATCCTAAAGAGTTGTAAAGAAAATTCACTTTAGCATTTTACAGTGCAAAAAACCCAGATATAGATATTCTCATATTGCATTTATAACAAAAAAATTCTTATTTTCCAATAATAACCATTTTGCCTGTGCAAGGAGACACAAAATTAAAAACAGCCTCCAGCATCTCTTCCACTTAAAGTGGTCTTTCTTCCTCAGACCTAAGATCACAAGCTGGTGCTGTGTTTCTACATTACTCATTTGGAACCAAGTTACCTTCTTACTCTTACCTTTTGGATACATGTTATAAACAAAATACAAGAATTATTTTCCCAAGCTCTGCAATAAAGGTGCCTTATTTCTAATCAGTTTATTTTTAAAAGCCAACAAGGCTAGAATTATTCACTAAGGAATTACCTGACAAATCCTGCTAACACAAATGGCGTTTTCTGTAGAGAGTAACCAGATTAACACCAGGAACTAGCAGTGTAAATTAAGACTATGGGACAAGTCAGCACCTCTACAACTATGACTCATTTTATTGGTAGCATTTACAGGAACTACCAATTTGCTGCATTGTTTAGAAAGCCTCCCAATAACTGAATTTTATCTTTTTTTTCTTAATCTTCTTTCTAATAAAAAGTCTCAAAAAACAACAGGAAAAGAAAAAAATCCATTACACCATTTTCTTTCTTCAAAATTGGAAATCCAAGTAAGGCAGCAACACTTAAAACTTTAAAGGTAAAATTAATTCCATTGTCCAAAGAAAAAAGCAAACAACAAAATGGGCAAATATGTGTATTTTATGGGGTTTTGTACTGCCCCACTTTTTTCTGACTATGCTTCCTAAAATCTAACATTTAGGCTCTAATGCTAACCAATACTGACATATATAAAATCATATCAATCAGAACAGTAAACAGACTTTTCCCCGAAGCAGTAATTGCTTATTTGTCAGGAGTTACCACTCAATGTCCCCAGCTCTCTATGAATACAGACATCCATTTCATACCAGTTGTATAATTCAAACAAGGTCCTAACACAAATAAAGTTAAATTGGCCATGTTGCCCTTCACGCAGTAATTTTGTATGGATGAGCTGTCATTTTAAATTTGACTGAAAATAACTGTAGATACCTTAACTGGATTAAAAAGAAGAACTAAGCCACTTCTCCATAATAAAGCCAATTACTGAGCAGCAGGGATCTACTTCATCATCAATTAATCTATTCAATGTGATCACCATCCAATACATGCAAAAGGAGAGCTGCATTTGAAGTACCTTAATTAACTCAATGCATAACAAACAAATCAGGTGAAATTCATAACTTCTTTCCTGGTTTCATGAGCCATTTGAAATGGGAAACTTTGCTTTCAGAAATGCTTCTTCAGTATGAAAACAACTTTGACATTTTTCTTCTTACAGAAAGGGATTTATTTCTTTAAAAAAAAGTCACCTATGTTTTGAGGGTCAAGCACACCTAAAGGAGGGTCAAGCAGTTTGTAGGACACATATGGCTTTCCTAAATAACCACACTTATTGACTTCTACAAAGCATCTAGAGCCCAAACAAAGATGAAAACCTACCAAAGAACATCATATTTCATCTGTCTGGCAAGCAAATAAAACAGGTCTAAGTATTTAATGCAGCTATAAAGTGAGCTATTTCTAAATAAATGCCCAAGAACTTTAACACATTTTGCAACTAGAAATATGCTTATATATGCAGCATTTCCACAAAAAGAACAAAATGTTTGCCCCCAAAAGACCAAGTTTTTTTTATTCCTCTGTTTACAGTGGTTGCTCTAGTGCCTTTGAAAACAAACCCTGTTCCCAGAACTAATCTCCCCACCGGGAATTCTGTCCCAGCAGCTTCTGACACACAGGGACACAGGGCCAGAAGCTGCCAGGATTGTGAGGCTGGATGGGGGTAACCCAAATGGGGGGCTCCTCCAGAGGGCAATGCACACCTGGGCTTCCATGCCAATGTTTCAGGCCCAATCTGATGATCAGTGAGCCAGACAGAAATACAGGCTCTTGAAAGTGCAAAGAAAGTGTGAACTTTCTCCAAAGAGGGGGACATAGAATTCCCTGTCTTCTGAATTTTAAGCTGCTTGTAACTTTGAACAGGATACTGGAGTTAAGGTCAAGATAATATAAGGCACATAAGTAATTAAAAATAATACCTTTTTGGACAGGACTGGGAGCTTTTTTCTGCTTACTTTTGTTTGGTGTGGTTTTATATTTGTTTTGAGGGTTTTTAATACTCTGGGAAAAATCTTTAATAAGATGCTGAATTCACACACTAATAGAATTATGGAAATGAGACTATCAAACACTCAGCCAAAGATAACAAGGAACAAAGAGGTTGGCTTCTGAAAGTGAAAACCACTCTCCTCCAGTCTATTAGATTAGCCTGAGACAGTCGACAAGACAGTAATTACAGAAAGCGACGTGATGAATAGCATTTACATGGTCTTCCAAAGTCTTTATTAAAAAGTCCCAGATAGTAAGTTAAAGAAACTTTTACAGACACTAAGTAGCTTTGAGGCTAGAACTCAAGGCCAGGGCTAGACACCAGCTGACAAAGGAAGTCCAGTGTATCCTCACATTACCAGGCTTCATTAAGCTTGCTTTGTAAAACCTTTGTCTTTAGAAAGGTGTGACCCAAAAAGTACAGAGGTGAACCACATCTGGACATGCCATGAACAAACTGACTGAGAAACAACTGGGCAGCTCTGCACTTCACAGGTATCAGCCTCACAAGCTGAGTCATTTTCAATGAATGTGACACACATTTCCACCCGAAATTTGTTTGATAATGTAAAAGGAGGAGAAAGAGAAGAGACATAGCAAAGGTTTATTATTCCTTTAAAAGACAATAAAGGTCCCAACGCTTATGTTCCTGAACACTCTTACCTGTTGAAGGGCCCTTAAAGGCAGGATTGTCCTCTGCTGCTGGCACACTGGGAGCCCTGCAGGCAAACTTTTGCCGGTGCTGCTGCACATGGTCCCCGGGACGTGCGGCATCCACCTGACTCCCTTCACTGGGCTGCACCATCCAACTGCTCCCCGTGCTCTCCGGGGAGCGTGTGGAACCCTCATGGGGACTTGTGGCCATCCCAGAGTCACCTCCAGGGTGGGGTTTGTACCGAACTGATGGGGAGCCCACAGTAACAAGGTTATTCACAGCAGAAGGGTGGACCCCCAGCAAGTCAGGCTCATCATCCTCAGGGATGGGGTTGTACCATATTTCTCCCTCATCGTCCGCATCGTTCTCCTCACCCAAGTCCAAAGCAGCGTTCCTTGGCATGGCAGGGCTCGCGCTGCTCGGCAGGGCACGGCTTCGCACAGGGCACTCCTGTCCCACTGGTGATGTGGAAGGAGCCCATGGCACTGCAGGTTCTGGCAGCAGGATGGGAGATTTGGGTACCGGAATAGCAGCCCCATGCACTTCCTTACAGGCATTTTCTTCTTCCAGAGGAGGGGCAGGTCGCCGGTGCGTGCTCTGCTGCAGCCAGCTGCGTTTCTTAGAAACGGTAATGCTGTTCACCTGTGGCCTGTGCTCGGGGACCTCGCTGGCCTGGGGGCACTTGGGCTCCTTCCTGCTTCTTGAGGCTATGTAAACATTTTCTATTAAATCTGCTCCCAGAAAGAAAGACAAAAAGAGAGGGAAGGACAAATGTTTAGAATATCGGTTTGCTTTTGACAGACATTTGCTGTCATATAGCGCTTGCATTAGACTTCATCCAAGAGGACAAAAGACAAGTTGATATGATCATAAAATTAGATTTCAGCCTGTCAAAGCAGAATGTGCACATAACTAATAAAGAGTCAGGCTTGTTTGGCTGTGTTTTTAACACCATGTAATTTAGAAAAATGTCAGTGAGATAGCTCTGCTGAAAGGTCATGCATACTTACACAGAAATGGCTGCTCTTCTCTGCCAAGTTCGGGCACAATTGGTTTGAAAAGGTACTATACAGTATTTCTTCAGTTTAATTATGCCAATGAAGAAATAGTCCCTACTTTCGGTGTAACATACTGCTTAAACGGCTACAAAACCCCCACACATTCACTTCTAGATTTCTATATACATAAAGGTGAAAACATCCCTTGCACAAAAACCTTCAGGAAGGACTTCCTTATCAGTTCTATCCCACAATCAAGACAGAACTATCCCCTGATCTGGGGGGAACGAAACAAAACACATCATTATGAAAAGGAAGGAAAAAGAAATTTAGAAGTTTTTACACATCGTAAATTTCATGCAACAACTAAACAAATTCCACTGACTCTTCCCAAAACTTGACATAGTTTCTCTGAAGCAACTGCCAAACATTTAATTGTGTACTGACAGAGCCACTCACACTTGAGCCCCCTGTCAGAGCACATCCCAGCTCCACTCAGCAGCAGTGCCATACCCTGGGCAGGCTGCAGGGCACCACAGCAGCACATCCCGGCAGGGGAGCTGGGACCACTGCAGTAGGACTGGAAGGAAAACTGCAAATACATCAAAATTAAAAACAGGAAACAGAGGTCAGATAACCCTCATGCTCCTCTGCACAGGAGGACGAGCCAGACAGGGTTTCCTCAGCCACTAAGGTGGAATAGGGATAACTGGGCTCTCATAAAACAGACAACTTGTTTACATGCAAAGCCGTCTGAAATCAGAAACTCCAGATACGGACAGTTATTTGTTACTGCTTGAACATCATTCCCAGCAAAGAATTACTTACACACCAATAATTTACACTGCTAAAATATGGGCAGGACTCAAGGAGTAGCTCTGTAAACCCAGCCAAGTTCACTGTAGAGAGGAAGACATGAAAAAAACTGCCATTTGAACACCTTTCCTTTGACCCTCTTTCTAGTTTTTTAATGGCTTGATAAGATCTGAAACATCACCATTTTATTTGATGAAAGATTCATCATTTGGTGATTTTTCAAAAGGCTGAGGTTTGCTTGTTCAGCTAAACTGCAATATAATCACTGTTTGTGATTTGAAGAATTAACATGTTTCAAAGAATTAACAAAATTAACGGTGCCCATTCTAAAGCCTGTGCACACCTCCACAGAAGCGTTTTGCTACACTGGGGCCCTAAGCTCAGAACCTGAGGACAACACGAACACAGATCTCTGTCAAAGATTCTGTGATTTGGCAACAACCGTATTCCTTCCCCCACCCAGAGCATGGAAGTGTAAGCATGCCATTGTAAATGTTCCCCCTTACAAACTTTTGCTACTGTTTCAAATAAGTACTAACCAAAAGGATAGGAAACTAATCTGAAGTAAGCACAGGGCTATGCCTACATTTCCCAAAAAAGTCTGTTTGGATCGGGGATTTCTTGGGCAGGCATTCACCTGATATTGAGAACTATCCTGAAGTCCTTGCTTTCGTCCAAGGAGTGGTCCCTGATCTGGTGACATAAATAGACGGAGCATCCAAGAGCTGTATTTCCACAAACAAAAATATCTGCTACTTCCTGCTTTGCTGCAGAAATGTGGGCCCTTCCGCACTGGTTGATAGCCTACAATTTCCAAAACAGCAGGCTCCTAAGAAGTGCAATGTGCCTAAAAGTCACACATCTGGTGTCAGCCTCAGGCTGCCCTTCGGTTCCAGAAGCAGCAAACTCAACTTTGTTTTCAACATCCATCTGGGTATCTCGATAACAAGGCATCTGCAAAAGCTTTCTGCAGAAACATCAGTAACCACGAATCTCCAGCTCACTCCAACAGTGCTGCTGCTTGCAGAGACACACCACCTACCACACTACTCCAATCGACCCCGTCTCCGAATTAGCCAACACGTTGCCAGAGGTCATTGATTGTAAATGCTCCCTGAAACTCATCCAAATGATACACTTAAACATACATCTCTCAACTGCAATTTCTGCAGTTGCTAACAGTACTTGCAAGCACTGTTTCCCCTTTATTCGAACTTGGCCCTGATCCTGAAAGCCCTTATGCCTGTGTTTATTTTAGTAACAAACTGCTTCACTTGCAAGTATCTGCACAACCAGTGGCTTGATATCACAGAGCAAGTTTACAATGTTGTTAATTGTTACAGGAATGAGTTAATTTTACATACACAGAAAGCTTTAAGAGACATACTGGTCAGGCACATACGTTTTCTTCTAGAGCAATGTTACATTCAGAAGGATGCTGCCTACTGAGTATTTTAATATATATTTCATATTGTATTTAATATAGTTAAGACCAAGCCTCCATACAAATATGGAACATGACAATGGTTCCTTTTCAAAAGGCTTCAATACGGTATTTAAGAAGGAAAAAAAAAAAGGTGTTCCCTTCACATTCTGCTCTACGTACAAAATATTAAATAAATCAGTATCTCAAATTAAGCCACGATAGTAGCAACACCTGTATGCTCAGAAACTAAAGCTTCAGTGTTTCAGCTCAACTGAGGTCAAAACTGTGGTTCTGCCGACCCCGTGGGCACAGAAAATACCTCACCGCGGTACCCAGCCCCGCTTTGCAGCGCGTATGGGAGCGGGGAACAGCTTTTTCCAGCCTCTCCATATATGGATCAAACAACCCACAGTTCTTCTGGCTGGTCCTTAAACACGTTCTCTTTCACCAAGTTTCTAGCAAAAGCAAAAAATACACCTACTGTGTATCTAAATGGAACAACAGCAAAACTGAAAACCGACCTGTAAGGAGTTCGAGTGCATCTTTAAAAAACGAACAAACCAACCAACCAACCCCAGGTGTAAACAGCAGCCAAGGAGTGACAAGCAGCTGTAGGACACGCACACAATGCGGGTCTGAACTCCAGAACCTCTCGCTGTATCGAGGGGTTCCCACTCCCCAGCAGGGGCGCAGGTACGGACGGGCCGGAGCTGCCGCCGAGGGTTCAGTCGGGACCCCAGTTCCGAGCCGGCCCCCGGCTCCGGGCAGCGGGTTCGGCGCATCTCGGAGCCCGCGGGGCTCCTCGATCGACCGCCCGCGCCCGGCAGGTGGAGGAGCGGCCGCGGCGGGAGCCGGAGCCGATCAGCCGGAGCCGGAGCCCCGCGCCTGAGCCAGGCACACACTTACCCTGCGGAGCGCAGACCCCGCCGTGGCGGTGCCCGGCGCCCGCCGCCGCGCCTCGCTGGGACCTTCTGCCGCGCAGCTTGGAGAGCGTCCTGCGGAGCGGGTCGGCCATGCCCGGCGCTGCCCGCCCGGCGCCCTCAGCGGGCGCTGCCCCGCGGCCCGCGGGCACCCGCAGCCCCCCCGCGGCG
>JAWWEV010000004.1:14131215-14168661 GCA_035583235.1 Hafferia zeledoni
CGCCTCGGCCCCGCGCGCCCGGCCCCGGCCCCGCCGCGCACATACTTGGCATAGCTGAGCGGGGTGAGAGGGCGCCCGCACTGCGCATGCCCGCCCGCCCCGCCCGCCGCGCGAGGGGGTCCCCCCGGCCCGGAGGGGACCGGCCCCCGCCGCGGGGAGCGCCCACCCCAGCGCCGGGACCGCGCACCGGGAGCGGGGAGCGCCCACCCGAGCGCCGGGACCGCGCACCGGCAGCGGGGAGCGCCCACCAGAGCGCCGGGACCGGCCCCGGCAGCGGGGAGCGCCCACCCGAGGGCCCGCACAGCGCACCCCCTGCCCGGGGCGCACTCCCCATCAGCCCCCAGTGCCAACTCCTTCGGCACCCCATGTGCGTGGCGTTTGACAAACGACTAAAGCAGTCACAGCATGTTTTAAATACTTCTGTTCCTTCGTTGTTCCTCCCCTCCGCCCCCAGAGAAACAAATCTGTAGGCTGCGAACTTTTATGTCCCCTCCGGGCTCAGGCCGTGCGTGGGGCCGCTCCCGCTTCCCCGCGGGTTTCCCGCAGCCCGACAGGCCCAGCGGGTACCCGGGAGCAGCAGCTCCTCTGCGGAGCGATGCCAGCAAAGGACATGGAGCTGGCCCGGAGCTGGTAGTCTGCTATCCCAGCCAAAATGCCACATAGGTGGAAGACAGGCAGCGTTAGGACAGAGCAAATAATGCACTGAGGCTGCTGCAGTGGGCAAAGATTCAGTTTTGGTCTATGTGCTGCTCAGCTACATCCTGCATTAGTTCCATTAGCAAAAGCAGAGCCCTTCAAAACCAATCTTAGGAAATTATAGGGCATTGATTTTTTTACCAAGATAAAGTACTGAGACAATTTTTTTCATTAACTTCTATCTCAGTCTACATCTCCTGCATTTAATTTCATTATAAACAGCTTCAGGACTGTATTTTACAGCTTTTTATGTGACATACCTTACAAATGATCAGCAATGTATTTGTTTTGTGGTGGGTGAGGGCAGAGGACCCATTGCCATCTCCTACCCGTTGGTGGGAGGTTGGCTGTCACCTCCCCATGGGAGGCAGCCGGGAACAGGCAGGCATTCCACGCATCCTGCATGCATCCAGCATTGCCTCGAATACTGGACCAAAGGAAATGTTCATTCAGTTCTAGAGAAGGATCAGCAGCACATGAACATCAAACATACTCACACATTTCCTCTCTTAACAAATTTTGAGGGGATTTTAATAATTTGCTTATTTGAAACTAAATCTTCCTGAAGAAAAAAAAAGATGAAAATTTTGAGATTTTATATGTGAGATCCAACAGTAGTAACCCAGCAATACCTGTATTTTTACAATGTAAAAACAACTCATTACAGAGGAGTTATGATTTCATCTAAACTAGATCTCACAATAGTTATCATATATCACACAGTGCAACAATCCCACTATGGATTTAGGAGGGGCAGGTCCTGCCTGGTCAGCCTGATCTCCTTTATGACCAAGTGACCCACCTGGTAGATGAGGGGAAGGCTGTTGATGAAGTCTATCTGGATCTGAGGAAAGCCTTTGACACCATCTCCCAGAGCACAGTCCTGGAGAAGCTGCAGCCCATGGCTTGGATAGGGGCACTCTCTGCTGTGTTCAGAGCAGGCTGGATGGCTGGGCCCAGAGGGTGGTGGTGAATGGTTGGCAGCCTGTCACTAGTGGTGTTCCCCAGGGGTCAGTGTTGGGCCCAGCCCTGTTTGATGTCTTTAGTGATGATGTGGATGAGGGGATTGAGTCCACCATTTGCAGATGACACCAACTAGGGGAGAGTGTCGATCTGCTGGAAGGCAGGAGGGCTCTGCAAAGGGACCTGGACAGGCTGGATAGATGGGCTGAATCCCGTGGTATGGGGTTCAACAAGGCCAAGTGCTGGGTCCTGCACTTTGGTCATAACAACCCCATGGAGCTCTGCAGGCTGGGGACGGAGTAGCTGTAGAGCAGACAGGCAGAAGGGGACCTGGAAGTTCTGACTGAGAGAAAGCTGAACATAAGCCAGCTGCGTGCCCAGGTGACCAAGAAGGCCAATGGCATCCTGGCCTGTATCAGGAACAGTGTGGCCAGCAAGACCAGGGAAGTGATCTGCATGGGCACCATGGCTCACCTGCACTGACCTTACTGAAGCTATCAGGAGGTTATCTGTGCCTCCAGCACATGGGTGCCTGAAGCAAAGGACATGCATTTGACATCCGGGAGAGGAAATGTGCCCCATTTGAAAACATCAAAAAGATTCAAAACAGCTAGCAGCACAATTCTGGGGGTTTTCTGCAAGAAAAAGTTGTTACAACCATTTCAAACTGAGCAAACTAGCCTACATCTACCTTGACTCTTACCTTCAGACCTGCAGATTTTCCACCTGTTCTAATGAAAAATCAGATTCCTTCTGTCTAAATGTGCCTTCGATTATCTGAATTATTTTCCGAAGGAATAATAACTTGCTTCACTTAAAGTAACTGTATGCAACTTTGAGCAAGTTCCTCTAATTTAGGAGGCACTTTTGAAAATTTTTGTTATTTGGATATTTCTTTTTAGAAATTAAAACAATATTAATAGAAAGTAGGTAGTGGCCAGAGTAAAGGACCAAATCCTGCAAAGATTTGGAGTAGTGGCTTTTGGTGTGCAGTACTTACTGCCTTCTCCCATGAGTATTAGCTATGGAAACAAAAGAAAGTTCAACATCATTGTGTTTTCCATGTTGCTTCACAGTATTTCCTTCATGTTCTGTATGGTTTTAAATGTTAGTTTAAGCATTTAGATTATTCCTCTATGCAATATGCACACAGGAAATAGCTTGGTGAAAAGCTGCCAATAGTCGAGTCTATAAACACAATTTGATCTGTATCTTAGAAAATTGTTTCCATTCCAAACTGTGGTTACAAAGCACTTTTTCTTGTTGGCAGCTGGATTTTTTTAAAATCCCTATGCATCCTGTATTCGCCCAACAGAGTTGGCATTGATCACATGAAAAAAAAACAAACAAACAAAAACCAAACCTGCATATAAAGTAACATTAAGGATCTGGCTGGAACTCACTTGAGCCAGTGGAGTGAGTCAAAGCTGAGCTTTTGTTTTCAGCTCAGCCTGTTTAGTTCAGGAGCTGCAAAGCATACAGTGCTGAATGGGAATCCTTTAACTTGGCCTTCTACAGAAAGTAAAAGCTTCTTCAAGAGGATGGGACTAAAGCTTGCACCAACCTGAAGAGGCTTCTCTTCAAGGAGACTGGCAAATATTTAGGACCAGTTAAACAGTGTAACTTTTAAGAAAGAGAATTTGGTATTCTTCTGAAGGTACAAAGAGCAATGTTTTTAACCTTTTTTTTCATTAACAGATTGAGATTTCACCAATTACTTAATTTTTGCTGAGTTGATAATGTGAGAACTGTAAATAACTGAACGAGGAAAAAGTCAAACTTAAGTTGGAAAAAAAATGCATCGATGAGAAGGAGATCCCTGGTGAAGATGCTGATTGATAGGTGACAACGTGTGGGCACTGATACAGTTGAATAATGAAATTACGCAGACAAATATTTCCTAATAAAAGACTGAAAAATAACCTTTCCAGCCTTGCTGATAGCATCAAAAATCAGCTCTGCCTCAGCAGATAGGATGAAGAAGTTGTGCTTTCCTAAGTACACAGGCTTTCATTTCTGTACGCACCGGGGAACTGGTTTTCAACTGATCCAATCTGACTTTGGAAAATTCCATCCCTCATAGCCTACAAGACCTCCTCAGATGTATCTGAAATAATAGTTTCTTATTAATTTAGGATGTACCTGTGGAAAGACGTACTTTATTTTACTTCAGTGGGATTCATTTGTGTGAGTAAAACTAAAAGTGTCTGGAAACATGAATGAGTCTCCTTTTCATTAAATCTTAACAAATAAGTATCTTTCTTCTTTCAAGGCCTGTCGCAGACAGAGGGATAAAGTGACAACTATATGACTAAAGTGGAGCTGATGGCAGCTGGGAACTGGAAGCATTTGAATGCCCCAATAAAATCTATGAGCACTCTTTTTATTGAAAGCGTCTGCCTTCCTGACATCAAAATGGACTGAAATAAGAGTCCCATGAAACTCTATCAGGCAGCTAATAGCTGTGTGTCTTATCTCCAGCCTGCCAAATGACTGATTTCTCTCAGATGCAGACACCACTACTGTCATCCACACCTTTGTTACCCCTAGACCCTATTTTGAACTGGCCAGCCAAGGCACCCCAGAGGCCCAGAATACAGCTGCTTATCTTAAGAAGACAAACCAATGGGAGAATAAAACATTTATATTCTAAACCTGAGGAGGTTGCTAGACAACAAGCTGGACAAAGCTGAAGGTGTTCATTACCAAAATGGGTCCACCATCTGCTCCCTGGTCACTGGAAATACGTGCAGTTGGAACTGCCCTTTTTAAAAGCAGAGACTCCAAGAGCAGTTTGGCTCAGACCACTGAACCCCTCTTAGAGAGCATCCTTGTCAGAAACCTTCTTACACCATAACTGTTTGAAGAGGCATGGCTGTCAAGATCTTAAAACTGGTGCACTACACCTGCATTGCTTTTGCTTGGCCGTGTCCAACAAAACATGGTGCATGCTCCCAGGGGCATGGTCTACTTGACCTGTTAAAACTGTAATTAAAATTAAAGAGGAAAGGATTTTAAGAGCCAAGTATAGCTAACCTTATTCAAATGAGCAGCATGGTGGAAATTCTGTTCATAGCTATCAACTTAAGCAGCATGAATGTTCACAGCTCTGCCTTCTGTGCTTTGTTTAAACAGAAATAAGACAGTAATTCATGCTCTTTTTAGTATCTTACACTTATTTTTTGAAGTTAGTATTTGACTTTTTAGAGTATGCAAGCTAACATCTCTATGAGCTTTTCAAAACATGTCATTGAACTACAGGACTGTCATTACCACCTCTTACTGTGACTTTACAGCATACCACTGGCATGGTAGGATGTCAGTCTCACTGAAGATATGCTAAAAATACCAAAGTATTTTGAATACAAAGAAGCCAAAGCATTACCTATATGGTAAAAATATCATGACCATCATTACCATTAATTTCTCCTAACATGGAAAAAAACCCCGTAGATTGGTGGCACTTAACCTTGGTTGAAGTGAAAGTAAACACCAACAAATAATGTAGTACATCGGTCAAAAGAAAACTTTTGCCCAAAACATCGGGAGGTTCTCTGTGACGGAAATGAAATTACTAAATAAACATTTCTCTGTCTCATATTCTTCATTGTCTCATATCTTTAGGCTGGCACTGCCCCAGGAGGGCAGAGAAGAAGCAGAACTCTCACCCATGTCCATCTGTGATCTGTCTTTCTCCTCAGCCTCGTGCCTTCACAAAGTCTTCACCATCATTCAGGCTCCCTCAGTGTTTAGCTATTAATCCAAATTTAGATTAAATGCAGCATTTATGAATCTCATCCCCCACCTAGCTGGAGCTATAAAGTTTTTGAGCTGTGTCCTGTAGCAGCCCCCATTAACACTGTGCAGAACCACAGTACCAACTGACAGACCCTTAGCACAGAAGGGTCTGCCAGTGCACTCAACACAATGGAGGGGATGTTGCAAAGTACATCTGTCATAAATCCCATTTTGTACAGGGCCCTAAAACCTGCTGCATATGCCAAATTTATTTAGTAAAAATCCTGCAAAACTTAAAACACTCTAAGGATATCTTGAATGACTTCCAATGACCTACTATCAGCCAAAAAAGTGCCAGAATGGGGGAACACATTTGGTGAGCATCTTCTTAGGGAAATCCACTATCTTAAAGTTTTTTTCTTCCACTTCTACCAGTAAAAATAGCAATTTTTTTTTAATCATCCATCTCAAAATTCTGAGTTTCAAGTCATAGTAAAGTATAGAGGACTTTTAAGTGTGGTAACAGGAAAGGCAATATTTAAAAAGAGAAGTGGAAAGGTCCTTAAATTGGAAGACTGATCCTTTTAAAGAACTGTATATAGTGTGCTGTGCTCAAAGTACTTACGATAATCACAAGGATGCCTTAAAGATATGTTCTCACAATCTTAAATTTCAAGCAACAGATGTGTCTGTAGGCAAAATCTGCCAATGACTTTCACAAGTTCAAAGGACCTAGTCTATTTTTCTCTTTTATGTAAGCTAAATAATTTTATGACTCAAAAAACTTTGTGTGTGTGCATATATGATCATTTCATTATAGTTATTCTGTATGTTACAAAGCCAAAATAAATGGGGGGAAAGAAAAGCCAGAGAAACACAGCATATCATCTCAGGCTGCTGAGAGATCTATGGAATTTCATATGTGAAATATTCTCTTTCTCTCCATTGTTTGTGTGTCAAATGGAGCAATCGGAGAAGTTAATGGTAAGAAACTGTGGAGGTTTTATTCCATGTCCTGGAGTACTCCTATCAATAAAACTGTTTCATAGAAGAAAAAAGTTTTCCTGCTTTGGACAGCGAGTATGGAATACATATTTTGACCTGATGAGCCTAACTTGTGAAGAGCAGCGCAGCAAGGAGATTAATACTTGCTCCTGCTGGCTGCAGTGGGGAAAAGTCCTTCATTTGCAAACTTGCCAGAGTTGCTGCCTACCATCTGCTGACAGTTTGCTCCCAGAACTCGCTCACTTCTGTGGTAACAAGGTATGACAAAAGCACAGCAGCTGATAGGAAGGAGGCATGGCCAAGCTTCTTTTAGGTATTAATGTCCATCATACCATTCCATCACCCCAGGGAGACAGAATAGAAGCCAAGAAAATGGAGGTGAAAAATAGATTTGAAATCTCATTTGTGTTCCCTTAATCACATATCTCCTCCATTTGTTCATATTCAAATCAATCTTGGTTTAAATATCTCAAGTTATGTGGTCCTACTATTATCCCAACAGCTTCACCAGTCATGTGGACAGGAAGCATTTCCAAATATTTAACCAAATATTAGTCAGCTATTCTATCTCATCATGTCTCATGTGATCTATTGGTGTAATGACCTGTTAGTCTTCTGTGGCTGCTCAGAACATGGTCCTTAGTGGCATCTCTCCATGCCCAGCCTAACAGTCCACACACAGCTGGTGGCAGAGGTGACACCAGGCACTGGCAGAGAGACCATCAACCAGTCCTGCATGGGTTCCTCTGAACTTCCAGGAATATTACTGGACAATAAAATTTATATTTAAATGCAATTTACTCTTTCAAATAATTGAAAATCAATTTACTTTTCACTTTGAAATATTTTCTGCATGGGAGTGGAAAGTCAATGTGTCTCAGCTGATTTCAAGTAGATGGGAAGGGCTACAAAGGCTTCTGTGCTTTCTCTAGTAGGCACTCACAGTAAGGGCACTCAGGTGAGATCTGTTATAGAAGTGTGAGCTATTGAAAATATTCAAAATATTTACATTCTTTAGTGGATAGAAGCACTACTTCATCCTAATCTCTTCTCTGATTGAGTTTCCAGACATGCCACAGCATAATCTGCGTAATGTCCACAACAAAGACCCACAGCATTTTAACACAACAAATTTCACATGGATATCACAGTGGTGGGGATTCTGAAAGACCAGGTACATTTAATAGATTTAATAAATTTTTCAATGTATATTATTTCTTGTTTAACTCCTCAATCTTTCTTCTTATTGCTACAATTTGTTTCCCAAGTGCCATATTCTTCTCCAGAATGACAAGACTCAACAGTATGTAAAAAAAAATATATATATATTTAAAGTTAAGCTTCCGGGGTTTTTACATTGAACTGTGAGATCTAAAATGACTGATTTTTTTAAAATCTGTTTTTGGATGAGTTTAATTTTGTGTGTTTCCAAACACCAGTTTCTGCTCTGAAACATCATGTGCAAGGTCATTTTCAGTGTTCTTCCACTTTTGTCTGGCAAATGACCCTGTTGTCTAAATATGAAAGAAACACAGCTAAACCGGAAAATGCTGAGTGTAAAAACAGAAATTTGCATGGGAGGGCCATGGGCAGAGGGAAGTCTGAAACTAAAATTACTCCAAGTGGCTTTTTCAAACTGTGTTTCCAAGGTGACAAAAACCCCTTTATTGCAAGGTTGTCCATTTATCTTGTACAGTTGCCAGGATTTTGATCTAATTTTTAGTTCTGAAGAACTAAATTTATCCCACTCCTTCTCAAAATGAAACCCAACCAAAGAAAACAAACCAGGTTTTAACTGTTTGGTGGCTTCTCTCTTTACAACCAGGAACAAAGGAAAATCAGGTCAAATTGTAAATGTGACAATTTTAGCATCCCATTGGAAGATGTATTTCCACATAGCACATTCTAATCATACATACAGTTCATCAGGTAAACACCTCAATATCATCAACACCTTGTCTTAGTATTCAAGGCCCTCTTTTGCACCACATGTTGTCCTTCTTTATGGACAAAATATGTAATGTTCCTTTTTCTTCCCCAGTTCTGCCCCTTCCTCGTATCAACATCTTGCTCTCATAGAAAACACTCCAAAAATTTGACTCAGAGTCATCTTATCCCTCCACTTTGCCTGCTTCTTAAGCACAAGAAATCAATCAATGATCTAAACCAGCATATTTTCTCTTTCTAAACAACACATGGGCTCAATGAAGACCCATAGGTTATTACCTTCTTTACCTGAAGAACATCAGAGAATGATGCCTGCCCTGTTTTACCTCCTGTCTTTGCCTTATCACTTCCTCACACTGTCACAGCTGAGCTTACTGCAGGATTTGGGACAAGTGCCATGGTATAACTTCAGGGAAGATTTATTTCCTGAAATGAGACTTTACCATTTCTAGTCCTCACACCCACTGTGGTCCTCACACATCTCTTTCCTGGGGCCTTGGGAAGGCTTTACCTGTAACACTCCCAGGGCCCTGGGCTTTGCCACTCACAGGCCCTATCTAGATGCCCAAATGAGTTTATTGGTCTTTTTGTCTATCAGTTACTTAAAACAGTCTTAGCAGTCAGCAACCTCTGAACATAGACAGGTTTACTGCTCATTCCAATGGCAACCCAGTCCTCCAGGATTCATTGTGCACAGAGAGCCAACATATAGGGCTGGTTCCACTGACTGCCCTCACCTCCTCTGCCAGCCCAGTGAAAACCAGCTTATGACTCACAAAGCCATCCTGGTGTCTTTGGCGTTTCTGGTTCCACACATCATTTGAGAATGACAACAGTTGTAACAGACGGATGTTATGAAAGGCTGCTTCCCAAGGAGGCATTTCCTTTGCTGCTGACAGGCATGAGCTCTGTTACTTCCCATGCTCAGTGCCATGGCTGCTGTTGCCTTAGAGATCAGAACCAACTGAAAAAGAATCTGCTCTTCCGAGGCATCAGGGTCTCCCACAGAACTGGTTGATGCTCATCTTTCACCATTAAGAAGTCCTCCTGTTGGAGACTACTTCCAGGCAAGAGAGCCAGCACCAGAGTGAGCATCAATTGCTTGTGCAGAGACAAGAGTGGCAGAAACTGCAGGTCTGACACTGGAGTGCTGCTTGTACCCTGCGGGGAGCGAGACAGAATGCACAGTGAGCAGGATGCCAGTGCACAATCGCTCCATCAGACTGACTCTCTTCTCAGGTAACATGTAAGACACCAGCTTTCCCTTCTCTAATTCAGGGTACTTCCCAGAAACCTAGAGTCAAACTACTTGTTGTTCCCGGTGCCAAGTCTTGCCAGCACTCAATAGGCAATGTAAAGGAATCCCATTAGAAGATGTACCCAAAATATCAAAGTAACAGTGTATTTTAATGTCTGATTCAGCAAGCACTGTGGAGTCAACTGTCTCGCCTAAAGCACACTGCACGTGGCCTTGGTGTTTCTGTCTGAAAAGCACATCCATCTCCACTGTCTGTCTACAGCCTCCCAAGGCTTTTAGCCCAGTCAGCAGGGGTGAGCCCCATCTTATTAATGCAGCTATGACACTGCAAATCTGTGCATCTCAGCCCCTGTTGCACTGGCTTGTGCTCTCCCTGGGAGTTTGTATACAAAATTGATATTTTTTAAAGGCATTCATAAATGTTAACCTAAAGCAGAGTTTTTCTTTGCCTGTCAGCAAAGAACATCTGGGAATGATCAAATCCACAAATCCCTTTCCTTACTTTGCTGGTAGGTGCACGACAAGGCTTCAGCCACCATCAAGAAACAGGCTCAGTGCTATGACCCCAGCACGGTAAATTCACACATGCAATTAACTCATATACAGCAGACTTTCCATTGCCATAGTGGGATTCATACATAGTGGTACTCAATACACATGTACAGCCAGGAATGAATGCAGCATCTCTAAGGAGAAACATTATCCATCTGGAAACCGATAAAAAATGATCAGTGCTGCAATTTACTCTCACTGCCATTCTCAACCACTGTTTCTACTTAATATAAGAACCAGTGAATCAATTAATAGGAAAAAAACAGTCTAAGGTGAGGAAAAAGCTGACTTTAGGAGGTGATATTGGTGTTCTACCAGGAGCAGAAACATTGAAGGCAGTTGTGTTTTTCCCAGCAAGGTGTATTTTGGGGTGCTGTCCATGCAGGGCCCCTTGCATGGGCAGGGTGTGCCTGCAAAAGTATTTTGGTTTGGATCAGGATGCAGCTTTTGAAGAGACTCTCCCTTTTCAGCCTGGCAGGCTCCACTTCGATTTTCAGAGTGCACCAGCTGGATTCCTTTTAGATGAAACTCAAACCAGAAGATGCACTCCAGGAGTGCATTTGATGCACTTGGCCTGCTGCTGGGCATTGCTCCCGTGGGAGCAAAGCTGAGCTAGCCCACACCACAGACTAGTTCACTTACACAGGCACATTTTGCTATTGTGCCAAAGGACTTATGAATACAAATGTAGCCACAGATTAAAGGGCATCCTTTAGCATGATATCAGAAATAGAACTGATCGCATATAGCTTCCCCAAACCCCTATGGCATTAACTAGGGCAGACAGAAAACCTGCTTATTCTTATGAAAACAGAAGAGCTACTAATTTAGCAAACAAAAACCATACAATGTAATTGAGAAAAACAAACAAATGTTCAAGATGGACTGACCACCTAAAATGGATTATTTCCCAAGTGCCAGGAAAGCATATTTCCCAACCACTAGTATTTCTGGTTCTTAATGCTCCAGTGTGTATGCACAATCTGGGATATAAACAGAGTTCTGATGGAAAATCCTGTAGTAGAGTTTCCCAGGAATTAGTGTTATTATTAACTGTGATAGTTTTTCAGGTTAATTTCTGAAGAATGATATTAAAATCTAAGGGACTTCTGCAGCATGAGGAGGAAAAGCAAAAGTGAGGGTCTACCAAATATTCCCAATATAAAATGATTGATTCATTTAAGTCCCTTCATGTTATTTACTAAACTCTGAATTTCAGAGCAATCAAAGAAGACAACTTTGTAACCCCCAGCACTACTGTTCTGCTGTAGCCAAAGCAGGCATCCACCTACCATGGAACATATCCAGCCCCTGGACACATTTACCCTTTTAAGCAAATCACAGTAAGTATTTTCACAGTGAATAAGACCATTATCTTTCAGCTTTGTATGTTGCCAAAATTCTGTGAAAAATTAAATGAGTTCTTTTAATTAAAAGCCTAAACACATACAGTGGGTCAGTTCCATCTCTAGGTCCCCCATTGCTTCTCTCAAGTATAATAGTAGTTTCTTTTCATTCCTTCTGAATAGTCATGAGAAAAAAGTTGGTTTAAAGAGCTAATTTAACTTCTGAGTCAACTGTTAAATCCTGTCCAGAGTTACCCCAGTACATCAGCAACACAATCCTCAGCCTAAGGCTGCTCCAAGGAAACTTGGACGCACTGCAGTGAAGCAGGTTCTGTTACCAGACAAACTGCCCTCAGAAATTGTCTTTTGTTATAATTCTGTCCTTTAACTTAGATTTATTTTTTTTTTAATTACAATAAAGTGGAGGTTTTTTCACCTTGGCTATGCCAAAACAAAAGAACCAAGGCAAAACCTGAGGTAAATCACATTTTATAACCCCAAATACATCATCCTGAGTCAGGTACACCTGTGCTGACATGGCAGTCCTTGCTCTGTATGAACACAAAACTACAAACCATAGAACTGCTTCAGAGGGTTATATGCTTCCACAAAATGGAGGAGAAAGTTACAAACTCTCTTGTTCAGCTGCATGTTTTTGCTGATTTCTACCAGTTCACAAGTGCACTGAGTTGCCAGCACTGGCAGAAGGGTTGGTGGTGCAAGTTGCATCACTGTCTTGCCTTCCAGCACTGTGTTAAAGTCAAGAGGTCTGACAGGAATGGTGTGGGCCCAGCTGGCCTGGGGCAGCCAGTGGGCTGGGTCACCTTGGGGAAGGCACATTCCTGCCTTATTTTTGTAACCTTCTATGAAAGAAGGTTAGGAGTCCATGGGAAAATTAGAAAAATGCAACTTTTCAAAGCCAATTCTTCCTCACTTTCTTATTCTACAGAAATAAGAGTTTTTCTTGAGTGTTCTTAAATTTAAAACAACTACAACTTTTTCAAGTTGATAAAACCTTTTTTCTTGGCTTTTCTCTACTAAGTTAGAAACTCTGAAATTCAATAATTGGTTTGTCTGAAATAGAAGTTTAGCATGACATTTAACCATTCATTATTTTCATACTGATTTTCACTGCTTTGCTGAAGACAAACCCATTTGACTAAAATTGTGTGCCAAGTAATTTTTTTCATTATGATCCATCAATGAAAGAATAACCTTTTTAAAGAAAGGATGATGGTAACTATCCCTACACAGCATTGGAAAATCATGTGAAATTTACAGTGTTTAAAAGCTGTTTAAAATGCCTTTGTCTGGAACAAGATTCTAAGAAAAAAACAAAATAGATGTGTACTGTTTCAAGAAACTCTTACTCAAGTATGAGAAGGAAAATTAGAAGGGAATGGAGGTCTGTGGCGTAGAGCAGAGCTGCAGATTCACCAGGCACTGTGCCAGCGGGTAACGAAAGCGCTCTCTGCTGGAGCAGCACGGCTGGAAAACCAGCAAATGGGGGATGCAAGAGCCAAGTTACTGATCATAGGGCTTGTTTGCCCAGAGGTCTGGTGGGTGATTCTACCAATGGGACAGGGCATCTTCCTGCTAGGTAGGTGGTAGTTTTCTAAGACAACAGCTGTCCCAAGAAGGCTGAGAAGAGAGAGGGAAATAGGGGATCCCCCAGCTGGAGGAGGGGATGATACACAACTGGGATCCTCACAATGTCAGACCAGAGTGAGTTTGTCACTGGCTCTAAAGCATTCCAAGAGCCCCAAATTTATACACTCACAGTCTGTATCAGGCAAGTCTCCCTGTTTCATCAGCACTGAATCACTTAACAACATGGATTGCCAAACTGAGGTGTCAGTTACACTTCTGTGGGGAAATAATGCAATGAATCTGTCAGTATCAATATAATAATTCCATAGCATGTAACTGTGTTGTCTTATATAAGTCTGTGTGTTGCTTTATACAGATACTTTGAAAAAATTAAGTTGCTAAGGTGTAAGCACAACTTCATTACTATGTCAAAGAACATGGCCACAAGGCTTATTTAAACTCTCCCAGAGATACAGCTTATTTACAAGTATCCAAGAGGCACTCACAAAGATTCCTGTGAGCAAGAGCCACTAATGGTAAGCAAACCTTAGATCTTGTACAAACCCCAGTATTCCTAACTATTAAAACAGTATGTTTTAAACAAGCCTTTGCCATTGCCAACATTAAATACACCTCTTTGAAACATTTTGGACAATATATAAGCTCTTAGTCTCACCAAATACAATATTATCAGTCCTAAGGAAGAGATTACAACAGAAAGTGACATTTTTCTAGACCAGAATCCTAACAGAAAAACATATTTTTTAAAAACCCTTCTTTAGATCTTTAAGTAGTTGTGATCTTTTCTATAAAATAAGTGAAATTAGTCCCTCAAATTACCTTGGCCCAGTTCCTTAAAATACCTCTTACCACCTTGTGTCAGAGGGGTTCCTTTTTAACAAAACTGGACCATGTTCTGCTTCCAACAGAAAGACTCCCCAGTGACTTTTGTTGGCACTCTGCTGCTGGCAGGGGTGCTGTTTGTTTGGTGGGCTGGTTTGAGGAGTGTGTGTTAATCCCCTCCTTAAAAGTTCTATGGTTTAACTCCCCATTACACTTTCCTTGGGTTATGCTGTATTAATCCTGTATTTGTTTTCCTATCAGTGCACTTGCAGCAAGAAACACATGGTGGGAGAAGTTATAGGAAGGTATAAGAAATCAGTGTTCAATCCAAAGAATAAGTTCACTTTGTTAGAAGACAGCAAAACACAGACTTCTTGTGTTGCTGCTCACAGCTACAGCAAAGCAAATATGTGATTTATCTTTTGAGCTACCAAGACTAAAGCATTCTAAAGATGAAGACCACTTTGTTTTCTAAATGAAGAGCACTGATAAAATTATTTGATAAGCATAAAAAATGTTTATCTCCATTCACTGAATTCATTACATTCTTCTGTCAATCCAGCTCCACAGGTCCTGCCTTCCCTGAAAATTCCTGCTTTCTTCATAAGTGCCCTGAAGAAAATAGTTCAAAGGAACCAGCAGCACAAACCCATTCCAATCTCTGGTACAACTCTGCCATCCAGGTCCAGTTGATCTTTGCACATTTCTAACAGCAACACAAATTCTGTGGACTCCTCTGAAGACAGTGTTGTTACTTTTGGTCTCTGATAGTCTCAGCATGAAGAATTAGCTCACTGGAATCTCTACCCCTCCGTTATTCCTGCTATTTCTTGGTTCCTAACTATATGACTTACAAACTTTTAGAAAGTGGACCACTGCTACCAACACATTTGTCTGAGGAACAGAACTATTCCCTGAGACTCCTGTGTCCCACAGGAAGCCTCGTGTGCAATGAAAACACTGTATTCCTTTTCAGCAGTTTTCTGTATTTTGGCAACATTTTGCTCTACACAAATCCTGCTTTTGGTTCACTGTTGACATTTTGAGACAGCCACAGCCTGCCCAGCTGATCGCTGCCTCTTGCTGCATCATTTGTTAAACCTCATCTCAGTCAATGCATCCAGAAACCCCTTTGGCAGTAATGGAATCAGATTTCTTAGCCACGTGCCTCCCCCCATTTGCTCAAGGGTTTTCTAAATGCATCCTATGCTAGTGCTTTTGAGTTTTTTCCTCTGCAACATTTGCCCTCCTGTGAATTATAGAGAGGAGTCAGCATCTCCCCCCACGCATGCCTGGACAGCCATTTCCACTCGTTGCTATAGAGCAACTCATCCATCACCAAGCTCACCTCCCTGGGGCATCCCAGTCTACAAAGTAATTGTGGGTGTCCTTAAACAACATCTCTCAAAATCGAAATGCTGCACAGCTCTGTCCATCGCCAGGGGTTCCCTTCAACTGGTACAATCATTATTTAATCCTTCAAGAACACACACTTCAGCTGTAAACCTCTTCTGTGCTTTTAAGACAGTCCTGTGCTGTTCTCACATCAAACCCACACCCAAAGTAAAAGCAAAAACATCTGTGACTAGTAGCCAAAAGGGTTTGGATAAAATCAGCAAGTTGACACAGAAATAGGCACAAGAGCTTTTCAAGCCTGAAAAGAAAATCCAAATTGTACTGTACTGGTGACTGAAACCATTGCATCTTTCATCCAAATTCTGCCATGATTTTCTAAGATAAGCAAGCTGGCAAATGAGCTTCCTGTCACCAACCAGACAGCACTGCACAACTTCTCTTTCTGCTGATAAAAATTCCTCCTCCTGCACCAATTCCAGGCTCACAATAAATTACTCTTTATGGAACACACTACATTTCTCTGGATTCACTTTCATATTGACAGCCTTAAGCTTATCACAAACCATTTGTAAATGAATCAGCATTTCAACAGTGTCAGTATGCACCAAGAACAGGAACAGCAGTGTAACAGAGGGGTGTCTTGTCACAGCCTCCCCATTAGTATTCTGGGAGGAAGTACTGTCTGCCACAAAAGCCATTATCCTCAATACATGCACTTCTATACTGATGTGGATTCTTCTTCTCCAGATCATCCTGCCTTTCTTGGAAAGCCAAGTAAGAGCTGCTACTGTGTGAACATCTGTAAGCAACACAATGTGCTCAAAGCAAATTAATTCCCTCCTAGACCCCTTTTTTCTGATTTTGACAGATTTTTAAGAGAATTTCCTCAAATCACACACATATGCATTTTTACTGTCTTTTTTTCCCATGACACATAATGATCATAATAAAATTTGATTCATCATAAAAACAGTAGAATGAGTTAATAGAGGACTAATTTTCAGAGGCATCTTTCCCATTTGTCAGTGGGGGTGTATGTTTACTCTCACTGACTTCTCTTGAAAGACAATCCAGGGTAAACTGTTGTACAGTTAAGAGATTTTTTTGAACTTCTGAGCTATTGGTTTAAGTTTAGTTAGTGTTCATTCACATGTTTCACAGATCCTGATGAAGAGCAGACAAATTTTCATTATTACCTGCCCAAACCTACATGTCTGTTTCTTCAAATCTTTTGATTCAGAAGCTGCAGCACTATCACTTCTCTCATCATCTTCCCCTCAAGATGATGCACTGAAGCATCTCTACCAAAACCAATTTGCGGCTGTAGAACCAATCTGCCCAGATAACTCAGCATCAGATAGGCTCTCATAGCCTTGTTTTAGATGTCTTTCTTACTTCAGAAGAAGCAGCATAGTTGCTTGTGCCATTTCTCCTGAACAGGGAAGCTGCCATGGTCACTGCTTACAATGAAGACTTCATCAACCTGTAAATAATACAATTTATCATTCTTCTCCCAGATTAGCCATGCTGGTTTTCTCCTTGGAAATCGAGTACCAGATGGTGTTAACTTTGAGACAACTGGATACTACATGTACCATATAATCTGAAAACAAAAGGAACGATTGACATGGTAACTTCCTGAACTGTTATGCAGAACAGCAGAGCAAACAATACAAGGACCAAAAGCCTCCTTGGTCACAGCATTCATGGGAATGCATCCTATTTCCAGAGCTGCTGACATTAACCTTCAGCTCTAATGCTCTTCAAGGAGCACTTCTCTAGAAAACAGAACTACTGTAACACCTGACAATTGGGCAGTCCATTAAACAGTTTATTTCATGTAAAATCCTTCAAATTACAAGAAATGGTACCATTCTTCCTACATAAACCTGGAATAAATTCTGTACCTACAGGACAGCAGATTTCTCAAGAAGTGTCTTGCTAGACATGCTATAATCTGCAACTCACTGTCTGGACACAAACCAACCCTCTGGGACACGGTCTGAACACCTGCATAGGAGCTTCCTGCTATTCCATACTCTCAGCTCTCCAGGACAGCTACAGTATAAACACATCCTTGTTAAAAAAGGAGCACAAGCAGTTGCACCCTCAATTTAGCTACATTAAGACAGCAGGTACACTAAAAACAAAATAACACACACAAAAAAAACCCCCACCACCCTCAAAACTGGGTTAGAGTGAGCCTTTTCTTTCAGAGACTTCCCATTCAGCACTTAAAGTAAAACATCCTTCATTTCTTTGTAAGCAAATCTCACAGAAAGTATCTGATCTCAGACAACCAGGAGCTAGAGATCAGCTATCCAAATAGCTTGTGACAACCTGCATCCTGAAGTGGATAATGTAAGGCTTTGGGGACATGTAAGACATGGAGACTGGTTCCTGTAAGAGAACAAGTTTGCTTTACATGGCAGTTTTTAGTGGAAGTTTCACATGCTGTTACTACAATGAAGGAGAATTTAAATTAACACTCTAGAGAAAGCGAAGTACAGGCATTTCTCATTATCTCTCAACTCAACAAAATGCAGACATCCACAATTCCTGAATTATCCTGCTGCACTGGCTGCCCACCTAGTAAAAGCTCCACTTCAGCATCAGTCACATTTGACTGTGGCGAAGGGATCTTTATCCCAGCTGGAACTTCACAGCATCATCACTAAGGCTGTGAGAGGCTTATTCCCCTTCCAACCCAAAGGCCAGCTCTGCCCTGCTCCGTGCCAGCCTAAACCTGCTCTAGCCCAGCATGGCAACTGCAGATGGCATATTTTGAGAAATCCTACACAGAGCTGGCACTCCATCAGCTTTGTCATGACAGCATCCCTCATCCTGGAGCTTGCCAGGACAGTGTCCCAGATTTGGGATTGTGCTAGGAGAGGTGGGCATGGGAAACCCTCAGCTGTAGACAAGTAGCATTTTTTTTAATTGTTTCCAGACTAACAACACAGAAGGTGGAATGTATCATGGATTTGGCCCGACAGGCTGTGAAACTGGAAAGGAGCAGTTGGGGACTCTGCAGGCAGACAAGGATCCAGAGAAAGGATTATCACACTCCCAAGGCTAGAACTGCATAACTTGTTGATAATTTCATATATTCACTAAAAATGCAGACATTTTTCTACATATTGAGGTTCAAAAGATTTTTTTAAAAATCAGTTAAAAAACCCCTAACATCATATTAGCACATACACAGACAGAATCTGTTCTGCCAAAGTAAAGCTAGTCCCAAACAGAAAGAAAATAGAAAACACAAATGTTTACATTTAAAATTTAATTACATAAACTTCTAGTAGTAAGCCCTAATCTCACTACAGACTTCCTAAGGCACAGAATCTATATTTGAAAACAAATTTAGAGCAACTCTTCCTTCAATCCAGTACCAGCTGGTACCTTTTCATAAACAGACCCAAAAATCCATGCAGCAGGATGTCACAAATGCAACATACACTGACTAGCACTTTTAGAAGACTACCAACTGTTTGTACTGAAATAAATACAATTTGGCAGTAAAGACTATCACAGCTTTGTCATAATTTTCATCCACATAAACATCTAGATTCTATTTTCTGTTTCAGGAAGAACACATTAAATGCTTCAATTCTTCCTGCATCAGTTAGTCTCATGTTTCACTGATGCAGATCCCATAACACCAAAAATAATTGTCAAATATTAGACTCCATTATTAGGTCCTTTTTTTTTCAGGTTGTATTTGCATGTTTATTTAAATGAAAAAAACCCTGAGAAGTCAGTTGAGTCACACATCACTGAATGGCAAACAGTAAAGGCTTCATCCCTCCTATTCACCAGGCATGCAATGCAATATTTATACCGCAGATGTTTTCAAGTGTAGTTTTATTCCAGTGACATATCTGCAGTCTATACATACATTTAAAAACAACAATATGCGAACATATCACAGAACCTAAAAAATCTTCAGTATATACTCCTTTATAAAAGGTTTTGACACAATGGAAAAGTCAGTCCAGAAAAACTCATGTTACCAGGTTTCTTGATAAACACAATATTACAAAGCCCTGTAGCTTGCATAAGCACAAGTGTCCATCACAATGGATCCCTCTTTTAAATAAACAGGTTTAAATTTTGTTCAGTAAACAAGTTTCTGTAACAACACTGTCCATTTAATTTTGTGCTTTCCAAAAGGCAAGCATACTACAGAAATAAAATTCCCTACCCGATAGGAGAGATATTCGGTAAACACGTTATTTGTTTCCTACTCTAGCAGAGGAATCCAAGTTCATTGAAATTTTCATTATGTCTAAATCCATCACACCCTGCTTATACCTTCTTCTTCTTCTTCTTCGCCTGCTCTCCAGAGTCTACTTTACGTTTCTTAGCAGAAGCTGGTTCATCATCTTTTTCACCATCTTTAAATAAAAGACAGAGTTAATCAAAATCAGCAAAGCCAGTATTTTGTCTCAAACACCATCCTCATCTCAAAACAACTGACAACCACATCTTAGAGGCCTAGAAAAAAGACACAGCAGTATTAATTGACAACATCCTCATTTTTGGAATACAAACAGTATATGGACAGAACAGGAAAGGTTGTCATTACTACCACAGACCATTGAGAATGACTAAGAGGAGGCTTTATGCTACTGTACAGTACCTGTTCTAAAAAGCTTATTATTTTAATAGATATGAAGAAAAGCTAGAAAAGGACATTTTAGAAGCAGGAAATAATGTCAAGGTCAATTAACCGTTTATGTTCTTACTTTGGATGAATGCTGATTAAGAGAGGAGGAAGGGGAAGAACATACAGAACACATGGTGCAAGACATAAAAACTGCCACTGGGAAACAATATCCAGAACCAAGAAAGGAGCAGGACAACAAAAAAACCCAATTCTTTGGAAAAGGTTTGCTGACAACTTTACTGGTGAACCAAAACATTATTGTGTATTCTGAAAGCCCAGAATTTCTTCTTTTGCTTTTGTTCTCTTGGTTGTTGCTGGCTATTCTCTTTCTTCATCATTAAAAAAAAATTTCCTCTCCCCTGTCACGTATTTACTTCCTAAACTACCATTACCTTGTACTATGACTAAAAGTGCAGTAAACATTTTCTTCAGTAGTCTGTCACATGAGCATACTATTTAATTCCCCTCCTGGATCCCAAGTTTTACAAACGTTATAAAAATAATCTGACCTACATCTACACCCAAGGTCCACACAGCAGCACCTGAAGAGGCTCTCACACCACCTTGTTTCAGCAGCACCATGACTGAACCTGTTAGTTTCACAGAACTACAGTTCTACAGTCTTTAATCCTTCCCTGCTAACGACAATGGAAGAGGAGCGGACAGACTGCTCGAGGGTCTACGCTGATTCTCAGAAAGCCGAAACACCGGCACTGCAGGCCAACCATCCCCGCGGCCAGCGCGCTCTGCCCTCGGGCAGCGCCGGATGCAGGAGGGGCCCGCAGAGCTTCCCCCGCGCTCAGGGCAGGGCGGGCTCCGCTCCCTGACCCCGCTCGGGACCGCCCGCGCCCTCGAAGCACACCCAGCCCGTGCGAGGCACAGCCGCCTCACACCGGGGCCTCACCCGATTCCAGCTGCTCCTGCTCCTCGTCCGGCAGGAACTTGGCTTTGCCGGCGGGCCGGGGCGCGTCGTCGCCGTTGTCCTCGTAAATGTTGGACCACTTGATGGCCATGTCGAGGGCGGGCGCCGGCGGCGGCGGCTTCTCGGGCGGGCTGTAGGTCTCCGGCGGGGGCACGGCGTTGCTCCTCCACAGCTTGAACTCCCGGGGGGGCTGCGGGAGAGACCAGAGCGCCCGTCACACCGCGCCGGGGGGCCCCGGGCGGCCCCTCGGCCCGCGCCGCGCCCCCCGCACCTCCTCGGGCGCCCGCAGGACGCGGCTCTCCCAGTCGATCTCCTTGTTGAGCGGGTTGTAGAGGAAGGCGGGCGGCTGCGACACCCGGCGGAACAGCTCGTCGGGCGGCGGCAGCCGCGGCCTCCCCGGGCTGCCCCCCGCGGCCGCGCCGCCCTCCGCGGGGCGCTCGTCGGGCTGCGGCTCGTCGGGCTCCGAGTCGGAGCTGGAGCTGCCGTAGGCCGCGAAATAGCCCAGCGGGTCCTCCCCCTCCGCCGCCATGGCGGGGCCGCGCCTCGCACCGCCCGCGGAAACCGCGCCCGCGCAGAGGGTTCCGGCCCCGCAGCGGGACCGCGCCGGCCTCGGGGGCAGCTCGGGCGGCTCCGGGGGGAAAGCGAGAGCAGGAAAAGCGGACCCGCCGGGGGATGGAGCGCTCACGGCGCAGAGCGGGGTGCTGCCCTCCAAGCGACCCGAGTTAGACACCGACAATGAGACACGAAACCGAGCCAAGCTCCACGTCTCTCCCTTTTCACACCCGCAGGCCTAACTAGAGGGAAAACAGGCTGCCCCAGGGCAGACACAGCACTGACCATCGCCTGTCCAGTGGGTATCTTTACCGCAACAGATTGCTCAGTTTTGTTGGGAAAAGTTTCTACCTTGTGATTCATATGTATCTATATGTATCTATTTGTTACTGCATCAGCTGAAATACTTACTGATGCTGTTCAAATGGCGTGATGTTGTGCCGGGGGAGGTTTAGGGTGGATATCAGGAAAAAGGTTTTCATCCAGAGGGTGGCTGGGCACAGAACAGGCTGCCCAGGGCAGAGCCCCAAGCCTGACAGAGTTCAGAAGGGGTTTGGACAATGTTCTCAGGCACATGGTGTGACCCTTGGGGTGGTGGCCAGCACAGAGCCCAGAGCTGGGCTCAATAATCCTGATGGGTCCCTTCCAGCACAGCATATTCTGGTTCTGTGTTCAGATTACTTACACTACCATAGAAGCAGGATAAGGTCTGAGCAAGGGGTTTTGGTTATAATGTGATCGATTCCTTTACTGTAAAGATATCAAACCATGTCCAGCTGACCTCCCATAATGAATACCATCATTATTTTGAAAGAAGCCCTACACACAAAGGGCAATGAAAACAACCACTGAACTGAGACTCCACAGTCCCTGCAACATTTGCAAATCCTTTTATGAGTCATGCTCCTCAGTACTCAAAGTTTTTGTTTCTCCCCCACTATTAATAAAAATCTTAATTTAAGAATGAAGTCAATATATGCATGGCTGGAAGCAACACTTCTCACATCTGTAGGAAGCTGAGCAGTACAGTAATTTGAAAAAAAGCAAGAATCAGGTTAGTATACCAGATACGAACCACAGAAACTAATTAAGCAGCTGAGTTCTTGATTTCACATGCATGTTTTCCCTACAGACTGCTCTTAAGTGCAGTCCTACAGGCAGAGGCGTTTCACATTAAGTCAGTCTTTCCACCAAAGACAAATCTCTCTAACAAGACAAGGAGAACAAAAGCCTCACACACACACACAAAACCAAAACCACACATCACTTACCGGCACGAACTGCTCTTGCAACCTGTACATCTTAATAATGAGAGAGGCAGGCAGGAAAACAGGCAACCATACAAAAGAGTTTATTCAAAAAGTTGTGATGATATTTTTACAAAATGCACGCTATAAACATTGGGTAGGATAATACATTCATTCAAGGTCTCAGGTTAGTAGCTCCCCCGGGAGCCATCCCTGCAGGACGAGGCCTCCTGCAGGCTGCGTGCTGAGCAGGCAGGCGGCACACCCGTGTCAGCACTGGGAGCTGCAGGGCAGCCTCCACCCTGAGCTCAGGCACCTTCGCTGTTAAGGCCAAGCTTGCTCACTCTCCTCCATTTACAAGAATCCAGGAAGGGACCCAAACCTAAGCACAGCTCTTTAAGTGGTTACAGTGGGCATTTAGACAAATCACTTTTTAGACATCCTGAGTAAGTGCAACTAGAGTTTAAATTAATGGAAGAGGGATTTCAGCCTAACCTTACTCTCAAGTTAGAGAACAAAGTGTTGCTTGCTTATTTAGGCACTTAACTTCCAGAGTGCCATTTAATCCTGGCAGTTTCATTGAAAAGCACTTTCACTGTCCTGACTGTCTATGACTGTAGTTGCATACAAGAAAAACAAGGATTTTTATAAACACATCTTTATCAGATGTAATCTCTTAATATACTCAGCAGGAGTGTAGTTGAACATTGCAGTTTATTTTAACCTACTTTCAAAACCAGAGGAGTAATGAAAAGAACTATTGAGGTCCTGCAGATGGACTATGTCCACAGAAGGAGAACAGTTGAGAAATATTACCTAGGTGTGAATTTGAATGGAATTACATGGCTATTTCACAGCATGAGGACCAAAATAATTTAGGGCCTTAAATACAAACATACCCTTTGATATACTGAAAACATCCCACCACTTTAAAATGTAGTACCACAGAACACAACTGTACATGTGTCCAAGTAAGAGTTTACATAATTTGAAAATTATTATAGGCCACTTGCATAAAAGGTGAATTACAACTTAGGAGTATGAGAGGAATACAGTATCTTAACGCTATGTCAAGAAATGAGAACCTTCCCATGTTGAACCAGTTTAAAATGCATTTGACTCTAAACAATTTGAAATGTAAACCTGTCTGTCTGCTTTGAAGAGGAGGTACCTGAAGTGCCATGTTTCCAAAGTCCTTTGGGTATGGATATTTTCTTGTTACAGGACTTCTCCTCCACTTCCCTACTGGGATAAAACATACAAACTTTTCTCCTTAATAGCATCCTACAGTAACATTTTCTTACAGCCCCCATGATGCTGTTACAGAAGTTTACATTCTTCTTCCAGTACTAACGAGAATTTAAAGTGCATCTCAAATCAGGGAATCTCGAACTAATATACAAGAATCATAAGCCAAGCCTTGCAGAAGTATATTTGCAATATGGAATGCCTTTGGGTTTACCAGTAGGACCAAGTTCAGACAACGAAGAGACTCTTTGCAAATAAGCATAACTACAGATTTGGCCAGATTTCTGAGTTTCTTTGCAAATGGAGCTGCACACACACGTACATGGAGAGCAGAATTTATCCTACTGAGAAACATTTAACTTGGTAAACAAGTTAAGCTTTTGGTAAGTAAGCTTACACTTTCAATTCAGAAGGTTACTTTTCCATACTCACTGCTTTTCCTAACCACCTTTTTCAATTCACCCATCACAGAAACGTGAAGAAAAGCTGATTTCTTAGTTTCTGTAGGAAGAAAAAACCCATTTGCTCTATAATTCTAGCCTAAATATCTGCAGCTACATGTGAAATCTTACACGCATCAGTTTAAAAAACAAACCTTTGCTGGCATAATACCAAGATACTTAGAAAAAAGCTCCATAAAGAAAGAAAAAAAAGCAGCTCCAGTGTCACACGATTACAAAATAAGATTTAAAACAGAAAATGCATAGATATAGATTGTTTCCTCTGATTTTGCTAACAGTTTGAAAACAACATCTTTTTAATCTCTATGAGACATCACACCAAGTTTCAGTACCATCTGGATGAACAGATCAAAGTCACTACGTTCAGTGTGGTTGAAGAGAACGTGATCTTAAAGGCAAAAAACAATTGTCACTTGAACTAGTACATGGATCTTGCTGGTCTGACTGGAGCTCTGGGGGGAGGGGGGGTGCACCAGGGTCTCCAGGACCCGGGAGGGCAGCTGAGAAGACAGTGCACTGTGAATTTCCCATCTCTGCAATTGGTAGGTTCATTGAATGAAGAGAGACAGCGGACACAAATGCAGCAGTGCTATATTCTTCCTCTGGATGATGTATCTGGGTAGATTCTTTGTCTTTTGTTTTATCAAAAAAATTTGATTCATCAGAAAATGATCTGGAAAGGTCATTTGTTCCTCCATACAGTGAGGTCATACAGGTGCTGCAGCTTAGACCTAAGACAAAAAAACAGATATTGGATTTAATTATAGCATGGTGCCCTCTTAAAACTGTGCTCTGATTTAATATCAGTAAGTCTGTCAGAGATCAATTGTCTGTATTTTTAACAGACTAACCTCTTCATCTCATCTATGACATCCAATATTCATGACAAATTAAAAAACTGACATGCAGGTTATCTAGGCTGATGTGAATGGTTTCTCTGCACCTCAGTATCAGCTAATATTTGTCAAACATGCCCTGTAATTTAAGGTTAATTTTAGAAAGCCACTTTACCCTTTCAGCCCAACTTTTGTTACATTTTACTGTGTTCTTCAAACTTTTAAAAGCTTCAGCTGCATAATTCTGCTCCAAAGTGGACAGCCTGTGAAGGCTGTTTTACCTGAAGTCAGAGAAAACTTCAGGCCCTTTCTCTCTAAGGTTAAAATGTATCTCTCTCTTCTTTATTTCTCTTCTGATGGGTGTGGAAGGGGAAGTAAAGCTCTGGTGTAGAATACTTGCTTCCTTTGCCTTAAAATATGAGTACACACAGTCACTTCAAGCTTTGTGTGTCAAAAAAACCTCAAAACAAACATATTTACAGAGTCAAATTTTAAGCTCTAGCATTGAAAGCATACAGGGAACTCCCCTCAGCTGGCATATCTTCTGCTGAGGTGCAGTGTAACAAAACCAGAGCATCCTGCCACTGCAGCAAATAGCTTCAAGAGAAGTGCAAGATGCAAGATAACCACCTATTTTTGAAAAGCAAAACTGAAATAGGAAGACAGACTTATCCACCATAACAACACAATAGGGGGGTTTTTTTGCAATTAGTTATTTATGATGTGTTCAGATAGTAAAAAGGCAAAGCCAGGATATATGCACTAGGATCTTGGACCAAAACTGGTGGTATTTCCAAATGTTGTTCCAAACACTAGAGGAAAACTTTAATTTTGAACTTAAATTTTTCATACCCTCAAAATAAAACTTATGCCTTACACAACATTATTATAAACTTGTTACCTTTGATAGCTTCAAGCTTTTCATTTTTGACTTTCAACACTACATCAGTTATCTTCTGTAACAGGAAGTTTTGTGTTCTTTCTCGTCTAATAGATTCAATCAAAGCATCCAGTCCCTTTGGGTTTTCTGCTAAGTAGTCCAATAACTTCCCAGTTTTTTTCCTACTGGAAGATCGAGCAGAAATTTCTTCTGTGTCCTCTCTAGTGAGTATTTTCTTTGAACGTAGGTAATCAAAGTGTCTCTCAGCTATGATTTTATCACACAGGTAAGGACGCATCCTTTCTAAAGCCTGAAAAACAAACCAAACACGTATTAGCCAACATTTCAGTTGATTTAGAAGTCTGCAGTAGAAACATATATGATTTTGATACAGGTTAGCAGGAGAATTTTTAAAGTTGTCACTATGTCACTTAGTTAAAATTTTTCTCAGTGTAAAAAAATTTAAGTTTAAATTTTTAATTATCCTTTTCATTAGTTCTTTTAGTGAATTCAGGAGTTCTAATGCATGTTAAGAAGTGACTATTTATAGAAAATGTTAATTAAATCAAGTCTGTTAGCACATTTCAAAACAGTCAACAGCTAAAAATGAAAAGAAATTATATCAAATAGCACCTACTCCCTTTGTCTACAGACACACTCATGCTCACTGACCACACAACAGTCACATTTCCATACTATTTGTATCCATGAGGTACAACTCCAAAATATTGCAGTTGCTGATATTTTCTCTATATTGAGCAAAAGCAGTCTCAGAGCAACAGCATGAATATATTCAGTTTAAAAGGTTTATTAATAAACACCACTATTGACAAGTCCAACAGATCATTGGCATCCAAAATACATGCACCTTTGTCCTTAAAGGTACATACTGTCATGAACATTACTAGCTGCTTTTTGTCTTCAGCAAAATGCCTTCTTTTGGTTCAATATTTTAGACTAAACACCTGAAGCACCTTCAACACCTCTAACAGGGTGCACAAACCACTGACAGTTCCTGAAATTCCGATGACTGGCAAAAGCAAAATTACTCTGCTCCCCTCTGCACTGTAACTTCAATATACTGGTTGCTCGAGTCCCCTCTGTAACCAGCAAAAAAGAAAGAGGTGGAACAGTTCATCCATGTAATGTGACTCCATGGATCATCCATTGCACATGGTAAACCTGAGACATCTGTCTGGGAGCACTTCAGCAGCAGTGCCACCTCCCATCCTCAGGAACTGTTAACACCCGGCACCAGAGCACGTTCCCTCCGAGATCATCCTCCTGGGGAAGCACACTTATCTTTTGTGACCCTGCTCTGTATCTATGATTTTTTATGTCTCAACTCCTCTTTCCAGCTGCTAGACTGCAACCTTTATAATTCTCCTCAAGACAAGCTTACCCAGCCCGAGACGTCCTCACAGGCAGGTTTGCTGAAGTCTGCTGTCCCCTCACACACAGCCCTTCTGCTAACGCAGCACCCTGGCTCGCAGTGACCCTGCCAAAGCTACTGAACAGCTGCTCTGACACAGCCACGGGAATTTACACTGAACCAGCACATTGTACTGTGAAGCCACAACATTTAAAATCTGAGGGAAGATGCTCTGAAGTCAGATTTACTAGACTGCATTTGATGATAAAACTGATGTTACTGCAGTCTACGTGAGGTTTCCATCAAGTCCTCCAATTACGGGGGGGGGACCTGCAAGGATAAGGGCTGAAGTGACAATCACGTGTTCCTGTGAGATGCAGCTGCGGGTTCAGTCACTGACACAGATTAACATACATATCGTGTTTTATATGTATACATAGTCTGACTTAAACAGTTCTTGGCCTTTTTTGGTGTAACTACCAGATGCCAATTACTGCAGGATTACCCTGTGGCTGCACAGAACCAAGTACTAACCTGAAGAATATGCTTCACAGAACTATGACAAAGCATTTAAAGAAAATCACACATGCACAAAGTTACTAAGCAACCAAACCTAAGAGTACTTACTGTACTTTAAAGGAACATAAACACACCAGTAAGTCAAAATAAGACATTGTAAATTGCAAACTGAACTGTGGAAGGACAATAAATAATTTATAACCTGTGATTTTATTTTTTTTAATTAACCAATCAGTTGCTGAAGTTGGTTAGCACGTTGCTTGTTTCCCAATCTCCCGATGAGATAAATTAATCCCGACTGAACCAGGATAAAGTATTCCGTTGGATTCCAGATGTCAGTGAATAAATATGGGGGGGAAATCGGGGAAATATACAACAGTTAGCCTAAATAGAAAGTATTTAACTATATTTAATGAAGATACTCACACTCTGTAAGAGAGAACCCTACTGACACGAGGAGGAGGACACACCTTTGCAGCCAAGCTTTGGGTCCCACATTAATCCCTCATCCCGTCTGCTGCCTCCAGTGCCCCGTCCCGGTGCGACGAGAGAACGGACCGCTCGCTGCTCTGGCCTTGGAAGGGCCACAGGGGCGGCCGCTTACTGCAGCACGGAGGGCAGCCGGGACTCCGGGCGGGCACCGGGCCCGGCCGAAGTTTTTGCGAGTCCTTGTCAGCCTCAAACCGGGCGGCCCCCGGGGGGGCAGAGCCGCCGCTCCCTGCGCCGCCCGGAATTCCCCGCCGCCTTCCTAGCAGCGCCGCCGGGCCGGGTCCGCCCGCCGTGACCAGGCGGGGGCAGCGGCCACCCAGTCCCTCCCGCCGCCCCCGCGCCGGGCCCGCCATCCGCTCCGGCAGCGCTTCCGCTCCCCGCAACCGGGACCCACGCGCCGCTCCGCGCTCGGTCCGGGCACCGGGGCCCTCAGCCCAGCCCGCCACTTACATCCTTCTTCACCTCCGCCATCTCATCCTCCGTCAGCGGCCGCCCCGCGGCGCCGGAGCTCGACCACGACCCGGGCCCCGGGCCCTCCATGGCGGACCCTGCCCGGCGCCGCTGGGGAAACCCGCCCGGGGCGGTGCTTCCGGACCGGGCCCCGCCCCCGCCGCCCCGCCAATGGGCGCTCAGGGCCTGGGCCCCGCCCACCGGCGCCTGCGCGAAGGGGCGCGCGGGCAATGCCCGTGTCGGGCGGTGCCGCCGGAGCCGGAGCGGGGCCGGGACACGCTCTCGCCCGCTCCCACCATCTCCCGCCCCCTCCCGGCATCTCCCGCCCGCTCCCGCCTTCTCTCCACCCACTGTCTCCCATTCCCGGCTCCTCCCGCAGCTCCCGGCGGGAGCGGCCGCTGCTCGTCCGGGTGCCGGCACGTCGTGGCAGCGGCTGAGGGTGGCGGTCGGTGATGGTACCCTGCTGGTTTGGGGGACTGGCAGTTTTAACCCTCCCCGCTGCCCGGGGCTCTGTGCCGGGGCAGCACCAGCGGGAGCCGCCGCCCCGCGCCTGGCGAACGCTCAGGGAAAGGACGGCCCCCGAAACATCATTTAGTCCATGTTCTTTCAGCTGCCGAAGGTGGAACTCGGGCTGTTCCCACACTCTTAACGACTTCGTTTCCAGCAGATAAACATGAAAGCGTGTGAAGTAGAAGTGATCGATACCGGGGTTTGCAGTCAGTAAGGCAAAACTACCAGTTTTACGGGTGGTTTTACTGCTTTGCAGAGTTCTTTTGCTTGACATTCGTGTTAATGAAAACGTACTTCAAATACTAACTGCAATGATACCTGTTTTACAGTGCTAGCATTTCCAGCTTTTCAATAAACACAAAGATCCTGCCCAGAACACTTCAGGAATAAAGGACTGGCCACCCGGCGACAGGACTGATGGCTGCAGTGCTGGGTGTTAAAATCACAGCCAAGCCCCGCACCCGGCCAGCTCTGCTCCTGCCACTGCTGCCCAGGGGACACTCCTTCAGACCCACCCTCGCCATCCAGCCCTGCAGACCCGATTTTTGGTCATTTGGCAGCACAGCTCTGCTCACAACCCAAATCCTTTTCTGATGTTATTTCCAGCCCAAGAAGCCTTTCTTTGCTATAGTTCATTTGAATTTCTCTAAACTGTCTGTGTATCTCTGGATTAAACATCTGAAATACAAATTAAACTTTTTATCTCCCATTTTCCTGCCCAGAGACTGCAGGGCAGACTATTTTTTTTCAAGTCCAAGTGCCCACGTTGATCCTCCCTACTCTGTGCTAGGCACCCAAATACATGGAAAGGCTTTGGATTCTCTGATGCTTCCAGAGAGTTGATTGTGGCACTTCTGAGACAGAGGTAGGCACCTTCCCAGCCCCTGACTCCCATCCTTGTCTATTAAACCACATTCCTTCCAGCTCCCCCTCTTCAAGGTGAATTATATCGTGGACTTTGTTGGCTCTGTACAACAGTGCTGATAAAAACATCTATCGTGTGTTCTGGAGTTAAAGTATTTGTTAATAACCTTGCTCAGCGAGAGGTGCAGTTCAAAGCCACGTGATGTCTGGAGGGTTAGGCTGTTGATTCCTCAGCCACAGAAGAGACAAACTGGAATGCTTTAACTTCAGCAATCAGGAAGAGAGCATGCGGTTAGAGAACACAAGAATAGAATATATTTTAGCAGACTTAATGCCAGTAAACCCTAACAGGATATAATGGTCAAGGCAGCAGGAAGAAGACAACTCTCTGCATGAAACTCATTTCAGGAGGGTAATAGCCACTTGATATTCAGAAGTGAGCCTCAATGTAGAGTGAGTTGTGGGTCATTTCTTTCAAGGCAGCTGGGAAGACTTTGGACATTGCATTGATTTTATGAGTATGTACGTATGTAATGTCTATTTGTATAAATTTCTAGAGTAATTTTCCAAATAAATTTTGGAAACTGCTTACAAGCTTATAACCCAGAGATGTTCAAAAAGCTCCTAGAAAATGTTATAATGCTGTCACATGATTTGTGGGAAGAGTTTGTGGGAAGAGATCAGCTGGTTTTTCAGAGCTGTGACTTTCTTTCCCTTCTGCCCTCATTGCTCAACCCCCTCTCCAGGCAGTCTTACTGCAGAGCAGGGGCCTCTGCCTGGCAGCTTCATGTGCTCCCATCCCATTCTCTCAGGAACACCCCTGTGAGAGCTGTGGGACTCTATACCCACAATTCTTTCTGGAGTAGGAAGAAAGCTGCCAGGCAGAGAGAAGAGAAGGAGAGTTTTGTTTAGTTATAGATCGAGGGTTCTGCCCAAATTCAATAGATATTTGCAGCAAGGAATTGTAAGTTTTCAGCTACTACATCACAGAAATTGACCTACAGGTAATGATTTTTTGGGGGTGAGGCTGCTGAATGTCTGGATTTTATGATGCAGGAGACAGGCACTGATGCTTCTTTCAGCAACACATACTTACAGTGTGGAGTGAATCCATACACCAAAGTGCAGAAGTCTCTAACTGATGAAGTAATATTCTACAGCTAAGTTTTGCAAAGAACACTCCTTTTAAAATTATTATGACTTTGCTTTTAAAGGTTGGATAGTCTCTGAGAAACTTCTTAATGTGGCAAGTGGGAGTGGTTTGGATAGATTTTAACTATTGCCATTTAGAAACAAATTCAAGTAAATTGATACCAACTCTCCTGTAGATATGGGTACACATGTAAATGCAGTAGTTTACAATATTAATTGAATCACACTAAATGTATCCACATTAGACATAGCACTAATTTAATATATTAATATAAACCCCATACTTTTAGCCAGTGTAGTTAAGTTAGTATAAAGGCTGTATTTTGATCACCCCTAACGAATTCTTCCCTTGTCCCTGCTTCCCTGGCAAGAAGAGTAATAGATTATGGTGTGTTTCAGGTCCTATTAATAGCAAAACTGTACGGTTTGAAAGTGATATAATTATTTTGCTACAGTTAATTAATTAATTCCTATTCTTTTAAATTATCTTGGGTTTCTTACAAAGCTAAACCAGTAAAATTAAAGCCTCCAACAACGGACTTCTGGATGGCCACAAGATGGCACTGACGGCCCACGAGCACTTACGCACAGCCCATGAAGCCCGGAGTAACCGCGTCCTCTCCAGAGATCTTTGATCCTAATACTGGAACCTACTGGCATCAGAGCACAGGGTACAGCCAGGGAGTAGCCCCACGTGCACTGTTTGTAGCACAGAACAGGCAGTATTTAGATATAAAACATGAGACCATCTGTCATGCCACCACAAAGTAATGTCTGAAATGTAGTCACATCTCTCGACATCGCGGGGAGAAAAGACAGATGAGTTATGGGAGGAATTTAACCAGAACGGGAACACTACTAAACCTTTGTAGTTTCACCTTCTGTAACTTACAGCAAATACAGGAACTACAGAGAACCAGACTATCCTATGCTAACATCTGTTTATTTACCTTGGACAGGAATAAAATTTAGTCACAACAATTGTATCTAGAACTCACAGGCAGTTATCTCCTCTCTATACACTATTCTTAAATGTAGAGTCTAAAATTATGATTTGTTTTTAAAGAGTCAAGATTTCTCTTAACAAGCTTAAAGGTTTTAGTGCTAATGTCTATAATTGGCTTTGTAACAAGCTTCCAAATAAAAAGACAGCATGAAACAGTATTAAATTAAATACATATACTTTCTTTTCCAAAACAAAACGCACAAACTACACAGGGCACGGTACAACTGACACTTTATTCCTTCGTGATGGGGATATATAGCATTGAAACTGCAAGAGTCACAAAAAAAAATTAAATCAAAGTGCAAACCTCTATTAGAACAGATTATGGAATGTATTGACGTTTTTGGCACAAAAAGTGGGGAACTATATACTGCAACAAGATTTTAAGTTTAATGAATGTAACGCTTCTGTGTCCAGTAGCCACATTTGTGCACTGCAGAACAATACAATGTAAAACAGTGACTAACAAGATTCACATACAACTCTATACAGTTTACATCACACGTCCAGTTAAAACTTCTCTGAAAATACATGAGGTCCACTGATACTTTGTTCACAATCACTTCACAAATACCATTCTTTAAGCAGGCTCATCTTTTCAGCTTCCTTATTCACAAAACAAAAATAGAGAATCTTAAATAGTAAATTATTTTCCTCAAATGGTTCCAGGTGAATGTTGATGTTTTCTATTTATTTGGCTCTGACTTCATTGATATAATGTATAAGAAGCTGAATAAAATCAAAAGCTCGTTTTTCCCCATCTTTCATCTCCAATTTGCTGTGAACAAACAGCATTCTGTGCACTGACTTTTTGTTTTCAAAACTGGACATAGTGGTATCTATGAGCTCTATATCTATCCCATGGAAATCACTCCAAAAATCAGAGCATAGCTTCACACAGTGGCACCTATTTCAAACTGAATATTAGCATGGTAAACACAAAAATGGAAGAATTCAAGTTTATCTTGTAAGGTACAATATGCATTCACATTTTCACTGCAAGGAGAAACACTGTATTCACATCCTGTTGAAGAAAGGAACCCACATATCGCAGATCGCCCTAAACTCTTAGCAAAGATAACATCCGTGGTATCTATAATGCACATTGTAGCTCTTTCATTTGAACTGAGCTAAAGTGATTGCTCAAAGGAAGAAAACCTTTGATGAGTAATTCAAGCCCCATTGCCGAGCTATTAACCACAAGAACTTCTGTACTGGCCTGCTCTGTCATATATCCTGGCAGTTTTTATCAACTGTATTATGTGGGCAGCTATGAGTATTCAGTGTCTCATCTCCTTTTTTGGTTTGGGATTTTATTTTGTTATATTAATCAAGAATGACGATTTATATCAGGCATCTGAGAAATGTTCTGGTGACAAAATGTGCAGGACACCCATTAGATGCACATCTTGTCACTGCAGAAATGTCCTCACAAATTAATACTTTGTTTGGGCAACAACAACAATAAAAAAAACAAAAACCCCAAGCAAATGAAAAAAGGCAAAAAGCAGAACAAGAAGCATTTGGCATGATTTTAGCTTTTCGTACCATACTGCACAAACTGAAGTGCTTGTAATGTTTTTGCTTTATAATGCCAGAATAAAGAGTCACACTAAAAGCAGTGAGGTGAGGGTGATCCCACTAACCAGCTTAGGCAACTTCTGGCATTACACTAAGATATAATTTAGTGTGTCTGTGTTAGGAGCTGTGATAGCTACTGAGACCAACAGAGAGAAAGCAGGTGGTTTTAGAGCACCTAAATTTTGGGCCTGAAGTTAGACAGTTTGAATACAACTTGAAATTAACAGCTGAAGGAATTCAAGTCCCTCAGCCACTCCTTGCTCTTTCTGTATACCAAAATGCAGCCCTGAAGCCAAGGAATTCTAAATGGCAATAGATGAAAAACCAACCTCTCAGTCTATACAGATGTTTCTCATCTCTGAGATTCCAACTCCTCCTCTCCCTCCCCTGGGTAGCCAGGAAAATGCATTGTCACCCATTCTATTGCTTGCAAGGACACAAGGCATCAACAATGTCCACCACAAACGTTTCCCTGTTCTGGAGTAATCCTAAAGAAGAGGAGTCACCCTTGTCACAATCTGGATCTACAGCTCCTGTTGACAGTCATCCTTCCAGCTCAAAAGAAGTTGCTCAGACCCAAAGCAGATCCCTCAGTTTCCCCTCTCTCATGGCACCTACTCAAGGAGGGAGTGAGTTTAGGATAGTTCACCATGGGTTGGGATACTTTGGAGTGAACAGTGAAGAGAGAAAAGTACAGAAAAGGATTCAGGTAAGGAAAACTGAGTCAACAGAAGGCAAAATCACTCAGGATTAAAAGGGAAAAGTGCTCATCATGCCTTGATTAGCAAACTAGAAATGGGAGTCTGAGGAAGATGAGACAGGTGGAAGGTAAGAGAGGGTGGAAGGAAAAGAAAACCACCACAGAAAGATTTAAAGATAAAAAAAGTAGAAATCCCACAGCCTAACACTGCCCCAGTGTAGCTGGGAGCTCTGGTTCCCCAGTGAGGGAAGGCAAGAGGGACTGAAGGACATGGAGAGGGGCCAGGCCCCAGGAGGTACATGGAAAGGTCTGTTTTGGCTTTGTCTGACAGCTCCCATGGCTGCACAGGTATTCAGTGGAGTACAGCTTGCCTCTAGGAAGTCACAGGTCAATACTGCAGGGTCACTTTTTGGCACAAAATCTTTGTTTAATGTTGAGTTATTTTGAAATGCATGATTCTTTATCAGGTATTTAAAAAGCACCAAGGGGAGGCAGAAAAAGATTCCCCACTGCAACGTTTACATCCTTAGAGCCTGATCACCTGTGTCAGGCTTAAATAATGGTGCATGGGAATGGAAGAGACAAAGGGGAAACATTAGGATAACCCTTTGGGACAGCACAGTCATAAAAAAAACACCCAAAAAACCCACTTGCTGTTTGGCTGACTGAAGACTTCCTTTGGGACATGCTTTTTTTTTACCTAGGATATGTTTGCTCATCATTGCTCTCTCCCTTATGATACCTTGTGTCATCACAACATTCAGTGCACCCACTCAGCGTCAGGTGTAATCTGGTAGCTGTCAGGAGGTTTTTCCCCTCATTAGCCACTGAGATGCAGTGAGGGATACACTGAGGAGAACTTGTGGATATGAGTACTTGTGTTTTCTCCTGAACAAAAAAGCACAGAGGTTTCCAAAGGATATCCAAGTGCGTGCTTGGTTAGTAGTGTTTGCTTTCCTGCAGACCACATTGCCTGAGCCCCTTCAGTCACTTCTTACTGGACCTTAGCAACATGCCACAAGTGGTTCAGGAAAGGTGGAGGAGATGCCTAGGAAGTTAGTAACATGTCCAGACTATTTGTCAGGCTCTGGAGAGTTCCCACTGCTGCCTCTGTTTGGGAATTTCTCCTATCCTTAGTTAACAAATGATTTAACAAGAAGCATGTGAATACAATGGTGTGTGCTTCACTTTGTGGTAGTGAAAAAAATTGTATGACTCAGTGGGTAAACATGTTGTGGAACCTGCTACAAAAATTATATTTGCTTTAACTGAATACCACAGTAAATATTCACGCAATTAAAAGAAAAATAAGATGGTTATTGTTCCAAGTAAAACTGCCCCAAGGGCAGATAAAGTACAAATGCCAAACTTCCAGGAAAAAATAGCTTCCCTTATTCATGGGCATAATCCAGGAATAGCTGTCCTTCAACTCTATCACCCTTTCCTTTAGAATTTTGCTAGTGAGTGGCCTCCAAAAGAGGAGAAAACAGAAAGGAGAAACAGAAATAAATTTTAAGATGTAAACAAAGAAATGTAAACTTCCATACTTTAGATTTCTTTTGTAGGTTTAACTTTTCTAGAAGCATCGCAGTCTTTCATTTTTGTGGTCCAGAGGCTCCCTGGGATCTGGCCTTTTTATAAAAACTCCCCTCCCATTCTCACCACATCCAAAGTAATGGCATTAGCAGGAAACTGGGACCTGCATGTGCAGGGGGCATCTTGTGTGGCTGCACTACCCTTTTTTCTGTCATTCAAGTTTCCCAGGCAGATATTTCCCTTGAACGCTCCCATCAGAGGAAGCTTTTTTTCCAAGTTGGTACCTGGTGTCTGAAAGTGATTCCAGCCACTGCCACAACTCTGCCCAGCAGCAACAATGTGACATGGCCGAGACAATGAGCACAATCCACTGCCCACTGTTCCAGCCAGTATATGGAAAGCTTCCCTACCACACAAGATACCAGGTTCATGAGCCCACTGAGCTTTCTTCAGTCCCCACAATACCTTGTACCACTGAAAGCAGAGAACTGAGGAAGGAAAAAAATGTGCAGAGTAAAGAAGCAAGAGAAAAGAAGACAGAAGGGAACAGTGTAAAGACAACAGAGGTGCTTGATTGAAATATTCAGCATTAGCTAGGTTTCATAAAATTTTCACACAATTATGTTAAATCACTAAAGCTAGGGGTTAGCCATTTTAATTGTCTTCTGCTAGCCCACAGACTAACATACTTTAGAGTTATATGCCCCCAACAAACCCTACATCCACCTTAAATACCATCTGCAAAGACATAATAAAAATTCACAACGCAAAGAATTTGTAAACAAGGGTTAGTAGCACAGTGGTACAGTAGATTGTCAATTAAAACAATAAAAGTGTGGATACAGATTCGTCTACCTTGTGTGTAACATTATTGCCAGTTACAAGGGAGGGACTCTGTAAACTCATAATTCTGAAGCTTTGTTAATAAGCACAGAGCAACAGGTGAGTGACCCATCTACTTTCTCCAGTTCTGTGTTGGCTATTGGGATCAGCATGTGGTCCTTCAGTTTTTCAAATACCTGTAAACGTAACAGAAAACGTAACAGAAAATCACTACATTTTACACCTCCCTATTTCCCTCTTCTCTAAGTATTTACAGAATGAATTGGCATGGATTTATCAGCAGGTACTAAACTGTGCCATCACTGGTAATCA
>JAWWEV010000004.1:14168761-14258195 GCA_035583235.1 Hafferia zeledoni
CATTTACAGCGCAGGTGGCCTTCTGGCTGTGGGATCCACACCCATCACACGGCAGCGGGAGAGCTGCTGCTATATCCAGTTATGTGGAAAGAACACCAGAGGCACAAGAGACCAAGACTCATCAGTAGGGGAGATGAGAACAGAGCCCAGGCCTCCCACCTTTTGCCATCTACTGTCTCCATGATGGGATACAACAGCCCACTCTGAAAAGCACACTATTTCGATTCCCACCGACCTCCTGGCAGGACAGGGATGCTGGAGGTCTCCCAGGCACCCTCAGCAAGGCTCTCACCTTTGCACTCTCCGGGTACTCCTCAGGGGCTCGGTGCAGCAGGACGTGGCCTTTGCTGGGAATGTTTAAGTACACGCAGTTTGCTGCGGCATCGTCAGGCACTGTCAGCTTGTCATAGCGGTGGTCGCTCATCTGTTGCATGGTCTGCCAGGAGACACAAAGTGCAGGTATTGAGACCAAACACATTAGCAGCCCTGAACAAACAGGGGGACAGAATTTTCAAAAAATAGTGAATTGTGATTGCCAAGTCAGTCACAGGCCATTTTGCTATGCAGCAAGTAAGGATATCTCTTTTCATCTCTGCCCTTCAAGGAAGAATTTACTACCGCTAATTGAAAAGCCCACTAGAAAGCCTTTCTGAAATGGTTCCTGCAAGCAGCAGGGTTAAGCAGGGCACTCAGTAAGCATCCTCTGTGGGGTCTTTTCCTCAAGGAATGTGCATTGGGTATGCAAAACTCCTACCCACATTGACTGAGACTAGAGGTTCTCAGCATCTTCAAAAAATCAACCATCATTCAGTATTTATATGAGCGTGAACCGAACCAAATGGGACAGGAACAGTTCCCAGCTTGGCTATCAGCCTAATCTTAATTCTTCTCAAGGATCTCCTTCCTGCATTCTAAGCAGTTACTCTTTCACTAAGCACCTGTGCTGAGGAGCGAGCCTCGTTCCCTAGGGGACAACACAATAACCTCCTCAGAACAACAGAGCTGATGGGTTTCACAGGTTTGGCTTATAAATATAGGGCTCATGCAGAAATGTAGTTCCTGGCTGGATTTTCAGAGACAGAGACTCTCAGCACACTAGAAGCCTGCGATCCCAAGTTTTGGATCCTTTTCATAAGGACAGGGAAAGCCTGAAGACAAGACACCCAACTCCTAGTTGTACCAGCTATATATCAACTTCACCCTGATAGAGACCAAAAATAATACAGAGCTGAACAAAGCTCTAAGTCCAAAACTGGTCCTACTGAAAGCCTAAGAAAATGCAAGTGTTTCAGTTTCTCTCCCAGCCCACCTCCGTTCCCACATTCATTGTAAAGATGCAAATAGAAAGAAAAGGCTTTTTTGCAGCTTAAAAATATTCACACTAATATTATCTTTAGAAAAACCTGGTCTTTTGTGAACAGATTTTTTTCAACTAAATTACTGTCTCACAGAAACCGCAGGGATTTACATCACGTAGCAGAACACAGATTTTAATTTTAGGCACAGTTAAGCTCATCATTAAATTATTTGCAAGGTCATTCATCTATATTACTTCTCATTAATTAAAAAAATACTACATATAGCTGAATTGTATCGAGTTCTACAACTTACTGGGAAGCAACAAAGCAGCTCATGCTTGCACACCTATGGTAAGTAACTCCTTCATAAGTCTGGATACATTTTTCATGTTGTAGCCTGAGTCATCCATATCCCGTGGAGAACATGAAACTCACAATGAAGAATGCCATGCATTCTTGAGGAAGTGTTATCAGATTGTCATTTCTTGTTCCTTCTCAAGTTATGAAACTCTCCCAAGTTCCCAAGGACACATCTACCTCCATAAAAGGTTAATGTGTTTTCCTGGGCAAAAATCCTTGCACCTTTACTTCACCGGATGCATTTTTGTATTCGTATGTGCTTACCACAGTTGACTTTCTTTTTTTCTAATTTTGTTTCTGTTATGTTGCCAAGATGTGTTTTATTCTGTTGCCCTTGATGTTGCAGACATCTAGCAGCTGGTGACATGCCTGCACCAGTGTGGCTCTTCTGCCTGGTAACCAGAGACAGGTTCATCCTTTAACTGCAGCTTCTTTTTTATTTCCTAATATTTTTAAGTCTTGATTAAAGAAGCATTTATTAAATTTGCACTAAAATACATGTAAGAGTAGAAGAAAAGCCATGAAGTCTGGATTTCACTAAGCTCCCAAACACTCCCAAACAGTTGTGCTTTCTTCACTCCTTGTTGGAATGAGAATCCCAACACTGTAGGTTTTCTGTAGAAACAGCTCATTCATCAGAAATATATTACGAATCACTGTGAAATTATATGAAATTACAAAAGAATTCCTAAGCAGAAGGGTAAGGACATGTCTCCCACTCATTTGCTTCTGCAAAATGCTTAAGTGAGAACATCAGCAAGCAGAAATGAAGGACAAGTGGCACGGCTCTAGCTGTGCCTCAGGGACTGGCTTCAGGGAGCCTGGGAGATGATGGTGAGGATATATTAGGAAGATTGTTTTCAATATTAAAAAGCACACAATCAAGGGCTGAATTAATCAGAAACAAATGAGAAAAAATGAGTGGAAATGTGAGAAGAAGCAGCATGGGAGTTTGAGTACACAGCTGTGACAGTGGGACTGGGATCTCAGCTAGCTGGAATAAAACTGCAAAAAGCTTTTATTACTACTTGACAATACAAGATTACTCTCTTCCTCAGCTCTAAAGAAGGCAATCGTATTTTCAAGCTTTCACTGCTGTTATAACTATGCTTGCATGTTGAAGTGAAATTTCAAAACCCCCTTACTTGAGAGAGTGCCCAGGCAGTAACACCCCAAACCTGCCCCTCAGGGAGGCTCTGGATGCAGCAGAAATGCACCAGTATGACTCAGTCAGGGTACTTTATAGACCCCTGGGATTTTCTGTATTTCTATTATGCAAAATCATTAAGTACAAGTGCCTGGGCAGACAGACTCCAGGGTAGAGAAAATGAGATAAAAGCAAGGTCCTTTGATTGTATTTTCTATCAGATACATGGCAAAATATGGGTTTTTTTGAAAATGACAAATTTACAAAGACTATAGTGCTCACATAAAGCATTTGTGGAGGGCTGGCTTTCTGCCCACAAACGTACAACCAGCTACATTAAGAGTCAGGCATTTCCCACATGCCTTGTTTTTCTGGGAATTTTCTTCAGCCTAAAGAGGGTAATTTTCATTGCACATTCTCTCAGCCCTTAGTCATGCTTTCCTTATGTTGAAGTCATTCACATAGCCTAAAATGCCTTTTCTATAGCTTTTTTTACAGTGTGTCCTCAGACAACTGAGGTAATGGATAAGCTAAATAATCCTAACTATGAAGCAGCATTATGCATGAAGGAAAAATGTGCATGCATTTAAGGCCTATTTTCACTGACAGAGCTAAGATGACTGTGTGCACTATAAATTTTCCCCCTCAGGGTGAGCCCTGTTGCCTGCTCCCTCTGGGACCTACTCACATCCAGGCTGCTGTGGGACACACAGTGACCAAACCCACCACACCTGCAGTGCTCATTTGTAACTCCACATCCCACAACCAAAACCAAACATACACTGAATGTTCCTCTTGCTAACAGGGCATTGAACATCACATTAAAAATGCCTGTGTGAAGTTGATAGAAAAGCAGATGCTCAGATTTTGAGGGTTTGATTTTTGTATTGGTTAGCCCCCATTTTCCTGGCCCCCAAGATTTAAAAATCAAATCCAAGCTCAAGTTAAATGCATGTAACCCTACACCCATGAGATCACTCCCTCACCAGCTTTCAGCTATCCTTTCCTCAATCCTTCAAGTCACAGTATTCTTAAAAAAAACCTGGTCACATCTTTTCTTTAAAGTTTGGCCTGCTATACACTGATGCTTAAGTAGCCCAAGAGATTGAAAGCTTTGAGAAAGGATTAAGCTACATCAAGATTTTGCCTACAATGGCAAAAATGAAGTGCTTCTGTGGTGCAGGGCAACTAAAACTGATGAGGTTGGGTGGGAGTTTGGTAGGACAGTATGTTTGTCTTCTGCTTGGAGGAAAGACTGTTTGTCTGGGAACAGTGTCAGGCCTGTGCCCTTACACATTGAAGGCAAAAGATGAGGACAGGCACCTGATCAGTTCATTGCCATCTGGAGGGAGGGCTGAGAAAGGGAAATTAGTGCTTGCTACCTGAAAAATATTGATTACCAAATCTGCTTTTTTAAATTCTTGCAAAACATTCAAGAGCTTCCTTTTTAGTCCTGCATGATGGGGAGGTCTCCAGCCTCAGATGACAGGAGATGATGTCCAGTTTTGGATCCCAAGACAGGGACTGGAGGTGACCAAGAGCTGGTATGTGATTCCCAGGAACGTCATCTTATCAGCTGTCATACAGAGGGATACCAGCTCAGCACTGTCCCAGACCCAGGAGTCTGCTCAGGTAGCAAGGCAGCTTCAGAGTTCAGACAGGTACTGTGCAAGGAAGAACTTCTTTTCCATTCTTGTTTTGAACATGTCCCTTACCTTCAGAGCATCCCTGGTTCTTGCACTGGAAGAGACAGTGAACAATTGGTCCCTGATCACCTTTTCCACATGATTCCTGACTTTTTAGGCATCTATTATCCCATTTTAGTTGTCTTTTCTTCAGGTTATAGTCATAGCTTTCTTGGTTTGTCTCCTTAGGCAAGCTGTCCAGGCCTCTGTCGGTCCTTATTGCACTTCTCTGAATCTTAACCAGTTCTACTTTACTGTTTTTGGAATGAAGTGATTGTGTATGCAAAGTGCACAAAACATCCAACTTGCAGATGCACCACAGGTTTAATCAGTGGCATAATGATGTTCTCCATTTTGTTTTCAGCAGAGCTGGAAATTTCAACAAGCCCAGAATCACATTTCTGTGGTAATGATCAGTCAGAGCACATTATTTCATATGTGATGATCAGAATAACATACAGAATTGTCATTCTCCCTGTCCCTGCTGCACATCACTTTACACTTACCCATACTGAAGTTCATTCTGTGTTTTTTTTTGCCCTGTCTCTGTCCATTAAGTTCCTTCCTCATTTCTTTATATATAGAGAAACAATTGGCAGTGGAGACAGAAAGCAGCGGCCTTTGGGTTCAACCCACAGAAGTCCAGGACAGAGTGGGGCTGGTGAGTTATGCCACACTGCTATGTGCCTGGGTGCAGGGACTCAGCAGCTTCTCAGTGTTTTCTTGAAATGCAGCAGTGCCATCAGTGACCATGAACTCCTGGCCAGGCTGACCAGAGGCGACAGAAGAGCAAAGCTGGAAAAGCCACTGAACTTGTTTGAATGTCAAGATCTATCAGGAGTGCCACTCCTGACATGCACACAGGCAGGAGAGAAAACAGCTCAGTAAACTCAGAAGGAAGGGGATGAGACAGCCACTTTGAGCGGCATAGATAACAGAGAATTATCTAAGCCTTCTTGTCAGGTACCTAGAAGTCTGATAGAGGACAGGACAGCATAGACCTATAGATAAAAACTGCATTCAAGATCTATTTGAAACAAGCAGTGCCCCTGTCTGCCATGGTCAGCACATCAAATTTCTCAGCCCATACACAGCCAGAGCATTACTTTAATTTCCACCTACCACCCACACTGTCAGCAGCTGGGCTTTTAGCTTTTCCTCCCTGCTGCACCCTCTTCAGTCATGTTTTCCAGGAGGCAGAGTTCTTTTAAGCAGCCTCTCACCCCCTGTCCTGGCACAGGACACCTTGTGCATCACCACAGTTGTGATGGGTACCACGTGGTGCTCATGTGCACACCTGTGCTGCTCTGCCCCCCTGTCACTGCCGTGCTGTCACCTGCCTGCCAGCTCTGCCCAAAGACCATGGCAAAGGGAACCTACGACCTGAGAAGGCAAAAAGGAAGCGGATTACGTGTGCTGTTGCTTTCAGTCAAGAGAGAGGACAAACATCCTGTCTTTTGGAACAGGAACCCAGGGAGAGAATAGTCAAAGAAAAAAAAGAAGCTAAGGAATAGAAACGTACGTCCCCATTTACCCAAGTCAAATGACATCTTAGTCAGCCTCTGACCCAGCCTTTGTGGCTGACAGCCTTACTGGTGAGGACAAATGTGTACTGAAAGGGACACTTTCCTCACCCTTTAAAAAACAAACAAAGCCGACTTAATACAACAATCTCTAGTCTATAAATACCTATTTTTGAGGTTTTATTTTCCAAAATACTAGATTCTTCTGCACCTATGCAAACTGAACAGGACTGAGACTCAGATAAGTGCAGTGTCTGTTACAACATCTAAAATTAAGAAAAATACAACTAGTTGCTGTTTAAAAGTAGGAGGTCATCTGGCACTCAGTGAAGACCTATGTCCTCTGAGATGGTGTCTACTCCTAATTCATAAAGTAATGAAGAATCAGAAGGAGAAAAAGGAAAGTGCATAGAATTTTATAAATTGATTAATTTTCCTTTCTATAATTTTGAGAGAAGCAAAGTTTCATTTTTTTTAATAGTTAGCTTTAAGGGGAAAGTTGTCAATGGTTCTCTGTGACCTTTCTTTGTTACTGCATTACAGAAAAGTCAGCATTCATCTGTACTTCTAATTCCCCACCTGATGTCATCTTCTTTGGGTTATTAATATTAGTAATCATTTCCACAGCAACCCATTGTGATAGCATAAATAGAGGATTATGACTTCATGTAGGGAATAAGCAGAGGCACAAATGATGAATTCTTAGGGAAGAGGATATGATGTTTTCATGCACACTTGTGCATTACTAGAAAAGCCAAATGCTGTGTGGACAATAGGAAGAGCAGATTTAGCTGAGCCTTTTCATGCTGCCCAGTAGTACAAGTTGCTTTCTAAGAACACTGGAGATACGAAGTTTTCCCTTAGGTACCTGTTCTGGAGGTACTTCTGTGGCAAAGCTGCAAATCCCTCTGCCTCATGCAGGCACTATAACCCTCCTCTCATGCAGGAAGCAGTACTTAGCTCTTTAAAGCTGGCACATTGCAGAGACTTCTGTTACACAAGATGGAGTAAGAAAAAAAGGCATTTAATCAAAGGAATGGGGGCAGCCACCAATGCTACAACTCCTTGCACCCAAGTCTTTAAAAGCTCTGCTCTGATCATAGCTTTGGATACAGACCAAAGGCCTAGTCACTCAAAAGAGACCCCTTTATAGTTCATCCTTAAGATGCAATTTCGATAAGCCTCTCTTGACCCCTGCCAAAACAGTTGCATTTGCAATACAGTCCTTCAGGGAATAATTTAGGGAATGAATGAGTAGCTCCACTCCCAACAGAAGATACGGAATGAGAGAGTGAAGAACAAGGCAGGACAATCATGTCCAACCTTTTATTGAAAGCAGGAGGAAAAACAAAAGGTATTTGCTAGAGTCATGGCATTGCACTACTGTAATATTCTGATATACTCCTGACCATAAAGAAATACCACTGAATAATGAGACTGGACTCTGGGATTCCAAGGATGTCACCACGTCTCTGGATCCTGTTGGGACAGGTCTGTGAGGGTACACAATGGGTTACAAGTTCAACTGCATTACCTGCTCTGCCTTGCACCCTGCCTGGCAATGCTGCTCAGTCCTGACATCTGCCACGGCCACACTGCCTCTGCAATTAGTGTCCATTCCTCTCAAATGACCAACTGAAATCCCAGATGTTTCATATGCCACTCCATTATTCCAGATCTCAGGGGGAATATGCCAGACACAGCTGATTGCCTGATTAAACTCAGGCCATATGGTAGGATGAGTGCCCTCTGTGTTGCAGCCCTCGTCCCTAGTCACCGTGCTGGTTTCCTACCTTCATTCCAGGTCCTCTGCTCCCTCCTGAGATCCATCAGCAATCACCAGGCACTCTGCATTACCCCAGATCAGTGGGATCACACCAAGGCTTTTTCTACCAGTCCCATGGGGAGACCTCAGGGCTAGTCCTTTGGAGAATGACTGACATCAGAGCCTACCCCAAGGCAAACTCGTTTTCAACAGGCAAGAGAAGAATTTAATTAGCAGGCACTTGATACAAATACAATCTACACTGCTTGGAAGGGAATAGCTGAGCTCCTCAAAGCTGGGAATAACACAAATAACCCTCAGATCCTTTGGAATTGCTACCAAGTTATCCAAAGGGTGACAGAGAATGGTTTGACCAAGGACTGTGTCCCTGGTCATCTGCTGTTGTCCAAGTCTTCGCTCATCACAAAGTAGAGGGAAACTGTGGTCTGTACCAACCAATACAAACAGTCAGAAATGTGGCTTTTTTGGATTTAGTACAGAGCAAAAGAATACAGAAAGGAGTGTGCAACAGATGCTGTGTCATGGTTCCCATCACCACCTTACCTAGCTTTTGCATTTGCTGCTGGAACCCGAACTGGATTATGTCCTGGGCCAGGCCCTGATCTTCTGCTGCCCCAGCAAGATGCAGGGACTGCATCCCTTGTGGAAAAAAGTGGTGCAAAGCATTCACCTGCAGCACTGCCCCATCACCTCCTCACACCAGGACCAGTACCGTCACAGCCCAAATCTGTCCTTATTCCTGCTCACACTAAAGGTCAGCAATTCCTGCAGTGCAAGATCAGAGTCCAAAAGTGGCATATTTGGAGGAAATCCTGGCCTCACTAAGGGAACAGAAAAATAATCCCAGGCTTTATTGCCTCAACAGCCATGTCCAATGTTCAACTGTGGAATTACATGTATGGAATTATAAACAGGTTTAACTACAAGAAGGAATTAAATGCATGTTGAAAACAGAAGAGGGAAGCTAAAATTGCAGATGTGATAGTCACTACATGCCCTGGTGCTTTCTGCACTTAATTTGTCTCTTTTTTTCACCCAGTTTCCTCAAGTGTCACTTTTCAGCTACAGTCCAAATAAATATTCTATACTTGCCAGAAACTGAAGAGGATTTCATGGCTAAAATGTCACTTCTGATTTATTGTCTACTTCCAGCATGTGGTCTATAATCTCAAACCCCATGCACTCATTTCATAGCTCACTTGCAGCGCTTTACATTACACATACCCCACTAAACTCACGATCAATTGCACTCAGCCATATGTGAGCACCAGATGCAATTTCTTTTTCTATTTTTAATGTATTGTGAGGATACATGAGCCACACCAGTAAGAACAATCAAGAAAACTTTCTCTTTCAAACATGATTGTTAGCAGGAAGATAAATCCTATTTTAAATATAAAATATTAGCATAGCATGACATAGCAGTTCACTTGTTGCCTAACAAGACACGCGAAAACAACTGAACTACCAGAGGTGGCTGGAGACAGCTTAATCATCTGGCTTGTATGATTGCAATTCCAGACACGAAAAATGGCAACATGAAGGAGGGGTTTAAAATAACAAGCTATCACAACAAAGGAGTGGCATGCTGGGCTGTGCCAGGCAATAGACTTGTTAGTAGAAGCTCAGGGGACTGTGCTGTCACACAGACTGTACTGGGTAATGAGAGGAACAGCTGACAGCACTGCTACAGCTCAGTTGATCTGGTAAAATCCAGGTAGCAGCTTTTAATTCTGAGTGTTAGTGCCTCAAAGATCCTCTTGGACTTGCATTTCCACAAGACTGCAAGAAGCTGACTGCCAACTGAAATTTTTTTCTTTGGAGGCAAGTGAACAAATACAAATATATTATCAAAAAGCAAGAATTCAAATGTTAAGGGAAGCCAGGGATAAGCAGCATTGCAAATGCCATGATTACCAAGACAGAGAGTTTACCCATTTGTTTGCCAATAATTTCTCTGAAGAGATTCAGATTCTTGGAGGAACATCCACAGGATGGAGTGGAGTTGGATCCAATACAGTGAAACACACTCCAGGTAACTCCAGAAGTTGCTCACAGTAACATGGTTGCCTGATGTAACCTGTCGGCTATGGCTCAAAACTGCTGCTCCAGGCTAAAGTCAGGTGGCAGGGCATGAGCAGACATGGCCCTCACACACATGTAAATGTGCAAAACACAGTGAAAACTGACACAGTTGATCTATTTTAAAAGACATACACCAACAAAGACTGCTAGATTATCTTGTTAATTACCACCTTCTTCTAAAATTATATATGCTTTTTACTGTACCTTGATTAATTCTGGTATTTACTTGATGGTTAGTCATCAGCAACATTTAATCAGCTTATCCAAAAAATATTTTTGGTTACAATAGTTAAATTGATGCACTGCAACACAATTAGCCGAGCTGTGCAAAGGGCTTCAATCAAACTGATGAGTTCTCAGATTAGTCCTGGCTCAAGTTCAAATCGTAGCTCTGAGCAACCAGTATTGTACATGAATTTTGCACGTGTTTATAAACACACTATACAAGTGTAGGGCTAACTGGGTATCTGCAAACTTCATCAAGCTGCTGCTCACAGCGCATTTTGAGTTTGACCCTGAATATTCGGCACAGTATATCTCTCCCAGGGAAAGATGCAGGGCACTTTCTATCCCAGACTAAATCAACCTCACAGCATCAGGAACATCAGACCTTCATAACCCAAACTATTTGTTATGTTTCTCAGGGAAGAAGACATGAGTGATAAGCTTAGAATGCACTCTCAGAGCTTCCTGCAGTGATTTCTAATGAAAGAGAAACTTTGAGAGCTTGTTCAAAGGAATTGAATGAGCAAGCTCAAAGCCACTCCAAACTACGTTGGAAGTCAAGGGACCATCTTCTTGTTTAGGAGCTACCCTAAACTCAAGTGTAGCAATTAGGTTCATATCCTTTCTCCTTAATTGTTGCCAGGCTGAAAGTCTAAGCCAGCAAAGACTACACCTTCTTGGCTCCCACAATTCAACCCATGTCCAGCATGAGACACTCTGAGATTTGAAATATTCATTTTATCAGAGATGGGGACTGAGATATTTAAAATCTTCAACCGTCACAAGATAAAAAAGAAAAAAAGCCCCAACAAATCTCTGGTGAGCTCTGATAGTAAAAATGTTGCTGCTGGGAAATGAAAAGTCCTAGGGTTATGCCCATGAGAAAAATGTTTAAGATCTGGAAAGCAAACATACAGTGAAATATCACAGCATGGCAGTAAGAACAAAAATCTCTCAGGCCTCCATCTTGCAAATATTTAAAGATGTTTTAAAGGAATAAATACCACTGGTTTACTAAAACCAACGAGGTGTACAAGACATGCAGTGTAGGTTCCTAAGCTCTTTGGGGACCAGGGATGTTGATTTTGGAGTTACACACTATTTCTGTTGTAAATATTCTGCCTGGCACAGATTTGGAGCAGTGCCTTGGGTAGAGACAGAAGTACTGTTCTTAAAAATAATTCATGCTTTAGAACCAGGGCAAGAGATACAAGTTGGATTGCATAAGTTACATTTAAACTGAGCAGATTTCAAAGAGCTTTCTCACTAGTACAGCAGAGCTATCTCTACCACTCCATTTCTCATTTGGGACACACAAATGGCTTCCTCCATGCATTAGTGATCACATTGCATCAAGGAGGCTTCTGCTAAACCAAAGAGGAAAGCCTGCACCTGGGCTTTACCTATTGGCAAAAGAATCAGTATAATCATAAACTGAAAATTTAGGCCTTGCTGCCATTACTGAAAAGTTAATTTTGGTTAAATCTTTCTGGCAAGTCCTGATTAAAAAAGTCTCAGTTGCTTTTTGCTGTTTTGGTGCCCCAGCTAAAGTTTCTGCTGCAAAGTGTCGTGCCTGCAGCTGGGGTACCCTGCAGAACCAGAGATGCTGACCTCTCCATGAGCTGTTTCCTACAAGCATCATGAGATTCATGACCTCAAATATCTCTGTGCCCACATCTCTGATGAACTTTAATTTGGTAGATTTGCTCTAAACACACACAGCAGGCAGGAAAGCCAATGAGCCCAGCAGCAACAAACATTTCCCATTGAGGATGGTGGTATTAGTACAGCCCTGACCTGATACACAACAGATCACTGGTTTCCAAGTCTGCCAGCAAAGAGAGATTCAGATACATGAGGCCTCAGCCCGAGGGTTCAAACCCACACCTCCCATTTTATAGGAAAATGTTGAGAGACAAAAACTATGGGCCAGGCTGGGGTAAGACTGTTCTCCCTTCTTCCTGTTGACACCCTGCTGTTATGAGACCCTCATTGGACCAGAGTGGAGAAGGTGTGACCAGGAAGGAATGTTACTTTGCAGCCAGGTAGCCAAGGAAGGGTGAACTTTGGACTCTGGGCCCTGCAGCTGGAGTTACTTACTGATTTATCCAGAAAGTCTGCACTGCAATAACACAAGTCATCTTTGCAACAGGGATCAGTTCCCTCTCTTTCCTTCTTCATGGCAAAACTTTAACTTCCTGTTTGGCAATTTTAAAAGCAAAGTTTCCTCATGTACTGGTTTTCTTTTTCATTGATATATATTTTTAAATTCCAGCATCTTTAAACAGATATTAAAACAACAAAACAAAAAATCTGCCGTTTAGAACATTTTTTTGTGTGCTTTACCTTCAGGGCTTTCTGGGCAGCTTCACTTGATCCAATAGCAATCAAGTTTGGTCCAGCCATGCTGCAAAAGCCCTTCAGATGCAAAGAATCATGAACAGGGACAGTGGAGACAGCATAATCCTGTATGGGAGCAAGGAATGGTTGTTACGAATATTTTTAAAGTGTCCTAGTCCCATAATTATATTGTGACATTCCATAATTAATTTTACTGTCTGCATATTATCAATCCCAGGGCACAGTGTCACCTGTTTACACATGACACAATCCTCTGCACCAGCTTGTCTGGAGCACTGGAGTAAAATCCAGAACATGTTTCAAATATTACTATTGTTGAAACTATAAAGAAATACATTAAAATGCTTAATTAAACAGTACATAAAATCTCTCCAGGGACCATCAATTAGAACACATTGCTGATACATGAGAACATGAAGAGTGTTTATATGCTCTCAAAAAATAACAGCCTCCCACTATTCAAATTATTTTTATGCAGCAATCTCACATTTCAGATCCAACTTCAGCACATGTCACTTTACAGGATGTTCAAACCTTTTTAGCAACTTATACCTTTGAGATCTTTTTAATTAAGTCCTAAATAAAGTACATGAGTATGACAAACACCTTGGCCAGTGTAATTTTTAAACTATTTCAGTGAATGACAGCTTTTATTTCCTGTGGCATGAATGAATGTACAAACCTTAAATGTGTCAGCCAGAATTTCTGCACCACGTTGATTTGTCCTCCTGGAAAGACCCACGAAAAATTCTCGGCCTTGAACGAAAAAAATTAAAAACAAAACCATTATGTTTTGGGTTTTTTTAAGCCAGTAAAAAAAATAAATCACATTAGCTCCTTCATCAGAATATAAATAGTTTTAAAGCAAACCAGCTTTAGAGACATTTGAAGCAATTTTTCATGGATTTTCATTTTCTATAATTTTTTTCTCAAGCTGAGTAGTAAAACGGAAAATTCAGCATAGAAGAATGCAACCTGCAATTGTGATCTGATAATCTAAAGCAACTAATCTTTATCCAGAAGACACATTTCACCAGAAGCATAAATAGGTTCCTTTTCTAAAGCTCTGCAATGGTCATTGGGTCAGGAAAGAGAACAGCTGGGTTGGATTAGTACAATACTGATTGACCATCTCCCTCTCCCTCTGAGATTTCCTCTGGTCTCAAGGCAGCTCTGCAGTCACCATCATCCTTCAGCTCCAGGGAAAATCAGTGCTGGATCTGTATTGCCTGAGAAAGGCCTCCCTTCCTGGTCTGCTTCTTTTGAGACCCTTCTCTCCCCTTGGTGAACTAAGGCAAGCAGACAGTCTACTGTGATGCTGATCAAAACAAACAGGCTCATTCAGCACGGGCAGGAGCAACCCCGTGTGCAGCCGATGTGAGAAAATGCCTAACGGGTTTAATGACATAAAAGACACAGTCAGTATCTTCATCTTTGAAGTCAACCATGCATATAAGTTGTCTAGCACATAACATCTGATAGACAATTCCACCACTTTCTCCATAAACAAAAAATGCTATTTTTTTTGCATTTGATTCATTGAACTAGTGACAATTGTCTGCATCAAGCTAAAATGAATCTCATGAATGTAGCTGCTTGTAGTAAGAAATATGAAATAACTGCAGACAGTTGAGTACTGAAAGCATTTTTCTTACTGGCACTTTACAAGCTAAAACAAAATCTGTATGCAAGTGCTGCTCTTCGTACTGTGTATTCTGCAATGCCATTTATTCAGGCATTAGGCAGGACATCAAGGGTTGCACTGAGAACTCACCTCTCAGCTACCTTTGTCACATTTGGTAAACAACTGATTTAACAAACCACAGGAATGATGTTTTATTACACCGATGTCAGACAACATGCAGTCTTCAAGGCAGTCAGAATTAAACAGCAAATTCACAATCACTCTACCTGTAAATAAGACATCGCCACCATCCAAGGTTGCATTTTCATCCACCATCTCAACTATATTCAGGTTGAGACTCTCTAGTACTCTCTTCATGGCTTCAACCTGTTTAAAAGAAAGTTATTTAGAACATATTGTACCATTGAAATTTAAAAAAACCCTGCTAGAAATACATATAACTGATAAGAATTAAAGCCCTTTAATGCACCTTTAGCAAGATGGATGGCAGGGCCCTTTGTGTCCCTGCCCATCAGAGTTCCCCATGTCTCTCCAGAGGCCTTTGTGGTCTGGGGGAAGATGGGGTGTCAAGTGGCAGAGAACAGGCTCTTGCCTTTGTGCAGGAGCCATGCAGCATTCAGAGAAGACAAACAAGAGGCCCAAAACACAGTAACTCCAGTCTGTCTGCACAGTAATATCCTCTTGCAAATCCTGTCCCTTGGATTTGAGCCAGAAAAAACACCAGCACAGAAGAGAGGTTCACTCCTTCTACAATGCTCAGATACAAGAGGTGGCAGCTCTACCACAAACCCCTCTTCAGTCAGTAGACAACAAATAAAATCCCCATATCAGTAAATATTCATCTTCTTTATAGCTTTGCAATTCCACTGAGCACCAGTTCTCCTGGCATTTTTGAGCTACCTTGCTTCAGAATTACAAGACGTTTCATGCCTGTCTCGTGGGGCTGACTGCTTGCTGTGGAGAACCACACACATGGCCAGAAATCTGAGCCTGTTTCCTGCTGACAGGAGCTTGTACTAGGAGTGGGGAATGCAGCTTCAGTAGATTTCTTCTTTCCCAGTAACAGCTGCTGAGGATGCCTAGAGCAGAATCTGTTTCTATAGAGGATCATGTTATCAGCCACCCAGAACAGGGCTAATGCTCAAACAACATCACTGTGGTGCCCTGTAAGCCAAAAGAAGCATCTACACACAGTCACCCTCTCACCAAAAGCTCACAACTACAGCTTGCAGAATGTCAATAAAAATAGGAGCTCATCCACAGAAACCTGTGAACTTGATCCCACACAGCAGCATCTTCGTGTTCAGTGAAACTTCCCCACCACGGTTAACCAGAGGTGCCCAGAAAGTGCTAACAAACACAGAAGACACAGTGAAGACCTACTAGACAGCTTTGATTTTCACATGCCCACAAGTCATTTATCTATTTAAATGGGATAAATTAAGCATTTCTAGAAGAAATGTAAGAAACCAAAGCAAGTAACACCTACTAGTCTTCAGCACTATACCAACAGAAGCAACTCTAGCAGCCCCACTCTTGGGCTCTGCCAACCTATACCTGCCACGGCAGGGAAAGGACATGTGAGAGTGACTAGTCCTTCACATCCTGCAGCAGTCTCACAGCAACAGGAGCAAACAGTTTGCCTGTCATACCTTCCTAAGAGCAGTGCTGGCTTTTGGGAATAAGGGAAAGGGTAGACATGATCCATCTAAGCTGCCTTTTCCTGCTCATTTTCATGACTCAGCAATGTGGCATTTGTGAATGATCCTATTAACCCTGAAGCCCAGACCCAAAATGCAAGAGCAGGTCCCCATGAGCTGTCAGGACAGGTGATGTAGGTCTACAGGGGGTCTACACTGTGGGCAATGTCTTATCCAAGACTGATCTGCCCTCTGGAGGTTCCTTTTTCACTCTAACATCTCATCACACTCTAGTCACTTTAGAGAAAAACCTCAGACAAGCACAGTTACAGTAGGTGCCTCAGTTTAAAGCTATGCAGGATGAAGGCAGGTCTTTGTGTCACCTGGAGAACTCCGATGGGTTATGCTGCCATATAGAATGGTACCTGGAGGCTTCCTGAAACAAGACACTCGTGCTCCCCACACAAAATCCCATCTGAGGCTTTGGCATGCAGACTGGAGCAAGCCTGCAGCATACCCTTTAAAATTAACATTTCTGTTTGCTCCTCTGTCTTTTGCTTGATGCTAAAATGACTTCAGGCAGAAACCTGGCACGCGGGAGTCTCCAGGCTTAGTAGAAAGGCTTCATCTTTCTTAGTCTTGTTGCTTTAGCTCCAGTATTCCTTAAAATTAGATTTATAATGAGGATTGGACCCATGTGATATTTTAAAAATAAATATGAACAGCTGAGTTAATATGGGAAAATTGCTTTTGTACAAACATGGCAGCATTTCATAACATTCATATGCTGATAGAACGATTTCTTTTGTTGTGAAGCACAGTATGTTTTACTGGGCAGGTGGTCACATGCTTAAAAGTCATAAGACCCCAAAGAAGAAAACAATTTGCTTAAGATGAAGTCATAGAGTTGCAGCACTATAAAAGAAGAGTTCTATTCCAAGAATGCACAGACTTACTCATTTGAGCTGGCACGAAGCAGACAAGCAAACTCACAACTGGGACACCAGTCACAGGCAGTTGGAATAAATAAATGTACACATCAGAGGGGGTTCTTTAAGGCAGAAGGCCAAACGGCAGGAAGAACTAGGTTCAGGCCTGTTGCGTGGTCACCTGTCTCCAGTTAATCTATGACCTCCAGAAACTTCCAAAACCAAAACACCAAGAGCAGGCCTTTCCAGGAGGTATGCTGCTGATCAGGTGCTCCCAACAGAAGCTGCCTGACTTGTGGAGGAAATCAGCCCAGTGGCTGTCCTTGGCGAGCATACACTCCCCATGCCACTCCTGTCCTCCTCCCTCACCATGTCTCCTCAAGTACGAAGCATCAGCACACCTGTGGATGTTACTGTGGCAGAGGCCCACCCTACCCACTTTTGGTGGGCAGAGACAAGCAAAAGCTTCTCTGGATCAGAGAACAACATCTGAGAGAGTAAGGATGTGTAAAACCTGGGCAGCCACAGGCAAGACATGAAAAGGTGCCTCACGTGTTGCAAGGCTGCCTAAAGACTTAATCAGATCAGCAAAGTGCAACAATTCTGATGAGAGTTGGGACCAGGGATGTGCGACAATTGCTGTGATGAGAGCAAACAAACACAGGTCATCAGTGTGGGTGTGAGCTTCCTCTGGCTGGTGGAAACCCAGTTTCTATCTGAGCACTGCAAACCATGGACAGTCCTGCAAAAAGACTCCAACACAGTCAGCCAAGGCAGTGCAGAGCTCCCCAGAGAGAGGCAGGCAGGGAGGCAGCAGCACTTCACATCCCTGGCCCAGAAGGGCCAACTAATAACACTTGCACTAGAGTACCAATTAAGTAAAGTGCCTAGCTAATGAGGATAGTGGAATGTAAATGCTGACTTTGGATTTGTGATTTGAGTCATATGGATGTTTTAATCACCAGCTGCTGATTACCATTTAACCACCAGGCTACATCAGAGATGCCTTGAATTGTTTCCCTCTTAAATTTACAGGGATTGATACAGCTGTAGCACCGACATTAAGGAAAGTTATCAGAACTAAAAGTTGTCCAAAATCACAGAAAACTAGTTTAATTTGCTTCATAATGTCCAAGACTTTGAAGATATTTGTAAGATCCTCATGATGTTTTCCCCCAACATCTGAGTTCATTTTAGCTTATGAAACTAAATTTGAATAAATAAAATGACTGCCATACAAATAGCTGGATCATTTTTCCATCATGAGTGTTAATGGATTCAAGTCTATGGTCCAACCATTTTGCAGGGGCTTTAGGCAACCAGTAGAAATTCCTAGAGTTTTAATCAGAAAGTGCTGTTCCCATTTCTGGTGACACATGCTAGGAGTATCTTTCAATATTCCTTGCTTGTGTAAAATAGAAGTCTCAAGTTACTGCTTCTTATCTACAGGCAACACCAGAAACTTCATTCAGTAGAAGCAGAAATAAAAAATGAAGCACAAGTTGAGATGGAGAAGATCAGAGGGAAGACTTGACACTATGAAAAAGACAACTGGAAAAGATAACTATCTTTGCAAAAAAAGGATTCCAGAAAAACAAACCTAGAACTGAATACTCATCTGCTTTTGCATATAGCTGAGTTTCCTGTATGGGGGACAGCACAGTTGCATCACACCCACCACATCATCTCTAAAGACATCCTGCAGCACTCCTGAGCAGGGTCTCCAACACAGCATGTCCACAGTATGTGTCTGACACATCTCCATCTTGGAAACACCATACTGCAGCATTTGGAGTTTGGATTAGTATGGGTGGGAAAGTCCACGCAAGTTCCTTGAGTTTGCATCTCATCACTGCAAAAGGGAACCTAAAGCTCTGCTCCAACCTTAAGCCTTCCCACGTCAAGAAGGGTTGTGCTACTTTCTAACAGAGCTCCTACCCCAGAGGGGAAACAAGAACAATCTGTAGCTAAGGATGGACAAGTGATTCTTATCCTCAAGTAACACGTTAAAAAAAGGGATGTAGGAGAGGGGGTTGATTTTACAAAGCCCTCTCTCCTCCTCACATTTTGCCCTCCCCAAACAACTGATAGTCATTTTTCTGAAGTGTGGTGTCTTAACACATACTGGTGAGATTTTCATTCATTATGAATGAAAGACTAATTCACAGAGCTAGCTTTGATGTATGAACAAATAACCACCTCTTGCTTTTTTTTCAGGAAAGAACTGAAAAACTGTGGATCGACAAAGTCCTCTGTGAAGCTGCAGTTACCCAGGAGACACCAGTAAAATACACAAAATATTTGGACATGACCTGATTACAAGCATATTCACTATGAAGACGACTTAGTGCTTGCTTTTTTCACAGGCAGCCAAGAGGAAAAGTCATCTTTCCTCATTTTATCTCCTTTATTTGAAAACTAAAATCCCAGGTAGTCAGAATTGTTCCACACAAAGAAAACACTCATCTGTATCCTTTCACATTTCTGTATCTTATTATCTCAGGTCAGCTCAAGGTTTGTAACATGATACTGGGGTTTATTGTACATGTATCCATTAGTACATGGGTTGAGTGTTAAAGCTTGTATGCTTTGTGCAGTGATATTTTTCTAATAAGCACATTCCTGGTGTGAGATGGGATGTGTCTAATCCATAGCAAAGCTGATTGAGAGACAATGAGCTCCAGCCAGCTCAGCTCTGTTTCAAGGAAGGAGGACAATAACTGCATTTGACATTAATAAGAATCTAATTTCCTTGTGCTTTAAAAATGGAGCTCATTACCCTCCAGACCAGTGCCTTCCACCAATTACTGTAACTGACGTGTGGGGATTTTTACTCCTCTATATTAGTATTTGATGCACTCTAAACATAGGCTGTTTCCTAAATTATTTACTGGTCTCCTGTGCACTAACCATATTACCATATAACATTTATGTTATTGACAGTAAGAAGGAAATTATCTTTTCAAAAGACAGTGGAAACAGGGAAATTATTTGGCAAGCCACATCTCACACCTGCCAAGAGCAGGGCAGTTTTTCTCCTGGGGTGCCAGGCCTGGGTGGTGCCATGAGTGAGGCGCCACTGAGGCTTCCAACACATCCCATGGGCAGAGGCACAGCTGGGGCCTCGCAGAAGTTGTGGATGGTATCAAATCAGGCATCTTCTAATGACTGCAATGACCCACCTGGCTTTGTCTCCGAGCTCTTGGTGAAAGGGGGAAGATGTCTGCAGACCTGTCTTAAATTAAAGGATGCAGAGAGAGTCATAGAAGAGAAGATCATCCATTGACCCAGAGATGAAAAGAGGTTTCTAAACCAGCAGAGCTCAGCTCCATGCGCTAAAAGCTCAGTTCTCCAGAGACCAACTGCAGCTCTAACAAAAAGGGCTCTCAGTCCAAGACACACCACTGCACTATCTCCTGAAACTTTACATCCACCACCCATTTCTCCAGCTTGTTAAATCACAAATACTGCATTTCAGTCTCTACTTCATTGTGTTTTAAACAGTCATTCACAGCTGCGCAAAGCAAATATTAGACTTAATATATGCAAAAATTAGACTATGATATCTCAAAGGTGATTATTTCTGGAGCTATTAACTCAGAGTTCATAAAGTGCCACCCTCAATATATAACACATTTTGCAGCAGGGTTCCAAGCAAAGGCTATAAATAGAGATGGACAAACCCAGGGACAGGAAAGGGTAGACTTCAGTTTTGCAAAACTAGATACCACTGTTGGTCATGAGCCAGGTTCTTGCTTGCCTGAATCTGCTCCATTTGGAGATGAGGGAAGTCTGTCTCCTATTAATGATAAGCATTGCCCTTCTGGACTTGGAGAGGCTTCAAAGAAAGTAAAGCAGTGCTGTAATAGTTTTGAGGCTTTTTGAGAAGAAAAACCCACTACTGGTTGTTTTCTTGCTTTAAGTAGGTCAGATACACACCCTTGTGTATATTGATCTTGGAAATTTGTGGGATGTGGGTTGTGGCAGAATTTCCAACTCCTGCTCTCAGTGTTGATACCGGAAATGGCCCTGGCTCTTGAAAGGTCATGAGGAAAATGGTGGAAGAACAAGATTCTTCAGGACAGCTATTCAATGAAGGTCATACTGTAAGAGTGTGTTAAGTGCAAGACAAGAAAGGTCACCTGTGTCCTACAAACAGCCACCAGCACAGCCTGGTAAGGACATCCTGTACCTGCCATTCCCATCCAGCAGACAGACCACAGTTTGCTTTAGCTGTCAATCCCACTTTTCCCCCACACAGAGCCTTTGTGTCCATCCCATTGGCTCTTTCTAGAAGGGGAGAAAAGATAAAGACCAGCAGCAGCTTGGCCTCAGAGTGGATCACCAGCTGCTCATTAACAAGCTCCTGGATGGCATGGATGGATATGCTGCTCCCAAGACACCCAGACAAATCACATGTGGACTGCTCAGTTCTGACTGATCTGAGCATGATTTCATCAAACTAGACTGAGCATCACAACACATGGAAAACAGCATTACCCATGCAGTGGCTGTGCCGGAATACCTCAAGCACACAGAGCCAGCACCGTGTTCTGCTGGCAGACAGTGCTCCTTCCACTCCACTCAGCCCGACATGCTGTGCAGTGCACGCACAGCATCACTTGTCCTCAAGATTCAGCCATTTTTCATCAAACAAGGCCACAGGAGGGCCAAAAAGGAACACCAAGCTACTCCCAAGCTATATCCTCAAGGAGAAGATAATTTGTTAACTGTTCCTGATGCACAGATCCCACATTAATGCTTTTAGATTGCAGCTCTGAGACAGTTTCACCCTTACCCAAAGCTTGCACCAAGCAGCTGCAGTTTTTAGCAGAGCTTTGGGAGTTTATGAACAATGGAGTTCAGAAAGGGCTGCACAAATAATTGTCTCATTTGTTACTGCCCACACACCGCTAATTATCGATCCAAGCCAATTTACTGCTTTACTGCAGAAACAGTCACAAACAACGCGCTGATATACCTGGTGCTGAGTGTCCACTGTGCCGAGAGAGTGACCCAAGATTGGGGTGAGCACAGTACCACCAGGGATTAATAGGGAAGGACAAACATGGCAAAAGCTGGACCAGAGGCAGCACAGAGGGCCTGGCACATGGAAGAGAAGCAGAAGGTGGCAGGTGGCCTCTAAGGCTTGTTGTCCTAGAAAAGCTTCTCAGTCAAGCAGGAGGGGATCCAGTCATCTGCAAGGTCTCAGGAGTTCAAGTGGTAACCTGCTCTTCCAGGTACATGCAGTTAAAAACACAATTAATCTGGTTGTCCTTGTGTTTTAATAATTAAGCAGAACTGAAGTGCATGAGAAAAACTTTACACAGCACACAGTAAACCATGCCTGGGTTTCCCCTTCCTCTCTTCTACCATTTAGCTTTCAAAATGCAGGGATGCTATTTCCCACAAAGCAGGAGCCACCAACCAGCTCACTTGCTACAAAAAGTTGGGCTGAAATTTCAACCCACAGCAAGTGGAAATGACAGGAAAAAAAAAAAAGGATGCTTAAAAAGATAGAGATTTAAAGTCAGTAGAAGAAAAGGCTCTCTGAAATACACTAAGCATAAAATCAGGTTAGTGGAAAAGTTTAAGCAGTCTGAATGCATTGTTACAGGAAAACAGAAGACTTTGCCGGATAAAGATGATGACATGAAATTTAAGTCGTACACAGGCATGCTGAGAAAGTAATGTTCTAAATACTTTCTGCTTACAATTACAAAATGATCAATTGTTAAATGTTGGCCAGAGAAATATATTCCATTCTGTCTGGACATGCACAGCAGGCCAAGAATGCACCTGGATAAGCCAAGCATTCATTATCTCCCAGACACTCAATATCCCATAATACCCTCAGCGGCTGCCAGCTCCTTGTCCACCGTTGACCACACGCCATGTGCCCCATTTAACAGCTGAAAAGTATTTAAAATTCATGAAGCCTGTTGAAAGCTCAACTGTCACATTCTGCTCATTCCACAGGGTATGGGAAAGCTGCGCAGAAGGGACATTTCAACCAGGGCTATTATGGGTCTTGAATAACCAATATTCCATTAAATTGCTAATAAACCCACTTGAAGATAAGTTGATCACAATCGAACCATACAGTAGCATTCCTTTCCTTTAACACCAAGTTGTCAGGTTTCACTCTGTACTGTACTACTGTTTCTGTGCCGTTTGTTCGTGCCTTGACACAGAGCATTCAAGATACTCACTTTGTCCCCAGTAATCTAAATGCCCTGTTCTAAAGAGGCTGATAGATCTTTGGCAAGGATACTCTGCTTATTTTAAAGTAGGGAACTATTTTCAAATTAAAAAATGAAAAATAATTAAATACCCTCAACACGGCTATTTGGGGTTTTGTAGCTTCTTGAACAAGGTGCTCACAATTTGAACACAGTGGTAAATGGTACAAGCACAGCCTGGCTTCCCTAGCACTCAGCCAAACTTGGTCTGGTGTGAACTTCCATTTGGGTTTGCAGTTCAGACACTCATTCCCTCCTCCTTTCACTAAATCTTGGTCTTATCAACCAAGCCCTGAGGAGGGAGCACAGGAGCCTTCCCAAAGCCACTCCAAAACCTTGCTACCAAAACCTCTGCAAAAGGCACCCATCTGCCCTGTGACTGAGCACCACTTTGAATATGAGTGATACATTAGCAGAAGTCCTGAAAATTTTTTAATTTCTTGTTTATGACAGACATCTAAATGCTTGGAAAAAGGAAATAGCTACCTGCCCTTCACAACAGTGATATTTCACCCAGACAAAAATGGCCACACTTACAAACTCTGATCTACACAGCCCTGATCTATGCAACAAATATTAATGAAGTACAAGCAAAAGGAACCCCTTTAAGGCCTCCAAGCAATTAAATACCTTTAAGTCTACAAGAGTTTCAGTGCACTGACATTTACACAATTTGCCCAAAAAACTTCTGCAATATAGGCAACATGGGTAGAGAATTTTAAACATTTTTTAAAGACGCACTACATATTCTTTCAATAGTCAATGATGGATGAGACTGATCAAATTTAAAACAAAAATCTAGATTTATGAACAGAAATCACTTATTCTAAGTTCAAGTTAATGTTATTTCAAATCTCAGAGGACACTGGTGCAGGTGCAAGCATCAACACAATTCCACACAGATTTGCCAGGAGGGCATTTAGTTGCAGATGGGAATTCGGAGGGTCAAACCTAAACACAGAACCTGAGCTCTAGGCAGGCAGAAGAGGATGAAATGCACCTCCACCCAAGATGTCCCTTAACATTTTATACAACAAATGCAGAAATGCAAATGTCTGCATGCCTGTAATGAAAGCACTTCAAAAGCACTACAGGTGCAATTTCATTGCTTTGCTTCTTTACCTGCCAAACAAGCTGCTGTACACTTTTACATATTCCAAGATCATATTCTTTCATTAGAGCTAAATGTTGTATTCAGCCAAGAAGTGCAGTGAAATCAGGGGTGGGAGTGGTGTTACATAAAAAGAAAAAAAATTTCCTTGACATGTCTGTAACTCATTTAATCTTCACTTTGCTACTGTATAAACATCTTCCGCTTGTCCATGCATAAAATAGGAGTGGATTTAAACAAAGGGAAGCTTGTAATGCACGGGGACAAGAGGAAAAAAATGAGAAAAAGCAAAATAACAGATAAGTAAAAAGTGTTCAAAGATTCTACTTTAATAAAGCTCTTCTAGTAAAAAGATGCTTCAGATGTGAGACTGAATCTTTAACGAGGTATGCCTGTGCAGTCTTCTCTCCTTCGCTCACTCACCAATCCCACCCATGGGGCACTGCAGATGCAGCTTCTTCAGTATCTTACTACTGCCTTTTGCAGACATTTACTTTGGAAAGGGAAATATCTCTCTGCAGGCTTTTAAATGCATCTTTGAAATAAGGGCTTCACTTAGAGTATTCTTTAACAAGAGCTGCCCTGAGGAGAAAGTAAATCCAGTAAGAACTCTTCCCAGGCACACTGCACTGAGCTAATTGAATTGATGACCTACATTTCCTAATTATGCCTCCTCTATCTGAGGTAGCACATGTCCGTGCTTCGCTACACCCAGGCCAGTGCCCTTCACTGGGCAGCAGCAATTCATCCAAGGAGCATCTGAGCCCTGCCCTCCTGCCTGCAGCCAGTTCCACACACGCAAGGGACTGCTCTGGGGGACATGGTGATACCATGATCCTCCCAACAGCTCCCACATTTGGAGCGATACCTGCCTCCTGGAGCCTGGCCCAAACCTACCACTGCACAGAGCTAACTGCAGTGGCATGACTGACAGACAGAAGGCAACACCAGCCCATTTCCAGACTCACGTGGGAATAGCAAGCACATCTGCTGGAGTAACAGCCAAGAGCTGATGATACATCAGACTCCAGTTTTACTTTATAGTCAGTCTAATGGCTTTTCCTTTCTCCGCGCAATCCTACATAACTTCACCACCATGCAAAAAAAAAGGGAAGTCTGAAATTTATACATTTGTAACCAAATGGAAACTATTACCTCACCGGGTGCTATCAACACCAGAGGTGTGGAAGTAATCTGACAGCTTGTAAGTAGCATTTTCAGACAAAGGCAAGGCCAGAGCCTGCAGGTACCTACAGGCCCTGATGCAAACAAAAGGTGAGCTCAGGACCAGAGTGACAGTCAGTCATGAATAAGTTAAATGAAAACCACCGAATGCACTCCTGCCACTAAGGATGTGACCAGTGTTTCCCTGGCAGCTGTTTCTGGTATTGGCTGCTGGGGACTCCTACCCCGCTGGAGAGGATATCACTGCTGCATAAGGTGGCTGATCCTCCTGAGGATCACAGCCACAGCCAGGCAAGCTCCAGCCCTTCACCAAAAGGGTTCGTCTGTGCACATGCCTTGTCATCCACCCTGGGAGGAGGGAGATGGTGCCTGCACCATGTTGCTACTGTGGGGGAAATTACCATTAGCACCTGGTCTGTGGACAACCAGCTTTGACTGCAGCATTGAGCCCTCAGTGCATCTCCTGCAAGAATCCTGAAAAAAAAACAAATATGCTTTAAAATTTGCTATTTATGTAGCCCCAAGTAAGGAAGACAGCTCAGGAGTTCCTCATTCACTCCTCACATTTACTGTGTCACATTTCAGAAGACCAGAGACAAACATACACTGTACATTAAGTTTTTTAGCATCTTCAGTAAGAAGGGTCTTCTGCTGACTGGTGTAACTCCACACTGGGCACACTTACAGGCCTGGAGGTCAAGCAATTAAGTGGAAACCTGGAAAAGTAATGACTGCTATATTCTTTGTAAATGTTAGCGCTGTTTAAAACTTGTCTCTACCTACTGCTGAATGCTTTTCAAGTCCTACAAATGGTAAGTGCTCAAGGGACAATACAGAAATCCTGTTTTTCTACTTGTTTTGGCTGATGAAAGAAAGTTACAACTGTAGTTATGCAATAGTGAAGAGAAACAGTAGAAAAAAATAGTCTGCAAGGTCAGAGCAAAAGGAATATATTTTGTTTGGTTTTCCTCACTTTCATCTCTCACTTCAGCAGGTAACAGGTTGAAAAAAAGAGCAAACCTAAGAAGCAAGTCTCCAACATACTGGAACACATCAAGTCTTCTCAATACTCACTTGGCTCTTACAGGAAAAATACAGTTTCTCTCTCAGAGACCACTTGTTACAATGACCAGAAAGATGACACTCCTGAAAAGCCTAATGCATGGTTAGAGGATATTAATTTATAAAGGCATGATGGTTTGTTCAGAATACAGATAATACTCCATGCTCTTTCAGTTGCAGACAAAGTGATAAAGTGAAAAATCCTCCTAGAAAGGGGCAAATTTCACAGACAAAATGGATATTCCTAATAAGTAAAAGCAGTTACACAGCACACAGACTTAATAATTTTCACAAGCCTTATTTTCACCAAGCTGAAATAGTTAAATCACTAAGCAGCTAATTTGCATGCTAAGAAATAGTGATGCCTAGGAGCACTTCTAAGAAAATGTCATTAAATGTCCAGAAAGCCCACTCTCACATGTGAAAAAGAATGCTGTATTAGATGAAGGATCAGAGATAAAGTCTAAGTTAATTTGTGTAGAGAGAAAATTAAATCAGATATAAAAGCCAAAACAATTATAACAAGTTTTAGTGCAGTGTAACAGAAATTAAGAGAACTTAAAAAAGCAAAAGGACCTAGCAAATTCTCTGGGTATCAGAATCAAGGTGCACCAGAACTGGTTTTTAACTCCTTTGCTTCCCTACCTTAGGAACAACAGGAATAGCAACTATGGTGCTGATTCATAACTACCGGGAAAAGGTGAAATTTTCAACATTCACACCAAAAAGGTAAAAATACCAAATAAATATTTCTGTTCTGCATAGGGAAAAAGACAGTTAAATATTCAGACTGTATTATGAAGAGTCATTTTCATCCCATCCATAATACGGGAAGACATTATAGAGCAGTTATTAAGAAGCACTTTTAAAACATCAGGTTGGGATGATTTCCACCTAAGGAGGAGGTTCTTTAGTGTCCATTATCCTTGCAGCCTAATGGGGATGCTACAAAAATTTGCAAAATGACTGACGGGGGAGTAATAACAAATTGAAGGATAAAATAATTATTAGCAATCATCATGTGTTTACAGCAAGTCAATCTCATCTAGTTTAAAACAGCTTTGCATGAAAGAGTAACTCCAGTCAATAGCAGTGCTAGCACTGATGCACCAGGTCAAGCTGTATACAAGTGGACACTGCCCTGGTATGCAAACAGAATGTTTCCACACAGCTGAAGAACAGGTACACTTCAAACAGAAATCCATCAGTGCAAGGTCACTCAAGTTTCACACAAATAGTCTGAGGGCACACGATCATCATTGGCCAGTGACCAAAGGAGCTTTAAATCCTGAGCAAACCAGGTCATGAGCAGGGACAACACAAGAAGAACAAGTGACCAACCCACCCTGCCATATGGCCACTGGGAAGGCTGCCTCGCTGGCACGAGGACCTCAGGCCACAGGCAGGGGATGGGCCATCTGTTTAGTTTTGTAAGCCAAGCCACCACAGAGGACCATCATCTGCATGTGGGCTTAACCCTGCAACTGAAGAGACACCTTCGAGAGACAATCAGGGCAACACTGTAGGGATAGAGAGATCCACCATCCTGATGCAGGCCATTGCCACAACTGTTCTCCAGAACCACACCTACCACACAGACAACATCCAACAGTCACAAGCAGCTTGGAGAGGAGCCACCAAAAAGAATGCATCATTTCCAAACGCTCAATCAAAGCAGCATTCACAGAGCTCAATCTGTTTTGGTGATCAAATTGAGGATTATAAAGGCCTTCCATCATGCCTGCAAAGACCTACACATGGAAGAGAAAATCAGTAACAATCTCTGACAAAATACGGCCCTAGAAGCGCTGTATAACCAAATCATTGATGCAGGGACAGTGCTTTTATTTTTTAAAGGAAGATAATTTACCATTTAGATAACTAAAATAGGATTGTATTTAACATTTCCCCTTCTTTGCAGCCCAAGCAGAGGGCACCCATGGCTCAGCAGTGAGCAGCCCAACCCCAATACAACAGCATGGATCTGGAAGATGACAGGTGAAAGGCTGAGCCCATGAGCCCACTGCTAGTCTGGGCACCAGAAAACACTGGCAGACAAAACACAATGTCAGGACTTTTCCTTCCCGTTCAATGAAGGGGTAGAAGATACAGAGCCTGATGAGAAACTAAGGCACTTTTTGAACAGTGGCTAATGCCACAGCAAAAGATGTAATTTTCGGAACAGACGAATCTAAAAATCCTGACTAAAGAACTTTTTTCATTTACTTTTTCTTCTTTTTTTTTTTTTTTTTTTTTTTAATTGCTGCCACACATCCCCACACAGGCAGGAGTCCACTCACAGAAACAGATGACGTACTCTGTTTACTACCAACAAATGGATTAATTTTGTCTTTGTGGGTAGTAAAAGGCCTTCCTGGAAAAGCTTGAGGCTATTTAGGACAAATAAGGTGGTTAAAGATATCTTACAGTACCACTGACTTGCCACTTCTGCTGGTGCACTTAGCAAAAAGAAACATTAAAGTACAATCTTCAGTGAAAGAACACAGCATCTGCAATACATAGTGCAGCACATCCAAGGGATGGGATAACTGGGGAGGAGCAGTGTGAATGGTAGAGTTCACTTGGGAGGGGGCGGGGGGCAAGCCAGCTTGGGAAACACTGACGGATTGTCTTTCCATTACCAAAAATTACACTTTGTGAAAAAGTATTAGATCATTTTAAGAGGTTTATACAAGGACACTGAAAAACAAGCTGTTTTGCAAATTGTATTTTTTTAATGTCTCCCTCCCCTTTCTATTTCCACTATGCATCAGGTTGTGAAAATCCAACATGCAGCAAGTCTAGTGTTCCCAGACAGAAGAGACCAAGCTCAACACAAGTTAAATCTTCCAGCTGTTCCCAGCTCCTTCTCTTCTCTCCATCAGACAGGCTCATAGCAGTGCCTTAATTACTTGTTTAGGAAGGATGTGACATGTTCCAATTTAATACATTTAGCCCTTCTTAGAGCAAATGTAGAATTAAGGCTCAGTATGCACTTGACAGATCTCTTAGCAACTAGAGTGCAATCAGCCAACAATGGATGATTCACAGTTTTAGCAAGAGTGTGCAGAACTGCTTGCCAAAAGTCTGAATAAACTCACATTGCTAGACACTATGGTAAAATGTACCCTGATCTCTTTTAAACTATTATATCATAGAGGAAAGTTAAACTGCATGCATTCCAGCAGTTCGTCCGAGTCTGGAAATACAACTGAACTGCAGTATCACAATTTGAAGATAACTGAGACTTCTCGGTAGTTATTTTCACTTAATTAGGATAATTGTACCTTTCAAGGGAAGCTGGTCATCAAATCCGTCAGTTTGTGTAAATAAGAGATGACTTCTGTTTCCGCTGCTCTGAAATGGGAAAAGGAGGAGCCTGGAGGATGATAATGGGGGTAGTTCTATCCAGTCACACTGATGTAAAAATGGGCTTAATCTCACTGCAGCACCCACTGGCATGTAAAATATTTAGAGATCTCTGTGCAATCGGTGAGTCAGAGGGGAATGGCCGGAAGAGGCTCGATAGAGTACAAATACCCATCCTGACTCACTGCTATACTCTATCGCTTTCCAAACCCCAGCTGAGGACCAGACTGCCACAGCACAGAAAAGATTGTATTTCTACAGCCAAATTTCTTCCTTCATTGACCAGTTTTCACTCCAAGCTTCAGATTCTGCACTGGAAGAGTTTCCTCTGTGCTCTCCACGTGGCTATCTTCTTACACAAACCTGAAGTTGAACAAATCCTTTATGAAATACTATTGAAAAAAATAAGCAAAACCGGAATTAGGATTAGGCCCACAGAGCAAGGACACAGAGTGACAGAGGATAAGTCACAGATATTTTCCTTTCAGATACAACCATGAATCATGACCAGAGCTTTTCCGGTGGCATACTGGACACTAGAGAGAAAACACTTATGAGTAACAGAGTCTGGTCTCAGGAGATGGGGACAGCCTTCTGCCAGCATCCCAGCCTCATCTTAATGCCATTACAGCGAAGGGTCCTCTGGATCTCTGGCACAAACTTCAGCTCCAGAGATCTGAAAAGTTTTTCATTGTATTTCATAGTGATTTATCCATTGCATCTGCTCATATTTCATGTTCAGGACTCTGTTTTCCATCATTCCTTCCCTGAGACATCAATATCCACAGCAGAAGAGAGCTAACATTGTTGTCCTTTCTACTTTAGCTACCTGAAGCTGCTACTCACTTGGCACCCAACTGAACAAACCCCCATTTAAAAATACAGACCCATTTAAAAACATAGCCACCTTTCTTTGCCCTTTTTCAGAAGGTCTTGTTCTCCAGGTCCAGGGGACAACTTGGTGGCATTCATTTGGAGACCCACCCTTACCTCCACCCAGACACCACCCAAGTGCTCTGGCCCCGCATCACTCCCAGGAAAGAATGCCTTGGTCCTCACAGACTGGCGCAGACCCAAGACAATGAAAAACTGCAGTGTGCTAAATCTGTTTACCATTTCAGCAATGTGCCCTGTCAGACCTGTGCTGCCCCAGCCACCAGCAGCCTGGGGATCTGTCCTGTTGTAGGCAGGAACCTTGTTCCAGCACCTTCAAACAGCCCTTTCCAGGTACAGCAGATATGCTTGGCTAAAAAGGTAGCTTTCTTTGGCACAGAAGAGTGGGTCACCCTAGTTGGTTGGCAGAAATCGTTTCTAAAAGGAGGACTGTGGTTAAGGAAAGGAATTTGAATACATTGAGCTCCACATTGTCTTTAATACGTGGATAGTCACAGGTTTCTGCTCAAATGGGCAGACAACCCTTCAGAGCAAAATGAAAGCAGCAGGGGAGGTACTGCAAGAGTCAGGAAGATGCATTAAGTGCAAAAACATCATAGCTGAGAGTTTCTGTACATGCACAAAGACAAGTATTAGGCAGGTAAAGAGAGAAACAGGTACAAAGTAAAAGGTGCTTATACATTTACAGGTTTTGTAAAGAAAAGTTTCCTATTGACAACACTCAGACAAAACAGAGCTTAGGAGAATTTTCCATCTATTTCCATAAGGATTAGATCAAAGGGCTGAAAAGAATGCGAGCAACAGGGCCACAGGGAGCTGGGGCACAGGTGCCTGGGTCAGGGAGGGAGTCACAGGTGGGAGAGGGATCTAGAATTTTTACTTCAATCAAGCAGCAACGTGCAATCTGTGCCACGTACTACCACCAGCTAAAAAAAGTGCCCTTATCTCTAGAAAGAAACTAAACTGGGGACTCTGTTAATGGAGGCAGATGGGATATAATTTTTTCCATTCTCGAATTGCTCTTCTGCATCTCTTTTGGGAGCTCTACTACTACCTTGGCCACAGTGTGTGTGTGTGTGTGTGTGTGTGTGTGTGTGTGTGTGTGTGTGTGTGTGTGTGTGTGTGTGTGTGTGTGTGTGTGAGGGTATTTGTTCTTTGGGGAACTTGATGTTACTCAATGGCTGACGTAAATCCTGCGTTGTCCGGGGCAGCAGAGCAGAATTCCCTCACTCCCTGTTTTACCCTATAAGGATATTCAGTGATGGTGCTGTAAACCTGCGTCTTCACACAGATTTTCTGCAGCTGCTGCAGGACAGCAAAGCCAAGCCTGAGTTTGGATTCTTGTGTGTTGTGATAATCAGCTGGGGTTCGGAAAATCCTTCAAAAAATCTAATATTCTGGCAACTCAACAAGGCTTCTGAAAAAAATAGTAGTTTAACATCTGGAACAAAAAATATTCTGAGGAAGTCCAAGACCAACACACCACAGAACATTTTCCCCCCGTAACTGTTACTGTACAGCACTTTCTTGTCCCCAGCTCAGTGAAGTTGGAATGTTTGCATCAAGATGCTGAAATATTTTATTGGAAGTCACTGCAGGAAGCTGGAAAGATAAAGACCTATTCATACATTTGAACATTTTTTTAATTTTCTGGGTTTTGTTTATTTTTATTCCTGTCCCACAAATTTCCTCAGTCTTTTAATGCATCTTAATCTTCATCAATATTTAACTCTGCAGCACAAATACTGCATACTTTGTTTTCCAATCTAACTTGAGAGTAGAGGAGAGAAAAAACATCTATGGAAAGACGAAAAACAGCCAGTTCTAACGGAAACGACTTTTCCTTTTTCCACAAGATGTCCTGGAATAGAGTCAGGGAGAAGGATGAAAGAGAAAGGTAGGCAGCAAGAACACCATGCTATTTCTGAGAATTAGCTAGGGTCATCATTTAGCACACTCCTTTTCCTACCTCTGGCTCCCAGGTCTAAGACCTGTCTAAGTTCAAGACCAAAAACATTTCTCGAAGACAGACTTAACTCTCAGCAGACATTGTCATGTAAGAGCAGTTCTCTGCAGTAAAAACAACTCTGCAGTATCATTCACAATGAACAAGTAACCACACATATACATAATTACATACACCATGCACATATATGTACCTCTACACAGACACATGTAAGAGATCCTTTTAACTGGGGATGGGATTTCTTAGTGAGCCTTTGCAGGCTAGGAGAACTCTCACATAATTTTCAATGTTACCTGGAACAGCAGCTTCCCATCGCACACAGACAGTCTGTAAGAAACTACCCAGGACAGAGCAGAACTGATACAATCCTGTGCTATCAGACATGCTCCACATGATGCTCTTGTTGTACCATGCCAGAGTCTCCAGGAGAAAAACACTATTTTTTGTTTCCTTTGTCTCTTACTGAAATGTCTAAGTTCAGATCATTCCCTGAAAAGTCTTAGATAGCTAATTTTCCACCTGCCCTCTCTGACATGAAGCAACACTTGTACTTGGGATACCCGTAGTCTCCATGCATCTGATTAAAAATAAAATTAAGAAAAATTGCATGAAAAAATGTATGATGGGTTATGCTTTCCAACACAGTATCTTCAGTGTTGGCTATGAAATGCTACATGATTTTTCCTTGAAAAGAACAGTGTTGTTGTGTTTGGACAAGCTCATGCTTTGCCCTCTAGTTCGAGTTACTGGAGGCTCTTGCGACATCAAATCAGATCTCACATACTGACTGTTACAGCACTAAAAGTAACATGGAGCTCCCTGCACACTCTCACCCACCAGTGTCCAAAAGATCCTAAGGCCCCTGAAGAATCTGGGCACAACATCAGCTCAGCCAGAGCAACTGGGTACAACACAGCTGCTCTAGACCTTGGATCCAACAGGAATCAAATCCACATCTCAAATACATCTCTAATTCCATATACTGCACAGAGGATTTATACATTTTGATCCTGGTGCATCAAGCTCTCTCCTCCAAAAGGGACTTGGACCAAGCAGAACACAGGAGCTCAGCATTTGCCTGAGCACTTGCTGAGCTCCTCTCTCCATGTCATCGTTTCTATGAAAATCTGCTAATGTAACAGCCAGCAGGAACGGGCCCTGTAGCACTCAGGTTTGTGAATGTGTTTGGGTGTCGAGCAGAGGGGCATGACACAAAGGCCTGTTGCTCAAGAACCCATGCAGGCTGCAGTGACTTGAAGCCCCTCTGTATTAACTGCAAAACCAGACAAATCAGCCTAATCAATCTCATATGCAGGCACACCTCCCAGAAATGGGAAAATAGTGAGAAGAGAGGAGCTCTGACAGAACCACCCATGGAAGGCTCAGATTACAGAACCAACATGTAATTACCTCTCTCCATTCCCAATTGCAGCTGAACTCTAGTGTCACATCAACAAACACTTGGCACATGAAACAACAGCTTTCAAGTGCTCTTAGAGAAATTAATGACTCCTTCCCAGCTTTGCAGCTCAGGAGGTTCATTATTTGCTGTGGATAGCTAGAAAATGGTGCATCCCTGCTCAGATGGCTCAGTCAAGGGCAGCTACAGGTGCACAGCTCTGTGCGAGTACAGCTGGTAAGGGGCAGTCTGGCCACCAAACAGTGGCTCCAGCAGGCAGAGAACTGAAACACCTTCAAATGCTAAGGAACCAAGTGAGAGCCACAAATCTCATGTCAGAGAAGAACTTGTGCCCACTGTTTTGTTAGGCTGAATATAGAATGCTACTCAATTAAGCAAAAAGCAAACCTCAACAGACAGGAAGAGCTGGGACCAGAAGAAATGAGTGTTGGCTTCTTGCAGAACAGAAGCTCTGACCAGCAGTGGTAGGCTTTCTGATGGTTTATTTGTTCATTTAAGATTGTCCCTCTTGATCAGAGCAAACAAGATCAACAGGCACTTCAGAGAGAGTACAAATAAGCTTTTAAATCATAGTCTTGAATTTTTTCCAGGCTCACGAAATTTATACCAAAATGCTCTTCTCCAAGTAAGTTGTTCCCCTTTTCAAATACACATAAGGCCCATCAAATCTTCTCTCATTTCAAGTAAGGAAAAAAAAAATCCCTAAACTCCCCTAAACACAACACATAACTGTTCATTGCTGCACCATTTGGGGGAATTATATGAAGGATTTCTCTAGTGAAGAGCCAGCTGCCACCAAGGACCCTGGCACAAAAGGTTTTCAGTGTCTTTGAAAGTGTTTGTTGCTGAACAGCTACTTAATAAGTCACTCCTCTTCCCATACACACAGTTGTGACACAGGGACAAAAACTAAGACAAGCAGTTAGTGTACAACCTGTGCTCTTGTCTCAAACTCAGTGCATCACTGTATGGATTTCCATGCTTCATCTTTTGGGTTGCAAACCATATAAGCTTTGCAAATGGCTCCAAGAGTACATCTACTTTCTTTTTTCTGCAATAAACCTTCTCAGAAAGCAGCTGATAGCACCAGGTTTACACACAGGCAGGATAAGTGCATCCCACAGATGCACACCTAATCCTCTCTCCAGAGCTGAAAAGCCCTCAGACACACAGTAATACTTCACTATCCCTCCCATTCTCTCCCAGTATCAAACCCACATCTTGCTCACTGCATTTTAGCCCTACAACTTCTTAACCTATCTACCATAGCTAATTCCTCCCTTTCAGCAGCTGGATGCCCAGAGGACACTTCTGTGTTTCACTGTTACACTATACAGAATGTAATGAATCTTTAATTAAATGGGCTTGATGAGGAAAGTCATTCAAATTAGGCTTCATCAGCAAGACAAAACCCCAGCTGTCTTTCCTAAAAGGATATAACGAAGCACAGTTTTAACCACCTAGAATCCAATTTCAGCACTGCAGAAATACAGTTCACAAAACCAGCATTTGTTAGGAAAGCAGAGAATGCCTGAAAGTGTTAAATATCTTGGAGACCATAGGGCAAGTTTTAAACCATGCAGCTTTTATGGCAATTCCTTCATAAACCAGGAGCTTCTAACAATCTAACATGCTTAATGCAACCACAGGCAAGAGTGCAACTGGTTTCACAGGGCTTGTCATTTGCACGTCCAGCATATTACAGACAAAATGGTGCAAGCACCCTGAAAAAGGCACCTCTGCGAAGATTTTTGTAGCTCCATGGAAACAGAGTAAATAAAGCACATCTTCAATGTGCTTCTCATCCCTCTAGGATGCAAGCAACACTGGGAGGTTCTCTTGTTTAATCTGCACAAAAGGATTCATGCGGTCGGTGCTGAATGACTCCTCACATTGACTTCAGTGCAAATAAGCTATCCTGGATTTCAGAAGAAAAAAGCACTAATAGAAAGTTAATGAGGTACAAACCAGGTTATGAATGGACCAAAGAAAAAATTCTCCTAAAGTTATTTCCTGCCCTGCTGTGATCGAATACATGCCTTTTAACAGCTCACCTTAGTCACCCTCCTGCCTTTCTTTAGGCAATGCTTCATTGTACCCCAAGACTTTCTCCCCTTTCCTAATCAGTTTCCATTATGTCCTTTTCCTTTAAAGTCTCCCACTGTTACAGCTCCACCAGGAGCAATAATGCTGAAAACAGCACCATAGACTGGCTATGGTCTTTTAAATAGTCTTGAAACGGAGCCAAGGTGGAATAAGTCTACTGGCCAGGGGAGTTAAACACTGGGGCTCCTGCAGCAGCGCCTGCATCGCTGCTCCTGCCAAGGCAGCTCTGCACACAACACGGAAAGTTTTAGAGCAGAGTCTAGCCTAGGGCAAGAAAAAATTCCTGACCTACAAGTTTTAAGATGAAAGTTATGAGCCAAGAGACTGGACTTGGCCCCTGTCAAGCCAGAGGGAAACCCAAAGGCAGAGCACAGAGGCAGACCAGTTCTGGCAGACAAGTGTTCAGCCCATACAGAGTTTTCCCTATTTCGTCCTCCACTGGAAGAAGGAGGGTGATGCAAGTTTGCCTTATGTATTCAAACAGAAAACCACCACCATACCTCTGCTATCACTTCCAATGAGCCATTTTACTTGCCTTCAAATATTTCTCTTGCAACCACATTTCCAGTTCACACTCACAACTAGCAAGGTTCAGAGCTGGCTGGCAATCTGATGAGACAGGCTCTCACAAGAATTTCCTGCTTCTGGTTCGGCCAGACATACTGCAACAACAGACACTCTCGCAGTATTTTGGCACCTCCACTCCTTGTTCAGGCCAAGACCAAGGAATGCAAGTGAAAAAAACACTTTTTAATTTTTAGAATTTTAAAATAGCTGTTCTCTCTGATGCCGTGGGTGTCTGGTTGGCTTCCATGCTCAAAGACTGCTTCCACTGAGATTAACTGAATTTGGAAACTGCAGTGCTGAAGGTCTGACCAAAAAATTTGCTTCCCAGAAAACAGCTTGGTAAGACACCACCACCGTAGGGTGGCAGAGCAGTTTGCTTCAGAGAAGCAAGTGCTATGGAAAGAACAAATGACTGACCTTCCAAGTACACTGAATTAGGTTTTCCACGAGTCCTGGGATACTTCCAGTAGGCATTTCAATCAAGATGACCTAGTCAAGGAAAACTCTGTATAGGAGCCTCAGTCAAGACCTATAGATCTCATACATGTTCCTCAAAGGGCAACTCATGATGAACTGAGGAAACTAGAGTTTCCTTATTTTCTGGTCTCTTCTACTGAACTACCACACAAGCCTGCACTACAGCTGGACAAGGCCATTTCTCAGTGTGACTAATGTCTCACAGTAAATACTTCAGACACTTGTAGGTTGTTACAGCTCCCACCTGTATTTCAGGGAGCATTTTTCTAGGTGTCACTGCTAGACCAATGTAATTCCCACTGACAGATCAGCTTGGGAAAAAGCCTTGCTGGAAATTCAGATTTTGGGTCACATACAGATGCACTCAGAAATCCCCTCTCCTCATCCCAGGTTTCAGCTCATAGGAGAGCCTGGATGTATGCCCATGCCTCTGGCATGAAGGACCACAATGCACATCATAGAAGGTCCTGGCTCCTTTCAAGAGGGGAAATCCTCAGACATTCTTCTGGCTGGTCACTGCAAACACAGCTTCCTACAGACTGCGTTGATAGAAGCAGCAGTAAAGACATGTTCAAACACACCTTTCCTACCTCCAGCCTGTGATGGCATATTCCTCTGCCTCATGTTTAGCTTTCTTACAGCAGCAAAAGCAGGGGAAGTGGGGACAAGAGCACTTTTTGTGAAAATGTAAATGCCACTCCTAGCATATAGGAAGCTCAAATTTATAGTATGAGTTTAGAAACAGAACCCCAAACTCCTCAGTGTGAGTGCCTATAGCTGGGTTGGGCTCCTAAATCATGCATAGGCTCAGGAGGAAAGAGCCTGACTTTCAGAGGCACTGAGCCTTTACTTGTCATTCAGGGGTCAGAGGACACATACTACTGGATGAGCTGCTATTCAGGCATGTTAGAATACTTAAAAAATATTCTCTTGATGACCTCTTTGACAGGAGTTATCACTTATGCCTGCATCTGTGCAGGGCTGAGGTTAATGCCTCATGACAAGGAAAGCTGATGTTGAAGGCAATCACCTCCTCATCCTCAGCTCCTCTGGGGCTCCTTCCCAAAAAGTTAAACGAGCGCATCTATTTTCAGTGGGGTATAAAGGAGCAAACCTACCAAAAATCTCATTACTAGAGCAGTCAACACATACAGGAGACATGTCAGATGCATTATGTATCATCAATGAAGTGACAGCTCTCCCACCCCTGGAGAGCATGAAAAACACAAGGCACAAACATTAAATGTGTTTTAAAGATCCACATCCAACATGGATTTAGCTTGCTCTTAAAACTCATTGCAGGATATATTTAATATTGCTACATGCTCTATTTAATATTATTACAGATGCAAGTTCTGTTGTGCTATTAACCACACACTTCCATGGGCACCACACTGCAGTCCAAAATCTCCTAGTCAATCTTTAATGCTGAGAAACCCTTTAAAGCTAAAACTGTATCTCAAAGGTTACATTACCTCAGACTTTCCACTAGTGAAAACATGAACACGAGACCAGCTCAGAGAGATGGCAAATAAGCAGACACAATGGAGGAAAGAGTTAAAGTGCTTTAAACTAATAAGACTAATTACAAGCTCTGCATTAAGCACTGGCACCTTACAGGATTGAGCCCCATCTATTTATATACTTGCATCATAAGCACAAGCCTTAAGGTTAAAAGAAAATGTCCCTCTGCTTGAATCCTAGCATAACATACAGAATACACAGCAATTGCCTGTCTTTATTCTTTCACTCCTTCCTGGACTGAAATCATTACCTAAATCTAGATCTAGCTCCCCCACACTCCTTTCTGCTCCAGATCCCACCAAATTCCCACCAGAGCAGGCAATCAGTGCTTGCATTTCTCTGAGGGACACCTCCAGGCAACTTCCCATATTGAATTCCTCCTCCTAGTGCCAATGTTGCAGTCCATTCCAAGAATTATCATATTTAACATGACTGTCCGTATATAGTTTGTAGGACTAATGAAACTAAAACGAGTTTTCAGTACTTTTCATACAATTCCCAAGAAGTCCAGTTTGTTACCAGCACAGCACTTCATGGCAGATGTAGGTATGCAGTGAATCTGCTCTCAAGAATGCAAAAGAGGGGACTATTTTTAGACATGGTTTCAGGATTTACATAAATCTGAATAAGACCTTATACACTGTTTTATTAGCAGCCCTTTGTTTACATACCATCTGGAGAAATGCAAACCCATCTCTTAAGAAGTTTTAGGACTACTGTTGCATGTTAGAGGGCTGGCAGACCTTTAGAAGCTCATGTTAGGCTTCTGGTTTGTGTGCAGCAATCTTGTAGAGAGGGTAAGGAAACTAAGCAAAGTGAAAATTAGGTTAAAATCAGAGAAGTCTAGTGCAGAATTACAAGCAGTCCCTTTAGTCCTTAAGATGAAGCATGGACAGAGAACATTTCAACCAGACAAAAAAAGCTTGTGGCTGTTTTTGGTGGCTGCTGACATCTGTGCCAAAGTTCCCCTAAGGATGGAGAAATGAGAAAGATACAACTCATGCTTAGAAAATATCGAAGTCTGGATATTAAACAAGTCACGATATAAAAACAGCAAGCCCCAGGAAGGATAGGATATGCTTGCAGCTAGCAGAGGGGACAGGCACAGGAGTATTTTCCTGCTAGTACCACAAACCCAGCTGTCTCTTCAGAGCCTGAATAGCAGTCAACCTTCCCCTGCATTTACTTTTGCTACTCTCCAGTCATCCTACATGGCCAGGACACAATGCCACAGCAATCCGGGCTGCAAAGGAGCCATGGCTCCAGGTACTGGGTCAGGCAAAACCACTGAGAGTGTTAATGCAGCCAAGTGACAGGCACTAACACGGATACACAGCACAAGAGCCCGTCTTCCCTGCCTGGCAGGCTGTGGCACCTGCAGGTCCCAGGCCCTCACAACCCCAGTTCAATGAGAGCATCGCTGATGCCATGTGTCCACACCAGCCTTCCACACAAGGGTGTGATGTCTGAGAAGACTTTGGAAACACAGCCACAGAAGTGATCACCATGCACCCCTGCCCACACCAGTTCTAGTCCTGCTCCTGTAAAAGCTCTCCAGTCAGCCCTGCACAATGCATAGCTGGTTTGATGCTCTCCTGTCAGAAACGGCTTTTAGGCTGCTCATGGCATTATCTCAGTAAGATGGATGCCACTCCTGGCAGCCTGCCATTCCTCAAGCCCACCTAGAAATGGCTCTCACTGCTGCTGTTTGCAGGCATAAAAAGACCAGCAGTTCTAGTTGGCAAATTTTAGCGATTTGCTTAGCTATAAAGTCAGAGCATCAGGTCAGAAAAGAGTGGCACCTTTTCCAAATGGCTCCTTGCACTCTGAAAATGAGTAACTATTTCCTATCACTGATGCCGGTATTTTCAGGCTCATTTGATCTATATCATGCTATTCAGGAAAAGCCTGTGGATCATCCCCACATCACAAACTGGCAGATTATCAGCTGCCATCAGCTGTCCCACAACGACACAGACTCCAAAGCCCATGGGAGTCTGTCCTCCCTGGCACTTTTCTGCAAAGGCTCTTCTAGGACACTCTCTTCCAAAACATTAAGGCTGACTCTCAATATATCAAACCTCTGTATGCCAAGGATTCAGTGCTAGGCCTTTCTAAGAATCATTTTGCAAAGCTTGGATGGAAGTATGTTTTCACAGCTGATGTGGAAAAGCCAGAAACAACATTTCCCAATGAGAAATCGCTGCTTTACAAAGTGTGTCCTGTTTCTTAGGGTTAATCTGACTTGCTAAGGGCAGGGGGAGTGGAATTCTTTTATACTGTTGACATAAAACATCTGACTGTCTTCATGATAGAATCGTTGCATTTTATACTATCTGTTCTAGGATGGATATATTGAGGCAGGGAAGAAAAAATAAACTAACACCTGACCTTAGAGCACCCATTGCTGGTGCTAGTGACGGCCCATCTTACGCCATCAGACACCCTGACAAAGCTTGAGCACAGGTTTCCCCTTGCCAGGTGGGATGCAAACACCAGCAAGATCTCTGCAAGGTTAAGGCAGGGCATCTGCCTCCCAAACAGCCAGTCCTTCGACAACTCATAACCTTCAGGATCACAGCAAGTGACTCATTATGAATCTGCTAAACAGCTATCAGTATTACAGCTTATTCATAATACATGAACAGCTTAAGTGGGTCACAGAGACCTGTATATCCAAGCAGCCTGATTCCAACAGCGGCTGGCACCAGTGGCTCAAGGAGAGAATAACAGAAAGAGGACAAGTATAGAGCACCGCTGTCTCCAGTACATTTTCCCCCAGCTTATTGTAAGAAGCAGTGCACATATTTTCAAAGCCAGCTATTGCATCTGGATCTCAAACAGCTATTGATGGGTCTCCCTTTCATTAGTTGACATCCAGTTGTACTTTTGCCCACCCCCCAACATCCTGGCAATGACTCTGACAGTTCAGTAGTGCACTGCATGACAAAGTACTTCCTTCTGCTGGAATCTGCTGCCCGGGTATTTCTCTAGATGTCATTAAGTTTCATACTATCATTCCCTATTCATTTGCTCTGTACCATTTGAAATACTGTAGAACTCTCCTATTTCTCCCCTCCCCTACCCAAAATAACTTTGATCTGAAGGCATTTATCTAATCAGTGTTGTTTCATACAGGAACCATCCTACACTGCAGCAAGGTCTTCTCATCCACCCCTATCTTTTCTCCTTATTCTACATTTCCAAAATGGGTAACCAGAACCTCACACAGCATTTCAGGTGCAAATGAACAACCAATCTGAGCCAAGCCAAAAAAATGGCCCTTCAGAAATAGTGGCAATACAGAGCCATGAACAACTGAATTAAAACTTCAGTGAATACCTAGTGACTAGCAATAGCCATGCCACCTCTCCTCTGTATAGTGTTGGAAGAACATGAGATTCATCACTTTTACTATATTAAGCACAGTGATGACAGGCATGCTCAGCTACTTGGGTAGGTGAAACGCTTCAAAGCACTTGCACTGCTTGCAAAATTAACTCCTATAGGACTGCTAAAAGTCTCTCTCTTACACAGATGCATGGTCTGCAGTTTACCACTAAAGATTTAAATTATTTTTAAAAACACCCTGCTATTTCTGGAGAGCAGGCGAAAAACTAGCTCCATCTCTAAAACACTTGTCTTTCTAGCCTCAGTTTGCATGGAGATGACCATCCCCATGGCTGCTGGTCTGCAGCTCAAAGGACATCAGCTATACTGAAGTGCAGATACATATGCACAAGCAGAATTCTTATCCTACAAGATCATCCTTTCTGAGATATGGCATTCAGCTTCCATGACAGCTCTTACGTTAAGCCTCAGAAAAAGCAAAGTGAAATGCAAAATCACTCACAACACTGTCAACAGTGCCCAATTATGTAGCAGTTTTGTTTCGGTTTGCTTCAGTGGCCAGCTGGGACTGAGCTGAGAAAGATAATTTCATCTTGCCAGAGAACTTCAGCTGGCATCCAGAGACAGACATGGATAGCCAGATGCTTTATTATTAACATACATAATGAACCTTCCAGAAACAAACTATAACAACTATTTTTTAAACAGGATGCCAAATACTGAATCTCTACTGACACTAAACTGAGTTCTGCAAGGCTTGAACAAGCTGATTTTTATCTACTTGTTTGGTTTCGATATTGACTCCAAATGACAGAAAAATGGCACATTACAGCTGATCTACGGGAGATCACTGGCCTTGGGATGAATGCAAGACCCAGCTCAAACACATTTGAGCCATAAAACATTTCACATATCTTTCTTCTGAAAGAAAAATTCCTAGTACTGCTACAAGAGAGATGGCAATAAAAAATATTGCCACCTGATGCTGTGGGTGCATCATTTATCTTCATCCGAGTACTGTGACTGTCCAGATCTGGCATCGAGAGAGAAGCTCTCTTACACTGTATACTTAGAGATATTCTTCTATAACAAATACCAAAGAAAAGCAGGATGGTTTATTTTTTAAATTAATGAATGATCAGTAATTACTGACAGTAATTTCCCTCTCAGTAGGAACACATTCTCTGCAGTCACCAACTTCTGGTTGGCAAGCCTGTCATAAGCAATGACTTCTACACAGATATCTGTATGGGGTAACTTACTGGCAGTGAAGACAGTTTTGTATAGTTGGCTTGTGTTTCAGGTCAGGCAGTTAATAATCAGGTCTACATTTTTGATCCAGCCTTATTTAACAGAAGACTTTTGACAAAGATAAGAAAGCCTCTGAAAACCGAACAACACAAGCAGAGACACTGTTTTCCCACACTAATCTGAGCTGCTAAGCTCTCAAAATATTCAGCATGAATGGAGTATTGCAAGTTAAAACTTGCTATACAGTCACTTTCCACAGCATCCTCAGTGGAGTCATGATATGCCTGCAGCAGAGGCAGAGCACCTGTTCCAGAATCACTTTGGAGACCCAGCAAGCAAAGAATAACCAGTAATATCACTAGAAATGAAAGTCTGCATGTTTATTTTAATAAGAAACGTCAGTGCTAAGACCAGTCATCTTGCTGCCCTGGTTTCCTCAGCAAGAGAAACAGTTGAATGCAACAGTTTAAGTGCACAACTGGCCTTGGTGATACAATGTGGTTTTGGGAGAAATAGTAACAAACCAGAGGTTCTTGCCTCTGTCACATTTGCGTTTCTACCTCAGAACAAGGTCTGTTTTACTTAATGAGGCCTAGGTGAAGATACGGGACTGGAGGTGAGTTTGCAAGTGGAAGCAAGTGGCAGGCAGGGAGGAAAAATGAAGATATGCACTTCTGGGCATGTGCTTGTCCTGGCACAGTGCTGTGAGCAGCCACAGATTGTGCCATTGGTACACCACGGAAAACCTCACTGGGGACTTTCCTCTCCATGCCAGAGCATTTTGGAAGCCAACAGGCAGAAGCAGAGCACCCAGAAGCTCTTCTGCATCACATGCTCTGCTCCACCACTCTCTGGAGATGCTGTCAGATGTCCTGATGAGCAAGACAGACCTGCCATCTACAAGTCAACCCTGTCTTTGCAGAGCATGTAGAGAGTTACAGGCTTGTGTGGAGCATAGGATTAAAAAATTTATTAGGCAGACTATACTGAGGATATTATGAATCCACCTTTGAATCTCAAAACCAAAATTCTAGCAGTGACTGTGGTAAACTAGTTTTTGCAATGCTTTTAAGTAAAAAAACCTCCAACTATTTAGGTTCAATTTGAAAGTTTGTGTGGAAATTTCTTGGGGAAGGAACAAGGTAGCTCCAAGCCACATGTGTAAGTCAGAGCAGCAGCAAAGGCTCTTTTCACTTCGAGGAAATGCTTACAGTTATTTGGAACCTTTAACCACTAAGCATTTGCACTGAACCGTAAGCTCACCAAGGGCTAATTATCACAGCCAAAGGAACAGTGATAAACAAGGTACAGCAGCTGACATCAGGCTTGCACAATAATAATCAGTGTCCACATGAGATTAAAAAACAGGCATTTAATTTGGGTTCTGCCTTTTTTTAATCTTCCGGTCAGCAACTGGGATATTCCTGAGAATCTTGACATCACAATTCAATAATAGGGTCTAAATATGGCTTCTGCTAGAAAAGCATGAAACCCAAGATGCTTCCAGACTGTCCTTAAATACTGTTTTGCAGTTCTATAGATAGAAACCAATTAAAATGAATACAGTCCACTTATATTGATCTGACTAGAAGCTACTTCCTAACATTTTCATTAAATTGGTGATCACAGAAGCAAAATTGAAAATGAAAAAATACCATTCTTGGCACAGCCAATTCACCCAAAGTGTTGGCCTCATTAATGCAGGGTCAGAGCTACATCAGCAATGAACTTTAAGACCAAAGAACAACCTTCCTAAACCAAAAAGCATCACTTATGAAGGAGGTGCAAGAGACAGAGCTGCAGAAAAGAAATCAAACTGGTTTTGAAATAATTTGATTTAGGAGGCTAAAATATCTCTTCTCACATATACTGATAATTACATAGGCTCCCAATAAGGTCTACCTTAATTCTGTCTAAAGGACTGCTTTTTTAAACTTCTCAGTACTGTTTAAGAGCCAGCCAGTACTGTTTAAGAAACTTTACTCACCTGATTTTTTAAGTACTAAACAATTACACTGTGGTAACAGCTGTGCTTTTTATCATACGTTTTCTAGGAAGAACATCAAAGCTGGTCTGTAGCATCAAGGGTATAGCACAGTAAGGACATGCAAAGGGGTACAAGACCATCACAACTTGTGTGACAGTTTGAAGAACTACAAATTATTTAAAATGGTAATAAAACGTATAATCTTTTGCCTCTCCAGTGATCAGCAAGTGCCATACACAGACCAGACTCATTTCTTCAGGAAGCCAGCTGTCTCCCTGAGGCCCAGACTAAAGATGTGAAGTAAAGCCTCCTCCTCTGGTCAGCCCTCAAATTATTACCCATTAGTGATTTTTCAGTTGTGCAGCAATGAAGTTGCAACAAGAAGTCTGAAGGCAATCAACAGACATTTCAGGGCCTTGAGACAACTGGTTAAGGGATCAGGAGCACAAGTAGCACCCTTCTCTACCTTTGAAATTGCAGGGAGTGATGAGTGAAGGAAAAGGAGAACCAGCAGATCAATACTTGGCTCAGAGCCTGCTGTCACCAGCAGAATTTTTGGGTTTTGATGATGAGCAGGTTTACAGAACAGCAGGCCTGCTGGTTACAGATGAGGTACACTTGTGTCAAAGTGGGGAAAGGATCTTTGCACAGGAGTTAGTAAGGCTCATTGAAAGAGCCTTAAACTAGATTTGAAGAGGAAAAGAGATAAAACCAGGCTCACTACAGATAAGCTCGGGGGCAGCACACCAATGTCTGAAGGACAGTGTGCTAGTGAGGTCCTTCAGTTTGCTGTCTTAGTGGAAGTAGGGGATGGAGACCCATATGGCATCAAACATGCAAGGGTTAGGCCCCTCTGCATATGGTGTTTGTGAACAGAGAAGGGCTGGTGAGTGATCTGATGGTTGGAGACCACCTTGGGCACAGCAATCATGAACTAAGCATTTTTGATTATTGGAGGAGTAAGGAGGAATGCCAGTAGAACTGCCACCTTGGACTTCCAGAGGACAGACTTTGGCTTCTTTAAGGGACTGGTTGACATAGTCCCTTGGGAGGCAATATTGATTTGCTAGGGCAGGAAGGCTCTCCAAAACAATCTGGACAGGCTGGATCGATGAACCAAGGCCAATTCTATGAGACTCAACAAGGCCAAGTGCCAGTCCTGCACCTGGGTCATAGCAACTCCATGCAGCACAACAGGCTTGGGGAGGAGCAGCTGAAAAGCAGCCCAGGGGAAAAGGACCTGGGGGTGCTGGTTGACAGCAGCTGAACATGAGCCAGTGTGTGCCCAGTTGGTCAAGAAGGCCAATGGCATCCCGGCCTGTATCAGAAACTGTGGCTAGCAGGACTAGGGAAGTGATTGCCCCTCTTGCTTGGCACTGGTGAGGCTGCACCTTGAATCCTTTGTCCAGTTTTGCATCCCTCACAACAAGACAGACACTGAGATGCTAGAGAATGTCTAGAGAAGGGCAACAGAGCTGAGGAAGGGTTTGGAGCACAAGTCTTAGGAGAAGCAGTTGAGAGAGCTGGGGGTGTTTAGCCTTGAGAAAAGGAGTCTCAGAGGGGACCTTATCACTCTCCATAATTACCTGAAAGGAGGTTGTAGTGAGGTAGAATCAGTCTCTTCTCCCAGGTGATAGGACAAGGGGAAATGCCCTCAGGTTGCACCAGGGAAGTTTAGATTGGATATTAGAAAAAAATTATTCACCAAAAGGGTTGTCCAGGGAAGTGGTTGAGTCACCATTCCTTGGAGTATTTAAAACATGTGTAGATGAGGCACTTAGGGACATCGTTTGGTCTCAGCAATGCTGGATTAACAGTTGGACTCTACAACATTAAAGGTCTTTTCAAACCTAAAGGATTCTATGTTTCTAAATACAGGTTCTTTCGTACTAGCATGCACTGTAAAGTAGAATAAACCGCCCATAACCTAATTAAGTTCAAGAGCCAGCAGAGCCTTAAATCTCTTTCTCCTGAGCCGAGCTTTTCTATTACTTTGAAATAGACATCATTATCCTGCAGAACGCTCTATATTTATAGAGAGACTGGAGAAAGCATCTTGCATTTAGCAGTAGCTATGTAGTAGTACCTAAGTGAATAAAATACATAAATAGTTTATTGAACACCTTTTGCCTTCTACTGTTTTCAGAAACCTCCACCACCTGGCCTGAGAATCATCCCTGCCAGCAGTGAGCTGCAGCTGGGACACCAGTCCAGTGCAGGGTGCAAGCTGTGGTTCATACACAGCTACACAGCTCTGCAGAAGCTGTACAGGGTGGGAGGGGGCAGCAGCTGAGGATGCTCAGGATTGAGAAGCAGGTTACCTGGCCCAGCACAGCTGGAAGCTCTACACAGCTGGAAGCTGGAAGTCCACTGCTGTGGACAAAATCCTGCCATCCAGCAAGTAGATTTGGGAAGAGGTACCCAGAGATGTTCAAAATGCAATTAGGTCGTTTCTCCAATTCTTGTTGAGAGGATGGGATTTAACAAACATACTCCTTAACTGCTCCTCTCAACAACCAAGGAAGGAACTACAGTGAGTTCTTCTGCAGCAGCTCCTGGAGCTTTCCCAGCACCAGCTAATTCTCCCCTTTGCGACAGCTGAGAACAGGACAGGTTACTGTGGGTGCATTTTGCTGAGCTTCTGGGTTTCCATTTATCTGCATAAGCACAGAAATCCTGGAAAGGCTGTTCTGTGCTATCCTAAGCACATTAAGACAACTTGGGCAGCAAGAGCAATGTGCTGATGAGTGCACTTCTCAGCAACTAACCCTGTTGTGTTCAGGAGGTGACGTTGAGAGTTTATACTAGAGGAATAAACAATTGAGAACATACTGCTGGAACAAAAGATGCTGGAACTGGCAATCTGGTCAGTGACCATAACATTTCCACTGGAGTTACTCAACTTGAGCATCAAGTGTACTGGTGACTGCACACAGCTAAACAAAACACCAGCTTATCCATGCTGGCAATCTACCTTTGGCTTATTTCAAAAGCCTTTACCTTTCTGCCAAATTCAAAACTGAATTTTAAAATAAGTTCAGAAGTTGATAACACAGAAACATAATGCCTTGATATAAGTCTGACTTGCAAACAAATCATTAAATGCATGACTAGTTTTTCTACTTTACTAAAAAAATACTGGGCTCTTTCCCAGTACTGCCTGAACATGACCAAATTTAATTCAACTCTTTTTTTCTCCTTACAATAACTTGGAGCATGAACAGACATAACCCCAGATTTTATTTTGTTTTGTTCCAGACAGACAATCAGTAAAGAATCCAGTGTTGCTGAGGGGATAAGCAACAGTATCTTATAAAGCCTGAAAGCAAGCTGAATCAATGCTATTACAAACCGCTACAGAAATTTGCCTGCTGCACACAGTGTTACCGTAATTGGTGACAAGCCTTCTTAATAAGGAGTCTAGTCAGTGACAGAATATGCTGCATCAGTTCTTAAGTATTGTACTATGGGTTTTCAGTAGCATGAAATAGGGGAGGTGAAGACAGTACTCTCAGCTCATGCATCTAGCAGACAGTTTATCAGAAGGCACAATGCACCTGAAACAGCACTGTTCCAGCTGTGTATTCAGCCAGGCTGTTGTCTTTGGGATGCCCCTTGTCAACCACTTTGGCCCTTCAATTTTCTCTTGTCTGATCAGCCTTCAGAGGCCAACCTACCACACGCCTCTGGCAGATTTCCTGGACACAAGCCCTCTATCTATTAATTATTTACAGAAATGGTACCCTACAACCCTGTTTCCCTCATCCTTTCCTTTCTCCTGCCTGCTCTGCACAAAAAATCCATCTAACATTTAAGAGATCACTAAGACAAGTCCAGCTGAGTCCTGCCTTAGTGGGAAGCTCAGGTCAGGAGTGCATGCTCAGGAATTGGGCTTTATTGGGTTAAGCCAAGCATGCGCCAACTGTACTGCTAAAATATTCATGGGTTTGCTCTTACATTACATAAAAGGAATAAGAGATTGCACTTTGAGAAACTGGTGCTGTACATAGACTGCATCCACCCTCTTTGTCACCCAGTATGAGTGGCAATGCACTGCAATAGCCTTGGTTCACTTTCATACCAGGTTTACCTCAGCTGGCTTGGTTGGATCCTTCCTTTCCTGGGACAGGACTTTGCATTCATCCCTGTTCAACCACGAGATCCCCATGGGTCAGCCCCTTCCGAGGTCCCTCTGAACAGCAGCCCAGACCTCAGTGATACTGCCTCTCACCCTTGCCGCAGTTTGTGGTCATTCACAGCCAAATACAGATGCCACCATCTCCTCCAGGTCACTGATAAAGGCATTTAATAGGGTAGATGGTAGGACAGACCCTGCAGCAACACTACTTGCCACCAGACTCCGGAAACTATCTCAATGGGGAATTAAGAGACTTTATTTAAACCTCAGAAAAATCCATTGGGAGACTGCTGACAGCCACTCACTGGGATTAACAGCAGGTTCAGGAGCAGATGCTGGGCTCCCTCAGCTCAGAGCAGCTACACACCTCAGTGCCTGAACTTCCTGAGCACCTGTGGCTGGTACCTCCAGGACCACCAGAGCTGGAGGCAACAAGAGCAGAGAAGTTCTGGCTACAACAGCAAACAGCTACAGCAAACAGCTTTTTTTGAGGGGCTCTTTATGAAATCAAGGTTATCGCAGATGTTTGCCAAGATGTCCAAGGCACACACCAAGCCCTCCACCACAGCCTGCAGAGCTCTGGGCAAAGTAGCCATTCCTGCTTTCTAAAGCCTTGATCATCTCACTCTTTTCAAGATGGCATCCTGGTCACTAATAATTCCAACAAAGCAGACATATCAGCGAAACACAACTAACTGTCACAATGCTGGGAAGGGGAGGATGCCTTGGAGGAGAGAGGGACCAGGAACAGGTAAGCATCATCCTGCAGAAATCTTCTTCCCCTTTCCACCTGGCACTGCTGTTATGATGTTCCCAGGAGGAAAAACTGTTGTAAATAGGAGTTAAATGTTCAGACAAGCACTGCAATGCATTATTATAGCTTTAAAAGAATATTTGTTCAATTATTTTTTCTTTTTCACTTCACAGAAAACTCAAGGGAGGGATTGCTCCATCATTAAAGAACACTAATAAGGTTCAAATTATGCATCAGAGCTCTTTCTCTCCTCTTAGTTCATGACTTTGCCTGGAGAAGTCACCCATGGAAAGAAGTACATCTGCTCTCCTAAAGGGGATATTGCACAAATGGCAGCAGGAGTCACATTGGTACATACCAGCAAAAACTCACTTGGACTCTGGCTGAGAAACAGCTGCTTCTTAGAGTAGCATGTGGCAAACACTTTACTCTGATGCTGTCACACTTAAGAGCATTCAGATGTGCTACAAAGAGTAAACACTCATGGATATACACAAGGAAATGCATGTGTACTAGATGTGTCTGATATCTCACTGTTACACTGTTGGGAAAATTCAAGTAAACTTTGTAATTTATTAAAGAAAGGCACTATATATAAAAGAACAAAACCCAAAACCAAGTGGAACATCTAATCCATTGTGCTTAATGGCCAAGAGGAGCTAGTGCTATACTAGAGCTAGTGGCCTAGTATAGCTAGTGAGTCACAGGATGAACTATGGTACCAAAGACAGGAACTGAAAGAGACGAGAAGAGTTATGCTAAAAGATTCTTACATGAAGGCAGGCTGTTGCTGTAGTAGTTTTTCAGCTTCAAACAGGGTAAGGGTTGTTTAATTTGCTACTCACAGCTCGTTGGGGAGGAGATAACTGGGGTACTTCAATACATGCACTGCCTGAGGAACTAGATTATGAATGGGCTGAGCACATTAAAGAAGTCCTACGAATATCTAAAGTAAGGCTCCTGTGGGTGTGCATCCCTCACACCTCTCTCCAATGAGACAGCTTGTACACCCCATACATCCACACTCCTCCAGCCCACAGGGCCTGCAGTGGCTGCACAGGCAAAGTGACATCAGGTTCAAGGGCACTCAGGCTAACACAGAGTACACCCAAACACACACCAGCTCTTGCACACAGGCCAGTGCGTACAGTTACCACAGGTAACAGTGATGCACTGCATGGGGCTGAGCTCAGGCTGAACATGTAACGAAAACGGGGTTTGCATGGGGCATTGCTGCACCGCTGGCACGAACCCGCACAACCGGCTGGCGACCCATCCCGCCGGACCGGGATGGGCAGGAAGGCACGGAGCGAAGAGCCCGTACGCCCCAGAAAGGATGAGTCATAGTTTACACTGTCCACTCATCTTCAGGAGCAGCACACCGCTCTCCGGTAGCCCCAGAGCGATCCCCGCCGTCCTGCACCGCCGCCCCCCCGCCGCTCCCGCTGGCGCTCGGGGCGGGCCCGGGGACACGCCCGACGGCGCGGCTGCCCCGAGCCCACCTGCGCGGCAGCGGCACCGCTCCCTTCCCGGCCCGGCCCGCTCCGCTCCACACCTCCTTCCTGCGGCTGGGCGCGCCCGGGCGAGTAAGGAGCGCCGTCTCCTCGCAGACCACGGCCACATCCTCCACGAAGACGCAGTCGGGGAGGCTCTCGTCGGCCGGGAGCTCCAGCACCTGCAGCCCCAGCTTGCCCCGCAGCACACCCACGTACAGCTGATGCTCCCGCTCCGCGCGGGCGAAGTCCACCTCGGGGCCCGCCGTTCTGCGCAGCGCCTGCCGGCACAGCGACTCGGGCAGCGCCCGCACCACGGCGTGCGTGCAGCGGCCGAAGGCGGCGGGGCCGCCGCCCAGCCCGGCCATGCTGCGCGGCGGGGACAGCGGCGGAGCGGGAGGGACGGGCGGCCCGAGCGCCGCCGGCTCTGCCAGCGCGGAAAGCGCCGCCCGCGGCCCGGCCGCGCCCCATTGGCTCCCCACCAGCCACATTTCCATGGGGCCGCCCCCATTGGCTGGCGGCGGCGGCCGGGCCGCGCCATTGGCCGCCCCCCGCGGGGCGCCGCCGTACCTGTGCGGGCGGGGCCGCCTTGCCGACACTGCGCGGGGTCGGGGCCGCCCGAGCCCCGCGGGGCAGGGGGTGCGCATCCTAATGCCAGTAGTTCCGCAGCTATGCCGACCGGCGTCCCGCAACATTCCGACATGCATCCCAGCTGGCGTGAGCACGGTTGCTGACCCTCCTTTGCCGTCGCCTGCCCTTTCCCTGGTGGCAGAGCAGGGAACCAGGTGGTTCATCCGGGTGGCTAAAGGAAGAATAGCCTATGGGCAACGGCAGTTCCAAATACAAAGGAAATCAGCCCAGCCGGCTTTCCACGGGGACACTCACTGGCAGAGCGTGTCCATCTCCCGCTACTTTACACTGTCAAGGTTTCCAGCTCTATGGGACACCAGTGTTCGGCTCCACCTCTGCCTCAGGGACTGAAACAATGAGCATTTTCCACGCTCTCCCCTAAAACAAACCCTTACTTCCCCTGGTTTCATTTCCCCCAGGTTTTACCCTGACTGGAGATTATCCTGGAGGAGGGCCAGCCCTTCCCAGAGCACAGCTCTGGCTTCCAGGCAGTAGGCAAATGGCATTTTGGGCCACATCTTGTGCCGTTTGCAGCACCCATAGCACCAGCCCTCATTGTGCTGCTCCTGCTCCCAAGCCTCCCAGTTACCTCCAAAGTCTGTCCTCACTAGAGTAGACAGGAAGAGAAGAGGAATATCGATTTACCTTCCAGCTCTTCTTTTACTGGCAAGGTTTTTCCAAATGTCCCTCTGGTCATGGAGCAGACCCCACTAGCACACAAGCTCTGTGTTTCTCCTTCAGTGCTCAGACAAAACCCAGGCTGCTGCCTTGGCCACGCTGTCCTGGATATCTGCAGATGTTCAGCATTTGGGAATATGATTAATCAATACCACAAAGAAAATACCAAAGTGTGCTTCTAAAATGGCAGCTGAGTAGATTTCATCTGCATTTTCCACACGTTCTCTAAATATCCTGTAAAGGCTGCCTTTACTTAATGTGCATAGACATAGTTATTTGAACAACTGCCATTCACTGAATAATGTGCAAATATTACTCTTCTTAAACAAATGGACAGGTAATTGAGTTGCTATTATGTAGGACATTTCAAAATCTTGAGAAACTGCTACAAGTGGTATTATACAGTCTCTGGTAAAACGTAATCCTTCCATCATCTTAAAGCCTATTTGTACTTTTTACATATTTGGAATATGGCCATTGGCACACTTTGTTTTTCTTTTTGTTATTGTGACTTTTAGCTAGAAGAAAAAGTGCTACTACCAGTAATTTTAAACCTTGACAGGGTTCCTATCAGAAAAGGTACTGAAAACAGTTTTCTTGCAGCCAGCGAGTTGGAAATTATGGCTAATACAGATTTTTGGACATCCACCATCACCTTATGAATTTGTAATTTATGACCATTTTTAAATCTCACTAAAGTTAGAGAATATGAGGTGATGCTACACAGTCATTTTGTTGTATGCACATGATATCCCAGGACAGTGAGGCTTGCCCCAGAGCATTGTCACCAGGCTGAGCTGAGGTGGCCACAGCTGCTCCCTGGGCACTCCTGACAGCTTCCCCGGACCTTTATGGGAGACAAGGCTGGAGGAAGGAAATCTCTTTATGAGTTGCAGTGCTATGAGGCAGTGGTGTGCTATCAACACGTTGTGTTTGGGAAATACAGTCATTAGATGTTTTGATAAGGTTTCAGAACTAATAACTACAGTAAAGTCATCTGTGTTCTCATAAATGCATAAAATGATGCAGTTTAAATATGAATTAAGATCTGTTTGCTGATCGTTGTTCTATTATTTATAGTGAACAGAAATGCATCATTAACAATCTAGAAACAGATGCACCCAGAGCAAAATTGTGTATATTTATAATAAGATTATCAAAATATCAGTTTACTCACAAATTAACATTACAAAATAAAATGTGTTTACACAGTCTTATGGGCGTAATGTTAAAATTCATCATATGCAGTAATACAAAGTGGGTCAGATACAGGCATCAACATAGTATTTAAATATTGTCTACCTTAATATCCACTGTTTTCCTGTAACTACGTCCTCCTGGAGAGACTAGTGTAAAAGGGCAAGGCTGCCCCCCAGCAAAGAAAAAAGCTGTGTCACACTATGAAATTCATGCAGAACAATGAACACTATGCTTGTAATAAAATGTGAACTGCAGACCACTTAAGCAGTATCACAGAAAACTGTATTAAGAAAGAAGAAAATGCTTCATACAGAAAAGGATGTGAATCCAGGTGTGTTGTGACTGACACAGAGTCATCTGCTGGCAGTGACAGAAGAAAATTGCTTTGCAAAATGTACTCGAGGGTACATATGTGAACAGCACATTCGCTTTCAGGAGAAAGGAACATATATTGAAACAGAAGATATGGTTTTAAAATTATGATAGAAAAGCATTGATACACAGTGAAATTTTATCCATTTGACAAAATAAATAGTAGCATATCAATAAGATTCTTGTTTTCACAGCCTCAACTTAGCAGCAGTCTGCAGCTATGTAAAAATTACCACAAAGATGAAGGGAGTAATTTCCACAAGACAGAAGGCAAGCAAGACTTCAGCATCTAGATATACCAAGATACTCAGATATATCAAATTCAGAAAACTTTCTAACAATAAAGAACCATGAAAAAGATTGCTTGGGGAAAATGTGCAGCCTCCATACTGAGAAATGTCTGCTAGGAGCAGAAAGCCAGAGATGAGGAAGAAAGATGGATAAGGAAAGGTCCCATCCAGTCCATTGGTTCAATTATTATAATTTTTAAACTGAAAACTATTGTTTTAGTGGAAACAGCTAAGTAATGATAAATCTAACGTCCCCAGTAGAAAATGCACAACCTTTACATGCACCACTGGATGACTGAAGGTGAGAGATGGTCACTGCAGTTGAACACTTTGTGTGACCATGACAAAGGAGAATTTGGATCACTGCTCAATACAAACACATACCACACGGGCCAATTGCTCAGGCGTACTGGGCAGCTGCAAAGTTGGAAAACAATTCCCGTCACTTGCAGATGCTGGAACACCACCACTGTCTCTAAAGCTCACATGATTAATGAAATGCTAATTGAAACTCCTGAGATTGAAAAGCCAAGACAGCACAGTAACTGAACCGTTTAGTCACTAGCCTGTCCCACTATGACAGTGGGAATCTGTCCAAGAGAGATGGAGAGACACTGATTTCACTTGTGAAAAGGAATTCACCTTTAAGTGATTTCTTCAGCTGGATAGAAAACTGTGCAACTACATGCAAATGCTATTATTCATAGAAACAAACACTACCCTGCTGGAAAGGCTCCCATTATGATCAATGGGTCATTCTCGTAAAAGGGATACAGGATCAAGTCTTACAGCCATAGAAGAGGAAAATGTTACTTTAGTCATACTTTAGATACACAAACAGTGACTCAAAGGGGTTTCTGCCCAGATAGTTGACAGAAATTTTCTATTTCTGCTCTTGTACTGTGAAGTAAAAAAACAACAGTAATTCAGTGAAGCAGTGTTTTCACCAAATAATTAAGTGTCTGGGCTCCTCATTCAGAGGAGCTAAAGACATTAGACAGCATGTCATTTCATTTCACCCCACTGCATGGACAAACTCCCAAGTGTTTTTACATTTTCCAAATCCTGAACAGATTTTGTTCGCTGTCTGTTCTTTACATAATAGATCACTTCTAGAAGAGGAAAACCAACTTCTGGATGCCATAAATCAACAGTATATCTGCCAGTCTGTAAAGAAATACTTTTGGGGAACAGTATTTTCCCTTGCCTGAGTTGAACCTGAGCTATCTCAGAGTCTTAACAGGGTCCAGTTAGTTCTATATATAGTTGGTTCAGGGGAAACACAATATTTGTTTTGTCTGCTATGGGAAAATGATCTGGGTGTTTCCTCAGCTGGCATTTTGCATCCTGCAGAGGAGGAATTCCCGTGAAGTGACAGCTACGAAGTTGTTGGGAGACAAAGCTGTCAAAGGGCAATTCTTTGAAAGTCAGTTTTGGCAGCATTGTTGCCATGACACATGGTACCGAGGAGCCTGGACAGCCTGCAGAGGCACAGGGCATTCCTCACATTTGTAGTCTTCCCACGTGTTCCATTACAACAGATTGCACTAGTACAATCAGGATCAACTTTTGGATTCACTGGTCTGGGCAAATAGAGCACTGAGGAGAGAGCTGCAGGACTCTGACTGTTTGCTTTCTGTGCTCCTATTTCCTCACCTTCCTCATGTGTTGAGTTTGCTTTTACCCTTCTTTCTCTGTAAAGTCACTCGTTGAATTTTAAGAAAAGCTGGGGTTAGGTACCACAGGTTCAGATGACCATGACAAAAAAATGAGGTTAGTTGTGGAAATCTATTATGAATTACAGTAGTTTAAATATCTCTTACAGAAAAGAACTACACTGTATTTGTCCCTGATGGACAGACTTTCCAGAAATATGTCAGAAATGCTACTCTATCTAAGAGAGAAAGAGGAGACAGAGGTAGGATAAGTGCCTTGCAAATGGTTCTTATTGTATCTACAACACAATAAGACTACTTCTGCTATCAGACAGCATTTTTAATAAAGTGTGCTGTTCTGTTCTTAGAAAGAATCAGCTCTAGCAGTAGAAAGGATGATAGTTCATGCCATACATACTTATGCAACTATTGTTCAATGGGTCTCATGAATCCAAAATCAGCTGCTGTGAGGTGCTATAGGTGCCCTTGGTGGGCAGCACAAAAGGGCTACCTGACGGGAGGGTGGGATAAAGTCTTTGGTAAATGATGGGTGCTAAATGGGCTGCACTGATAGAGGAAAAAGAATGCATATGTGTGTGCTTTCCTCCCCTTCATATCTTCCATCAACACTATGTCTTGATTGCCTAAAAAAGCAAAAGCTTAAAAATGCTGATTGATGCAGGTTAATATTTTTGAAAGGACCCAAGCCCTTTGCAGTGTAACTTGAGTTGCCTTTTATTGTTTATCCTGAGTCTCCATTTCCCTTTTCTGTGGAGCCAGCTGACCAGCTGGCAGCACCCTGCAGGTGTGGCAGGCTGTCCTTCCCTTTCGTTGCCTGAAAAGCCCTCGCAAGCTCAGCAGTAAGATGCACTGACATTTGGCTCGAGAATTTCTTGCTCTTTGTGACTTGCATTTCCCCTTCCTTTCTGGAGCCAGCTGCCTGAGAATGAATTCCCAGCCTTTCTTATCGCTTTGGCATCTTTTGCCTTGATTTATACAAGCTTGACTGATTTTTGGTGTTAACTTGGTCAGTAACTTGCAAATGCAACTATGAAATGTATATTTACATGAAATTTGTTAACGTGGAGTTAGCTTTTATATCCACATGAAAGCCAATATATGTGTTTGCATATAGATATATGTGGACATTTAATTATGAGGGGTGCTGAGCTGAAGCATCTGTGGGTCTTCAAGGTCTGTTTTCCAGATGTCTGTAAGAAGATCAGAGCTTACCTCTGCATGTCCGGTGTTAGAATCATGTACCCGTTTTTTTGTGATGTCCAATCTGAACCTCTAAAGGCACAACTTCTGCCCGATTTATCATCTCTCTCTATTTAGAAGAATTTGTCTCCATTTAGTTTCTAACTGTCTTTCAGGTACCCATAGGTTGCTATTAGTTCCTTTTTCAGCCTTCTCATTTCCAAACCAAACACTCCTTGCTCCCTGAATCTCTTTCCATGCCATGTGTTTCAGACCCTCTAATTATCTTGGTAGTCTTCTGCAGGGCAATCTCCAGTTTCTCAATCTCTCTCTTCAGGGAGGCAGCCCCAGACTGGACACAGTATTCCAGATATGGCCTCCCCAGTATCAAATAGAAGTGGGTACTAATTTCCCTCAGTTTACTGGCCATGATCATCCTAGTGCAGCCCAATAGACAATTCACATATTTTCAGGCTGTGAACCCGGAGCCCACAATAGCCCTCAGATCCTTTGCAGCAGGGCTCCTGGTTGGCTGGTTCCTGTTTTGTACAGATCCACCCATTTGCAAATCTCTGCAGTTCTTGTTCACCTTCACGAAGTTCTGTCAGCCCAGTGCTTGGGTTTCACAGGGGCCATCTGAATTCTCCCACCAATCAGCACAACTCAAATGAAGATTTCCACATCAGCATATTCAAACCACAAAGAGCAAAAAGGTAGATTAAACTGACTTACTGCTATTAAAAACAACAGCAACCTTCTATATGTAATACAAACCCTTCCATCATTTCACTCGATTAGGAGGAATTCTACCCAAAATCAGCTCCTCACACTCAGTTCCATGGAAATGACATGCTTGTATTCAGATCCAGGGACCTGTGCCTAATTATACCAGTAAAATATCTAAATCCTTTTTATTTGTGTTATCTTGACACTGATGGCTGTAAGTATTTTTTTCCTTCATAATCCTGAGGACTTGTGATGACCTGTAAATTACTATTTGTTATGTGCTGCAGGTGTTCTGCACTGACACACTCTTGTCTGATCTGTTGATTTTTCAAAATCTCTTTCCTTCTACATTTGATATTTTATTCTACATTATTTTACATTAATATTTTGTGGAAATCCAACTGCTTTAATTTTAGGTTGATGTACAAACACTGCCAATCACATTATTGGAAAGGAACGAATGCTGTCTTAGTAAACTGCTAGAAGTCAGTTCCCGTAGTGAACGTCTGCCAGTAACCTTGCTGACCACATAAATTCAATTCTGTTTGAAATGTGTTTGTGGAATCAAATGAAGGGGATCAGTTATGCCTTTTACAATATAACTGCAAAGACATTCAGCACTGAAAGCAGAGAGTTCTCATTAATTTCTCTGAAAGCTGTAACAGAAAATTTCATGCATTTTGGCAGTTCTACTCCTTACTGCTATAAATACATATAGACTAGTGCCTCAAAGTGCTCATATTCTTATTCCATTCAGGATCAGAGAAGAAATACCATATGGTAATAAGCACAGTAAGTAGGGATGGAAAAAATTTTATTGTGCATCTAGCTAAAATATAATTATTTAATTATTATGTTAACAGTTTTAGAGGATGGATAGACAGATCTAAAGTATAATTATCAGCTCACTTTAACAGATGTGTTAACAGCAGGAATGGAATTATGCACTTACTTACTCCTTTCAGTAACAAAGAGGATAAAACAGATTTGAATAGCACAGGGAAAAGTATTCTTTCATTTATTTTTCACAAAACAAACACATATTTTTAATGATAATTAATGGTTTCAGGCACTTCCACTTCTGGTACTCTTCTTTCAAGACCTGAAAGCCAAAGGCTGGGGAAGCACCTAGGAAAAAGCATCATCTGAACTATCCTAAGTAGGGCATACCATACCATGAGTCATTCCTCAAAATCTCTCAAGAAACAAGACAGTGTCATGTGGGAAGCATTTTGTAACAAAAAGTAGAACTGCTCTGTGTATAAAATGAAACTATAATCCAACTCTGAATAACAAAGGGGATATATCAATAACTGCTGCATTTTAACAGCTGTCTGAGGTACCAGATGACTTTTGCTGTGTATATTCTCACCTCCTGATCAGAAAGGGAGATATATACACACACACAAAAGCAACACAGCAGCAATATGGTTTAAAAATACTCTAATACAGAAGACATAATTCAAAATCTAACCAACCAACCAACTGGAAATGCAAAATTTTCCTATTTTAAATTTGGCAAGTATGAATTTAAAACTCACCATTTTTATCACTACTTTCTTGTCCACATATTTTCTTTCACTAAAGGCTACTTTATGTGATTAGTCAACATGAAATACACAAATTTTAAAAATTAAGGTATGGTCCAAAGACCATATTAATCCATGTTAGGCATTTCATAGAATCATAGAAAATCTTGGGCTGGAAGGAACCTTACAGATCCTCCAGTTCCAACCCCCCTGCCATGGGCAGGGACACCCACTCAAAGCCCCCATCCAGCCTTGAACGCTTCCAAGGATGGGGCATCCACAACTGCTTTGCACAACGTGTTTCAGAAACTTACCATCCTCACAGTAAGGAATTTCTTCCAAACATCTAAATCTCTCCTTTTTTAGTTTTAAACCATTACGTCTTGTCCTATCACTATGTGCCCATGTAGAAAGTTGCTTCCCTTCTTTTTTAATAAGTCCTCCCTTAAGTACTGAAAGGCCAAAACAAAGTATCCCCAGAGCCTTCTCTTCTCCAGGCTGAACCTCAGTTTCCTCGGTCTGTCTTCATAGGAGAGGAAAGTCAGCAAAAGCCATACACTAACTTGCACAAGCACACCAATCTCCATTGCATGCACAATACTAAATTGATTAGTTGTATAAAAATATTTGTGCTTAATGATGCTATTTGCATATCATAAACTGCATCAAGTATGGGGCTTTTGATCACTTTGCAGAAGGAATTATCCTCTCTCTCTTCTCAGCTTTTCCTTCCAAAATACAACATTTATTTTTTTCCTAGGGGCATTACTACACTTTGTGTCTACATATGAGTTTTCTATTCATGTTGCTGTATCAAGATCATGACCTGCACTGAGTAGTGCCCCTGGAAAAATAAAACTGTCAAAGACAGGGCAAAAAAGGTGGCATTTAGTCCATGAAATTTGGAAGCCATCCCCAAAAGAGATCATGTTGACTGTGGACATCTGTGTCTTCAAAGCGAAATGCAAAATCCACTTCTTTGATCTAATCCTCTGCTCAGTAACACCACATTTATAAACAAACATGCATCATATAAAATCAACATTAACTTGCTCCTGTTGAGCAGCGAGAGAAGGCTCCTTCTGTGCCCATTTTATTTTTGGGAGGCAAGTGGACATTACAGCAAAGAGACACTTCATGTAAGGACCTAGATATGTGGAGATTTTTCAAAACTAACAGCATATTGTGCACTGAAAGTGTGATAAGTGAGCAAGTTTTTACCATTAACACCTTGCAATTCTAACCACATGTTCAGCTGAAACCCCACCTGTAATCTGCCGATGAAAGCAGCTTTAGCTTGCATGCAGCAGTGACAGGGAATGAAGATACATATCAGGCTGATGAGCATTAAAAAGTCATTGTTTGTCCAGACGGAAATCAATAGCTCTCTTCACTCTCTTCATTCTTTGGCAAGATCAGGAGCTCTGGATGGCAATTAAAGCTTACCCAGTTGCCAAGGATCCTAATTAAACACACAAGAAATCCCACATTTCTTCTTCTACCTGAAACATCCCTTGTGACATATTCATTAAGCTCATTACAGACAGGCCTTGTGCTGTTGCTAGCACTGATGTATTTTTTAGCAAAGAAGTCCAAATCCTTGTTTGCACCTGCCTCCACCACTGAGTGATCCCCCAAAGCCCCACAGATGCTCCATGATGGCCACCAGCCCCTTTGCTGCACAGGGGTTTTCACAAGGCCCTTCCAGGCAGTGTCTTCCCTCTTCCCCTCTATTTTCAGTGTTTTTTACATCCTATTGATTTTTTCAGCTCACCCTCCCTTGCCCAGGGTACTTCCCATTCATCATTGTCCTCATTGGCCTCTTGATTCTTTTGCTCACAGGGACCTTCCCTGCATCCTCTGTAGTGCTCAGCCTGGACACTCAGGATCTGCACTGGCACTGCCAGCCACATTGGGAGCAGCATGTATAGCCAGTGAGAAGTAGGACAGGCTGTAGCCAAGGCACAGTGCTAACTAACTGTGTGTGGGACTGTGCATGCAGAACACTCCCTGCTGCTGCTTTGGATGCTCACCTGCACAAGCAGGTAAATGAGAGCCTTCCAAATGCTGTGAAGACCAATTGCATTCTGATGGACTTGTCTGATTCTCTTGGAAATGAAGTTGTATCTTTCATGTGTTTGTAATTACAGTGTCCATCCATCCTTTGTGAACTGAGGAAGGTCTGGATTCTATGAAGAAAGAAGCTTTTACTTCCCTTGTAAGGAAAAATATAGCAAAAATTTCTCATAGAACTTTATAGTCACTTTAATTTTCCTGGCAAATCTTTGGTGCTGTATAAATGACAGTAATTAATGGACATCTGAGTTTGAGCAGTGCAAACAGTTTCCAGGAATTCCTCCTAATTGTTCTTGACCAAAATATGTGTTTTTTTCAGATGTCTTCAACAAATCAGCTCTGAATCTAACGCAATTAGTGAAGCTGTGCAAAGTGTACTGAAGAAAAGAGTGACTAAATCTCAGGCCTCTTATTTTTTCATCATGATTATAATTTTATTATGAATTTAATTGGGAAACCCATTTAGTATCCATGGATTGAAGAGTAAGGGCTCTAAAAAGCTCTTAAAAAACCAAAGGCAAAACAGCACCTTACTTAACCCAAGAGCTCAAGACCATAATGTCCAAACCATTTTTTTGTATAAATCACTCTGTTTATGCACAGAATGGTTATATTATCTTAATTAAGACTAGCTTAACAGGGTTCAACTATATCCCCCAAATAACAAACAAGCTACAGAGTATATCAAGGGAGAAAAGAAAGGGTCAGAGAGAATCCATCAGTCCCCTTGAGCTATCCATAACCTTTCAATTTACATGTGAACATCTAAGGAAGAGGAAGGTTAAAAAGAGTATTATGAACATTAAAAAGTATTAGCTTGTGTTAGGCTTTTTTGGTCCCTTTAATAGCATTTTGGTTGTCATTCATCCTCAGCATCTGGTGTATTGCTCCGGAAGGGCAGAGAGACCTTAAAGGCAGGCATAAGTGAATTTATACTGTCAGAGAAGCACAAGGCTGCCTCAGAGCTAATGGAAATGATCACCACTATCAGAAAAAGAAAAAATATTGAACAGGCAGTACTACTGTTGATGCCAGAAATAGTTAAAAATTTCGCTTCATCTTGATGTATTATAGCTCACCAATAAATGCCATATTAATTATTTTTAACACAAATAATTCTTATGCACATAAACCATTGCAAATAAAGCCTGATAGAATCCTCCTTGAAGGAGGAAAAGACCATCTGTCCTTCATCAGTCAGGCACCAAAGGGATGCCTTGCTATTTTATAAAAGCTGCCAGTCAGTTCTAGGTGTGGGATCATCTATCACAATAGGCAGTGTGCCATCTCTCACACTGGTGAAGTGCTGTGTAATTTGCAGTGCTGTGAACATGGTTTGTAGTTATATTTGATAGGGCCTTGGGACATAAATTACAGAGATTTTACATTTAGTGCCTGTTATTAGCTCCTAGGGATTTTTCAGTCAGGATAAGGAGGAAGAGGGGAGGAAAAAAAGACATGTTCTGAACTATTTAAGAGAGTTTATTAAAAAAAAACGTTTAAGGAGAAAAAATTATGTCTATGTAGGAATGTTTTATTATTATTATTTTTGTTTTGCTGTCAGTTCAATTGGACAATATCCCAATAGGACTAGCATCTCAAATTTTTAATGTTTGATTTTTCTTTTTTCAAAGTCTAGGGCTGGCAGTATCTGTCTAGATACATCACAGCAAGACCAGCTTTCTTCTCCTATTTGCAATGATTTGGAAGCACAGCTGTCAGGCAGTATTTGGGTCTGGGAACCAACTCCATAAAAACCAATAGCTTATAACCTGTTATGAACATGTTGGGTGCAATATTGATGATACTTTGTGACTATCATGGTGGATACTCTCCAGGACACACTGCAAGAAGGCCCTTCCTGCAGAGACCTTAACAAAGGAATTCGAGGAGAGAGACCCTAATCATAGTGCAATAGTACATACTCTGAGCTTTCCTGGGGTTTACTGTCATTAAGGAACCAGAGGTTGAAATGCTGGCACAGCAATGACATCCTCAAATGCTGATCCCAGGGAAAGGCTGGATGATTAAAGATTAGCAACTATTCAAACCATTTTGGCCTGGAAAGAATTTAAGAAGAATGAGAAGCTTGAATCAAAACTTGAGTAAGCCTGAAGCTATCTTGACATGTTTCTGAGCTAAATTCCCTCCTGACACTTTTCTATTATTTCAGTTCTTGGACCATCATTCTTTGCATGCTGGGACCAACAATGCCTTTTATTGTAGCCTGCCCAATCTTCCTCTTGTACACAAAGGGAAAGCTCCCTTGGTGAGTGCCAGAGGCAAATACTGCTTTCTGAAAAAGTTACACAGAAGAAGTATGCTTTGACTTTTGTTTGCGTACTGTAATCTTCAGTCACATTGAGAGCAGGCTGAGTCATTCATAAATATGGCCTTTGCACTTTAAAGGTCAGCTATGCTTTTCATAATAAAAACCTGTTAACATAGAATCATCCTGGCAAACCTAAACATGAGTTTTAAGTAAGATATCACAAAGGCCCCACCAGGATAAACAGTCCACCCATAAACTGTTACCCTGCAGTCTAAAACAAGCAGTACCAAAAGAAGAAAAATTGGTCTTGGAAGGATCTAGGAGAATCTGTGATGTTCCTCACATACCATAGCTTGGGAAGCAGTGTTCAGAAATGCCTGACACAGCTGAAATTGAGAATATGCAGACTTTTGTAATGGGCAGCCAGCTTAGGAAAGAAGTGACATGCAAAGGACTAGCTCATGGTTGAGAAGACTTGCAGAGAAATGACAAGGACCAGCTGCAAATAAAAGCATAACATTTGAGAAATAGAAAAGCAAAAGGTATTTTCCAAACATAATGAAAAACTCAAACTTTTTCAGGGGCTTAAGGTTATTTAAAGGCAAATGAGCTTCCTTCACTCAACACACAATCAAGACCTGCTTAGAAACTGTTGCATTATTTTCTGTTGAGTAATCATAACATTTGAGCTGTCAGCATACTCTAAACAAGCATTGTGGCATGGTGTCTGAGTGTGCATAGGATTGTCTCCTATTAAATAGCACAGATGCCTGTTCTAAATGATGTAGCACCTTCACAGCTGTTTAGCTGAGACCAATTCCTTTACACATGTGCCTGAACATCAGCACTCACTGTAAACCTGCTATTTTTATGAAAATAAGTTAGAAATATATAGAAAGAGTAGAATAGACTTAATTTTGTACTAGAGCCATAATAGATTTAAAATTTTTTTTACTGGAGTTGGAGTTGATAAAAGGCTGTAGGATGACAGATAGAAACCCAAGCTGCAGGCTCATGCAGGCAGCAGTGGGAAGCAGCTGTGCCAGCCCCTGGCGCTGTGTTCTGGTTGTGGCCCCAGCAGCCCCTGGGCAGCCAGCAGCCCTCATCCCTAACAACCTCATCCCTCTCCAGCCAGTGCTAGCAGGGATGCTGCACTCTGCCAATTGTCACAGAGGTGTCTCTCTCCTGGAGGGTTTCCCAGTGGGATGGCAAGAGTGAGAGCAGGCAGGGAATGCTGAACTGCACACAGCACTCATGTACAGTGGACTGAATCCTCACTTTCCTCCAAACCCACTTCCTTCTGCCCCATTCATGCCAGTAGTCTCTCCACCTCCTTTCCATTCAACCTAGCCGAGTTGGGTAACTTTCCTCTTCTCTATTTCCTTACCATTTTGCCCTCCCAAAACGTGTCTAGGCTCCAATATTTCTTTCTTTACATTTCTACTGAGAAGTCTATGCTGACCTGGTCATGACTGCAGCATGGCACCCTTCTGTCATCCTGGCATTCGGCTACCCCATCAGCTTATAATGTTTCTTTTCAAGTCACCCAGCTCTGAGATTCCTCAAAGCCATAGCTCCTCATGCTCCTTCATCAACTTCGGGCTCCTCGGAGCAAGCTCAAGGTTAGTGGGAGCTGCCCTAGGTCCCTCTGGCCTCAGTATAAATGCTTTTACCATCTTCAGATCTACTTCTTGTTTCTCCTTTGAAGATTCAGCCCTGGCCTCATCAGGCTCTAATACTATCTCTGATACACACATCCCTGGTGTTCCTTCCAGCTCAACCAGACTGATGTCCTCTTCTCTTTTTTCTGCATCACCTCTCCATAAGGAAATGTTTTGCTAATTCTGCTCAGCTTATCACATCTTGTCTTTTAAATCCCTCCTCAAACTCCATCTCACCAGCCTGCTCACAATGCAAATACAGTAATGCCTGATTATTTGCATTAGCTTCTCAGGAAGTTCTGTCATGTTGCAATATGACTTAACTCCTCTCCTGGGGGCTTGCACACTGGGATGCCAAAGGCGGAAGCTGAGGGAATGGGACAGGTTCCTGAACACGTGTGAAGGCTGAGAGAGAACCAAACACTCTCCTCAGCTGCCCTGACCAGGTAGAGGCCACCACAATCCCCATTCAGAGTCGGTGCCCAGACCCCAAAACTGCTGTCTGTGGCTCTTCGTCCTCACCTCTGGCAGAAACACTCAGCTCTTGGTCTTGCTTAAATTTGCAGTATTAAGCCCTTTGGCCAGGAAACTTGTGCTATCTCCAATAGGAGAATTTCCCTGAAAGCACCTGGCAAATTTCTGGGCACTGCCAATTTACCAAAGGGAAGGCTGTTTCTAATTTCCAAACAGCATGTACATTAATTGATTTGACAATATTTGTTTCTAGTGTTTGATAAATGTTTACTTATGCTGATTAGGAGTGACACCATTTCTGTGCCCAGTTTATTCAGCAGTGTGCTTAGCATTACATATCCTTTCAATTGACTCACTCTTGGACCATTCAAAAAGCCAACATTGGAAGCCTTCAGGTGAGCATACAAAGGCGGAAAATGAAACATGAAATTAGGCACATTTTAAAATATTTGGGCTACTGGCATTCTATAGCATGTATCTAAATGCTGTTATTCCTCACATCTTATTGCTTCCCTGTTTCTACACCCAGAAAGACACCAAAGCTATTGTCATAGTTTCTTCATTTCAGATTGTTAAAGTTTGAGCCTATAACCTCTGCAGATTATGAAAATACCTATACCTAGTGAATATGTATTTAATTTGTATTTAAGTGAATTTTTGAAACTAGACCCAAATTTATATTTCGTATTTTATTTTATATATTTTTATTTTATACAGAAAAATGCCTGCCATTTTCCCAAAAGAAAAATTCTGATTTAGGTAGTTACCTAAGTGCATATGCTTGTATCTTCAAGCAATAGCTTAATTCTGCAAAGTGAGGTGATAGCCCAAGGATATGTCATTCCCCACAGGAAAAAACTGAGCTTAGGAAGAGCAGATCACATTTCTGCCTTGAGCCTACGAACAAAGGGCAACTTTCCTACGAAAACCTGAGAAGGGAGATGAGGATAAAGTAACAGGCAGAAGGAAAACTGGAGACATGATGTGTATGTTTTGGATGCCATTAGAAGAAGCAGGTTAGGGATGGGTATGTTCTGAAGCATTTATCTCTCTGCAAGAATCTGAGCTGAAAAGCAGAGTTCAGCATTGCAGTAACACATTTTCTGTATGTCTGGATCCAGGCAGGAAAGAAGTCAAATCCCTTTCTGCAATAGAGTCAGGGTCTTTATCTGGGACAGCCTTCCCACCCCTCCCAGCCGGTACCCAGCAGTCGTGTCACAGTTCAGGGCACAAAGGTACAGGATGAAACTTGTTTTTAGAAGTTAGATGTCAAAAGGACACCTTTTTATTCCCAAAATGGAAAACTCCTTGTGCTGGAATAAAATAATTGAAAAGTTGCTGAAACAAGAGAGTAACAGTTAATCCTGCCCAAAGGGTAGATCTAAATTCTCCCTGGAAAGATTACTGCATGTGGGATTATATATAGTGGTTAACCAAATATTCAAGGGACATTAGTAATTACCATAACATCCCGCCACTTACTCTGTCAAATGCACAATTTATGCAACAAACCCGTAAGTTCAAAAAGAATTTGTTTACTTTAAAAATAGTTGGAAATACATTTCCAATCCACAGTTTTTGCCCCAGTACCTTCCTGTCCCTACCTCAAAAAATGCGTGAAAGGCTTCTGGGTGTTTTGTGCAAACAGCTTTCCCAGCCAGCTCTCTCAGTGCCATTTGTTCCTGCACACATGCTGTGCCAGAGCACACAGCTCCCTCATTTCCCTGCTCACCCAGAGGTGTGTGCTGGCTGCCAGTGTGAGATGGCTGCTCCTGCTGCTGCCCCCCAGGTCCAGAGCCCTCCTGCTGCCCCATGCATCTGCTGGGGGGGACCCCACTGGCTTTCACACTCATCAGAACAGGGAAGAGGGTCACAAAGAAGGTTGTCAAACAGAAATAAACTTAATGCTGCATTTTCAAAAAATCTAGGATTTGTTAAAAATACACATCTGGAAGCAGAAATACACCAGGTAGTTGTAGATAGATGTCAGAAGCCAGCAGTTTCTACCACTCCACACCAGCACCAGCAATCAGGGGCGTACCAGGATGGCAGGAGAGTTTCATGCTTCTCTCAGCTATCTTATTCTGGATTCAAAACAAGCTGCAGCCCTGGTCTCAGGAGGACAGCCCTTGCCTGTGGGGAGAAGCCAGCTCTTCCACCAGGAACTTGCAGCTGTCAATGGGAAACCTCCCAGCCCTTACTGTTCCAGGCTACATTGAGTCAGGACCCTAAAAATAAGAGCAGCCAGTCCCAGTCCCTGTGCTCTTTGATCTCATGTCCCTGATGGTGAAGGGACCCATGGTTTCTGGAGTGCTTTGCCAGCTGGGTGCTGGCCTGCCTAGTCCTTTTGTAACCTGTAGCCCTATCATTTCAGTGAGGTGTCACACTGTTAACAGAAACCTTGCACTTTACATCTGATACATGATTTGGTAACTTGCTTGCTTCTTACCTACACTCTGCAAGCACCAGATGCTTTTAGGGACATGCCATGTTTTTATAGCAGCACTTCAGTTTCTGGTGATATTTATTTAAGACTGTGGAATATTTATAGTTAAATGGAACTGAACAGTGGAATAAAAATAGACTTTATAAGTTAAGCTTATGCTATTAACTGACTCAGTACTGGTAACCAAGAAAGAAGCAGCACTGGGTAATATAATTTTGCTTGACCAGTCCAACTTAACATGTTGAGCTGAACTTAAATGGCCTTTAGAGCTTGTGCTTACTGCCTTCACCTGGACAGCCTGTGTCCATCCACTGCCATGCCCAGGCCCTGGGCACAGCATCACCTGCAGAGCTCTCCTCCCCACCTCTCTCCTGCCCCACTTTCTGCTCAGCTTTCCCTCTGCCCTCAACATCTCTGCAGTTGAGCCTGTGCTGGCAGAAGCTCATTACTAAAATAACCCTGTAAGGCTTAAAGAAAAGATCTTGCAAATATATGGGAGTAGAAAGTCCCACTTGATTCATATTTGCCTTCTCTTGGTGGTGTGCATGCCACGGGACTATCATCTTGCTTCCCAGCATGAAATAGCAAAGCAGTAATGCATAGTTGGAGAGTTCTGTCACTGCAGTAATCATTTACAAGTGACAAATAAGACAGTGAATAAAACAAACAGATGGAAAATGGTCATCCCATCCATGGACACCTGCTCCAGGATGCAGTCTGTAATGATCTATATACACTTTAGAGACAAAATTACTTTACCACATGTTGGAGAGTATCTGTTCAGGTCTGGGAATCAACAGTCTAAAAAAGTACCTAGTAGTAGTTTTGAAAATAAGTATTATCTCATTCACAAAAAAGCTCTTGAATTGTGAAACGAACCAAGTGGAAAAAAAACCTTAACCAATATGAGACCCAGCACTATTCACCCTCCAAGACAAGTCATGGGCATTGTAAGCTTCCAGGAATTTTTCAAATGTGGGTTATCAAACAAAATTTTGTTCAAAACAGACATTCCTCTGACTAGGAACAAGGTAGAGTCTTCCATACATTTTATTTCCAGGCTCAGGTCTTAAGGGATTTAAGCAGAACTTAAGAATTTTAAAGATTTTTAAGGCTTTTGGAGCCCATATTGTATTTGGAAGACCTAAGTACTCCATACTTCCAAAAGGCAAGGCCAACATGATGGTAGGGCTAAGCAAGATTTTAGGAGTATAATAATACTGGCAAGCATCCCAGTCTGAGTACAGTTTAAAGTAAAAAAGAACCTTTGCAAGAAGACTTTGTATCTGTTCCCTTAGGAAAATTAGCTGTGTTTATTAGATTTTCCCCAGGAAGTAGAAAAATGAAGCAAAGAAAACAAGCCTGTAGTCAACAGCACTCTCCCAGCTAAAGTTTCCTGTCCTCATCCTTCTGCCAGAACGTATTTTCATCCCTGAGTTTTGAAAGTATCTCAAAATGCAGATGGCCAGAGTGATCCTATGTAATCTTGATGAAACTTCATGCTATGAAGTAACTGTCTGGTAAAATTTCTGCTGTTTCAGTACATAAGCATTTTAAGACTGGGATTGCTGGTCTTTATTTGTAGGAAGGCCAGATTTAGGTTTCCACAAACTGAGTAGAAAGAAATCTCTTTCCCCACTCTACTCTCCCACTTATGTTTAAGGGTGAAGCAGAATAGGTCCTAAACATGCTCTCATTCATTCCCTTGGTTTTTTCAGTGCATATAAAGAAGTTAAAATAGCTCACTAGCTTTCCTCGAGAAAAAGCCTAAGTAGATGACAATAGGTGACAATTAACTTACTAAGGCAGCAATACTTTTGCACAAACAGAACAGATATTATTGCAGGTCTGGACTTTGAATTGAATCTTTGATGTCCAACAATGTGTTTGAAGAACTTAATAAGGGAAGGAAACAAAAGAAGATGTAAATATAGGAAGAAAACTGAAAGCTAGTGGGTTGAATTTTGGTGGTGATTACATAAAACAAGTGTGAGCACACAGAATATATATAAAAGCCTTACTGCATGTTTCAACATCAATTATAAACCATCATTCCAAAAATAACTTTCCCAGAAAAAAAACATATCCAAAGGAGGAACAGAAGACTGTTATATAAAGGGAATCAGGGTCTAAAAAGAAGGTCCAGGAACAGTGATCTATTCACTAACTCTGAATTACTTCACCTCTTTCATGGAAAAATACAGGGCAAACATAAGGCTTTCTCGCTTCATGTGGTTAAAACTATAAATACATCTTCTGCTGACCTGCATGTACTTACTGATGCCAGGCATACTAAAGGGGAATTCTTGCCAGTCTTTTGCTCCTCTTTTTTTTTTTTTTTTTAGTAACAGGTACATGTTCACAACCTTTAGCCACAGCGTGGTTCGAAAATGACTTTGAATTTTACCAATGATGGTGGCTATTCTTAAAATTCATTTGCCTAGAACTTTGGGATTTTCCCCACTAGATAATTGCTATTTTAAGAGTAACTTATCAGCCAAGATGAGTCAGAAAGATGAGATCCAAGCTTTGCACTGTTTGTATCACCATCTTGAGTCAGTAATTGGTAATGCTGTAAAACAAATAATTTTAGGCATCTGAGGCACATAAACAGCCTTTGGCCAAAACAACCCTGTGAGTAGACCTGGCTCCAACAGAAAACCATTCAATGTGTTTCAGATGCTGCCCACTGCTTTTTGGCAGGGAAAACTAATTAACCCTGTATCAAGATGCAGGCAATATTGCTTCTAACCCTCTGTATCAGCCACAGGGGCATGGAGAGCCTGGCAGTGTCCCACTGGACAAACAAACACACACCCCTACTGCTGCTGGCCAGTATTGAACTTAGAGCCATGCAGATTGTGAAAGAGTTCAGCCGTATGGGAAAGAAATTATGTTTCTTCCTGCACAGAAAGGAATGGGTTCAGCATGTGGCAGACTTGCCTCCTTTTTTCCTTGTCAACTTGCGGCCCACTGTTTATCCAATGGCACCCTGAATCTTCTGCGTCACATTCGCTTTGACTTAAATACTTCTCTTTAACTAACACAATGTGTATGACTGCAAACAAATTTTAAAAAGCAAGACTTCTGCAGAAACAAAATTTGCCATTTCCCACACAGATTAGGTGCTGATTTTCCTAATGAAATTAAAGAATTGCATATAACTTCGCTGTTCTGTATTCCAGATGAACCTGGAGCCTCTCACTGGCTCTTTTCAGTGACAGCTGATTACACACAGGGTGTAATCACCTCACCTTTTTGTCTTCTGACCTTGTTTCTTTCCTCCAACTGAAACAAAACTGTTCCAAGAAATACTTTTGTCACAATCCACACCAGGGAGTTTTGGGGCAGGCCAAAACAGATGACCAGTGTCTCTGGCCCAGGGTGATGCTCTACCTCACACGATCCTGTGCCATCAGCAAGCAGAGAACCTGCCAGCAACTCAGTGGAGACCAGAGGATTTTGGCTGGACTCCAGCGAACTCTAGGATGACAACTCCTACAATTTGTTAATAGCTTGAATAATTTAGAGCAGTCTTAGCAGTGTTTCAAATCCCTCAGGAGGTGCTTAACCCTTTCTGCTGCACTGTTGTGGCCATTAGAACCCACCTTCTCAGTCCTCTCTGTTGAAACCCTTGTAATTTTTGCCTTCAAACAGGCAAATTAAATAACAAATTCCCCGCGCAGTTTGTGAGGACAGCTGGAGAGACCTGCCAAAGACAGGCAGCTCCACAATGCCTTGCTGGCACCATCGCCTGCTGCACATCCTTTTCATCTGCCTTCACTTATCCCCATTTGCAACAAAAAATTTTAAAAATCTCACTCCCTAAAATCCCTACCTGAAAACTATCAGACTGTCCTATGGGGTTCCAGATGGCTGCAGCCCTTTCAGGCTAACAGCGTTGCTGTAAAGGATTAACATTCAAAGGGTTCAAATATTTACAACCATCATGGAACAAGACCAGTAGACCCACAACGGGTACTAAGATTGTTACACTCATTTAGCATTTTTAAAAGGTACCACCTTCCCCTCCTTCCCCTACAGACAATATTCATGTTTGTTTTTTAAAAATAAAACAGATGAACAAACAATATTGTTTTGAACTTACTCAAAATTTTCTTTGGAGCTTTTTTTCTTCAGCCAGGTGATCTGTACTTACTTACAGAAGGCCTACAGTGCTTTTGCTTTGTTTTTTTTTTAAGCAAGCTACAGTTGTAAATAAAGCCTCTTATGACTAAAATGGCATGAGATCAATGTGTAAAAGCTTTTTCAGGCTTTTATTAGAACATCTAAGAAAACCTGATTCACTTTTTCCTCTGCACAGGCAAGTTTCCTCTGCCTCTGTGTACGGCAACAGAGGAGAGAAAAACACTGGGAAGATGTTGGAAAATATGATAGTAAAACTGCAAACACTGACAGGTGGGCTCAGAGGAGGTAAATCTCTCCATCACTTTGTTTTTAATGGACTAGATTTAATACTGAAGCACTGCCTTTCCCTCCCATTTAAGAAGGAGCCTATTTACAGAGGCAGGAAGCAATGTCACAGGGCTGGAGCATCAAGTATGGCCTCAGCATTTCACTAGAACTCATTAGCTCTGCAGAGCCACCCCTGTCAGCTTTTCCCATCTGCCTCTCAAACCCTCCCAGGGACCCCTCCTGTGAGCAGGGATGAGCTGGCTCAGCCCAGGGTTGCACATGGGTTCATCCCCAGGAGCAGCTCATGAGCCCTGTCCAGATGTGACGTGTTTGGGCTGCAGCTGGTCACTGAGTTGCTGTCTGCCTGCTTCAGCTGGGCACAGCCCTCAGACCAGCAGGGAGGTGGCCAGCTGGAGAGGACAGCTCAGGCAGTGCAAGAAGGACATTTGATGGCACCTCCCCAGCCATAACCTCCCTTCTGGGAGATGCCGTGTTTATGATGGCTGGCAGCTCCCTGTGGCCAGGCCAGGGCTGTACCCACAGCCTTGCTCTGCTCACTCACACCACTGGTGGCCATGCAGGACCATGGGCAAAATGAATACCACAGTTTCTTGTTAGGAACATTTGAAAGCAATTTTAGAGAAATGTATCACATTTGGAAAACTCTGTGTCACAGAAATGTTGTGTTTCTGGAGCAGGGAGATGGGAGGTGGAGGTGCTGCTTTACACAAGCAGGAGGAAAAAGCTTGGAAATGCTTTCAGCTCCACAAAATCTGAGCTGCTGTTAGCATGAACTGAACAGTGGCTGCCCAAGCATTCAGGGGATTTTTCCCAAGTAATGCTTCTGAAGAGCTACTTTTTTCTTTCAAAACATGTGTTGTGCTGCACAGCACCTCCTGGGTGCTGCACTACTGATTCCCATCGCTCCCCTCAGGACAACAGGACTGCATGGCAGCAAATGTCCCAACAGGAGCCCAACCCTAAGAGGCAGCAGCACCACCTGCAGTGCTCCTGACCCTTTCCCCCACCCAGCCCTACTGACGCTGCTCCCAGTCTGAGCACACACCCTCCTACCAAGATATTACCATGCCCCACAGTCTCTGCATCACAAACAGGCTGCAAAGCTGCCAGCAAGGCCTTGGGAGCCCCTGTCCCAGTGTCTCCTCTCTGGTAGCAGAAAGCAGGGCAGAGCCTTCCCTCGACTGCAGCAGCAAAGGCTCACCCAGGGGTGCTGGAAGGCACTGGGAGTGAATCCAGCCACGTCTCCATGCCCGGACTGCACGGCCAAGCTAACCAGCTGGAGCATGGAGGAACAAGGACTGCTCAGTGGTTTTAAAAGGGGAAATTATTTTCCTGCCAGACCATCCCAGGCTTCCAGCATTCACCACACCATCTGACCACGGGCTTCATTTAAAACATGCTCTCTGTTTTTTTCTTGCCAGGGAAAAGATATGAATAACAAGCTGGTACAGCCTTCTTACAATGCCACATTTTTCTGGTTAGTAAAATTTTTAGCAAAAACATTAAGAAGATTCAGATGGATTTCAATGTGCCAGCACACCAGATGCAGGTTGGATGCCTGAATGACAGTGGACAGCTGGACATCACCTTCTCTAGCAGCAACCTGGCCCATGAAGCACCCTGACCATGGGATGGTGGAAAGGTAGGGTGACTCAGAGAAGACATGTGCCCAATTTCCAGAAGCCCTTCTACCAAACCAAACACTTGGAAACACTGGTGGAGCCATGAGCAAGTCGTGGGCAGTGGAACTAATGAGACCTCATTTCCTATGGATTTGTGTGTTGCAGTTGGACTTTCTGGTGTCTGAAGACCACAGGAGCACCAACGAGACACTTTATGTGCTCAGGCTGTTCACAGCCTCTCCCTCTGCATCCCCACCCTGGATTCCTCCTCCATCCTCTAGCTGGAGCTGGGCTCAGACTATCAGCTCTCCCAGGCAACACCCTCCTCTCCCTGGCTGCTCACCTTCCTGGGCTCTGCCTCTGGCTTAATCCCTCAGAAACAAATTCCTTCACTGCATGGTTGGATGAAATAGATCCAGTGGACTCAAAAATAGAGAGCAAACTAGCTGGGAGAAGTGACTAAAAAAAATGCCTGTAGTAAGAAAGCCAGTATAACAACCTTACATAAACATTAAATATAAAGCAGGAGCAGCCGACATCTCTGAGTCTAGGAGCCAAAAATGAAAACTTTCTCAGGGCCAGCAGATGCTGGGCATGTACCACACACCTCTGAGCACTCAGGGCAGCAAGGGAGAGGGAGGGAGCAGTGATGAGGGCTCCCACTTCCCTGAGCATCAATCAGCACAGTTACCTTCCCAAGATCCCCCTGCATCTCAGTAAGCTCAGCAGTGTAGCCCCTGCTCTTCCATCTCCTGCTGCGGATGTGAGGATCAGCGAGCATTCCAACTGCTGCACAGCCCTGTCACAGGTCACCCAGCACTGCAACACAGGATAAGTGGAAAAAAGCTGGTAAACTCCTCTGTTTGGTATGCACAGCTGGGCAGGCACACACGGCATTTCCCACATTAAAAGTGGATTTAGTTTGCTTATGTGCTTACTCTCAGTGAGACTAATTATGTAGCACCAGCGAAGAAACACCTTTGAGCTTTGCCAAGCTGCACATGGTTCAGTGGCACAGATTGGCTATCACTGTGATAAACACTGCTTCACATGCATCTCTTGCAAGGGCAGTAAGAGTAATGCTGCAACATGAAGATAACATGACAAAATAAATAGACCAAATCAGATGCAGAAAGGAGAGGCTACCCAGCTCCATTTACAATATTGGTATCATCATATGCCCCAAAACTGTATGGTTTTTTTAAAAAGACCAAAACTGAAGTCAAGCACATTCTAGTGACTGTGGAGTTTGCTGTCACAGGCAGCAGCAGGACTGCAGTGCAGCTGTGGCACACCATCACAGTGCCCATTGAAGGGGTTCATCAGTTCCCCTCCTGCATTCGAGGCTGCAGTGGGGGTGCAGAGCGATGCAGACACCAAGTTTCCTGCGTGTGCACCGGGCATGAGCCACCAGCAGAGGTGGCCATCAGCTTGCTGGGCTACAGTGAGGGGGCTTGTTGCCCTGGATAAATGAAGGACTCAGAGCAGGCCCTGCCACCTCTGCAGTGCTATCCATAAGGCAGAGCCCCACTGCTTACAGTGGTGCACCCATGGGAGACGCTAAGCATAAACAGGAATGAGGGAGGTTCACACTGGACTCTGAATTCCAGCCTGAATTATCCAGTGATCTTATACTTTCCCTGTGGCTTGGATTCCCATGTGTAAACTGCAGAGGCACACAGAGATAGCTTTTCCTGCTGAAGCAGAACACATGCACTAAAGAGTGTACAGCACCAGAGATCACAGAGATTTAAAAATAAATACTTTTTAAGACAATGAAGAATAAATACCCATCACATGAACAAGTGCAAAATTAGCTGGGAGCATATTGTCTGTGGGACAGGAATTCCCTTTGCTGTCAAGCTGGTTTGTGGCAGAGCTACTGGCCACAGGGTGTGATCCAAGAGCACATCCCCTGCTGCAGGAGGCCACCAGGACAGCAGGATACAGCCTTGGTCTGTATTTACAGCTTAGTCCATGCATCCCACACCTTCTCTCTTTGCATGATAATCTGCTTCTCAAAATATTTTTCTTCCTAAAAGTAACATGAAAATGAGAGCAGAAGAAACATAGCCTCAAACTGATGTTTAAACAGCAGAGAGTTACTAAAAGGTGAAGTAAAAAAAACAAAACAAAAACAAACCTAAAGAATCTGAAGATGTTATAATTTGGAATAGAAGAGAATTTACTGAGAATCAGCAAGAGGATTCCAGATATGCTAAGGGAAAGATGGCTCCCCTTCACATCAACAGCAAAATGTCACTCAGCATCTGAATCAGGTCCCCTCTGCATTGGAAATCAGCTTTTGGATGGGGCTGATCCAGACACACTATCATATGGACTTCTCTGCGCCACAGAGATGCTGGTGCTAACACCCAATTTATTTTGTCCATTTAGGAGACATCTAGTAATTTCAATTATTTAACAAAGTGTAAAATTACAAACATATTCAACTACAATATGTTTCTCTTGCGTAAACCTCTCCTCTTGGCCACATACATAATGAAAACCCTGTTGAGCCAGTAATAAAATCCAGAAAGCTTTCAAGTTTCAGAACTGAATGTTCAAATTTTGTAGCTCACTTCCTTTTCTAACCAGACAGCAGGGCTGCCAGGAGAATTTCTGGGCATTCAGCCCCTTTTGATATACATATACACACAAATATACATACATACATACATATACGTATCTCATCATATTGGGACTGGCAGAGAGCAGGCACTAATTGTTTTAAATGCAGGAACAAATGCATTTTTAAAATCAATCAGAATACTGCTTGTTTTCATCTGACAAAACAGACAGCTCAGACCTGGACAGGGAAAAAGATCAGCTCCAGCTCTGTCAATAAATAAATATTTGCATTTCAATCCAGCAGAAGAAAAATGCAGCATGGATTTTGGGAACCAACCTCAAAAATTCATGCGTGGAAATACCACGGTTCTTTATGCAAATGGGGCAGTTGCACATGCAAATGCATGATTAAGGCGCTATGTGCATGTACAGGTCAAGCATGTGATGTAGCACAGCCCAGGTTTGGAGGCTTAGCCCCACTCCCATGGAGAGCAGAGCATCCTCATCCTGCACTGGAGCCAAACAGTAATCAGTGAACTGGGCCAATCACAACTGGGAAGACTTTGATAGCTAAATACAAGAGCTTTAAGGTTATAATACCCAGAATACTTGTGGATCCTGCCCAAAAGACTAAATAGCTTCCAAGTCTTTTGCACTATTTATAACCACCACCACCACAATTACATTTATTTCTCTTCAGAAGCACTGTCTGCTTTTGTATTTATACTGTAAGCAGCATATTAAAAAGAGAACCAAATAGATTTTACATATGTCAGTGCAATCCAAGAGCAGCAGCCATGTGAAGGAAAGGACAAACATTCAATGAGTTTCATATGGCATGGAAATACAAAGTGAAGTTCAAGTCTCAGAGTTTTCCCACACTTTGGCTAAGTACATGACCAACAGCCACTACTCCCAGGCACTGCATAGGAGCAGGATGATACAGGGAATGATACAGGATCCCCACAACACACTGAGGTTCTTAGACTGGTGTGGGAACAAAGCACAACTGAATGTGAGATAAAGTGGAAATAAACATTGGCTGAGGATTTAACTCTCTGGCTCTTGAGAGGCAGAGCAAGGTCATCCTAACCTACCCGGCACTCTAAACCGGGAGATCTTTACATCACTTTCATGATGAAATCTTTCCACTGTCAGTGGGCCATGAGTCAGAAGGGAGGGGGATGCTGTTTACTTGAAAAGGTCTTGGAACTAGAGGGAGGAAAAGGAAAATACATAGGAGAGGCTAAGGATGGGTTCCCAGAAGATAAGAAAAATAAACCACAGACAAAATATGGGAGTGAGGATGGAGGTGGAAGCAGAAATAGCAAAGAGAAGGTGGAAGGGAAGTTGTGTTAGAAGAATACAGACAGAAAGCTGAATACAGGTAAAGATGGCAGAAGGAACAGTAGAAGGGTGTAAATGGGAAAGAAAGATGAAAAATGGGTGGACAAAAAGCTGTGGGTTCCCAAATTCTGCACTATTGATGTACATGTGCCCTTTTATAAAACAAATGCATAGCCAAGATGACCCTGATATCATCAAGACACCACTGACTCTATGAGGACAGCCAGCTTTGCACTGGCAGAGGGTATAAAACTAAGATGCCTAAATCATGGCAGTAACTAAAATGAATGGGATCAAAGAGAAAGGCCACTGTTCCTAACCAAAATACCATTCCTCCCCCTGAGAGGGGACAATGTGTGCATTGTAGCTGCTCTGCATATGCTCTTGTCATTCACAAGCACCCATAGTACTCTCACTTATGCTTCAGGTACCTGAATGCCTCCTAGTCCTTAGCACACCCTCTTGCCATCCCTGGGAGTCAGGAAATAACATTTATCTCCTCTCTACAGAGAGACATTGAAGCACAGGGAGGTGAATGACTTGTCCAAGACCATGCGGGCAGGCTGTGGAAACCCAGAGCTTGAATCCAGCTCTCCCAGGTTCCAGGTCAGAACAGCAACTGCTAATGAGAACCAAGAAAATTTGAAAAATGCAAATGAACCGTCTTGGAAGTTTTATAAGTGAAACTCTTGCTGCAGGCATGAATGGAGGAAGTGCAGGGAAATTCTTTGCCACCCCATCTCCTGAGTCCCTGAAATCCTGTTGCTCTGGGCTAATAAATATCCTTGAGCCCTAGACATTCTCTTGGCCCTCATCCCAAGTTCACATAAGAAGCTATTTCATAGGCAAAGCTCTTATTTACAGTTACTCAACTCCCATAATATTTTATCTGAGGTGGCATTTTTAACACTCCCCTCCCCAGTACTGGATGAACTGTCTCTTTCTTTGCTTTATAGGTTTTAACTAATCTAGTTAAAACCCCATAAATATTAGAATGTTTCTGTGCTCCCCATTCAGACAGGAGGCTGGCTGAGGAAAAAGTCCATTCGCATTAAAATGATGGTGACATCCAGACTAGAGCTGACAATTAGTTCATTTTCTAAGGCAACTGTCACCATGCCAGCTGCCCTTCAGGAGTTGACTGTGCATCAACTGTGTAGCCTCCTAAGCATGTGATATTCAGGCAAGGGTATCCTGCCATAAAACCCAGAGAGAGTCACAAGTCCTTGCCAGGTCACACGGTGGGTTAATGTGCTGTTTGCTATCCCTGGGAGGCCCAGCCAGGAGCCTTTGTTTTACTGCAGCCCTGTGTGCCACTGGAGCAGCAAGGAGAGGGGGGTCATAAATGCAAGGAATGGGGCACCAGGGAGCAGCCACAGCCAAGGAGGGTGCCTCAAGCCAGCATGACTGCTGGAATCAATGAATTCCAGTTTGGGTCCAGGACAGCTCAGTTCACTTGAGTCAGTGCTCACAACTAACACACAGTAAAGAGATGCAAACAGGCCATACTGAAAAATGTCTGTAGTCCAGCTTGCAAATAAAAGGTTGTATTATTCTGTCCCTTCTCCTGGATGTGCAATGGCCTGAGTACTGCTGTGGCAAGGCCAGTGCTCAGCAGTAGGACCCCCTTCTCTCAGCATCCTCCTTTCCTGTGCAATGGGGTGGTCTCTGCAATGCATTTGTCTGAAAAGGAGCTGGCAGGCAAGGGAGTTGGAGCCAGGGCTCAAAGGCCAAGGTAGCCCCTTGCTCCTGTGCTGGAAGGCCCCAGTAAGGAGAGGTACTGAGCTGCTTTGACCAGGATAATGCTGTCCTGCACTGAACAGGTACCCACAGGATGGCCCCATCCTCTTGTGTCACCAGTATGGCAGGTCACCTGCAGTCAGGGAAAGATGTCCCTTGCAGGTGAAGTTGGTGAGAAAGCAAAACCATCTTACCAAGATTCCTTGCTTTTTTTACACACACAGAGATGACTATTCTACCTAACACCATAGAGTGCTTAGCCAGCCCTAATACAAGCTTCTGCTTCCTTACTCTACTCTTCTTCATCAGAAAATTTTCCTGAGAAGTTAATCATCCCAAGATCCCCTTTTAAAAGTTTTTTTTTTCCTCTTCAAGAGCTGTCAACTATTTAATCAGATTATTGAAATAAACTCACTTCTCAACCCAGGATAACTTCTGAGGAAATCAGGGAGAGGCAGATGCAGCCACTCATTCCTTGGGAACTCTCCAGAAACACAAATGTCAGTTGTTTCAGTTAATTAATGTCTGCTAATTAATTTATACCATTATTTTTGACCAGATAAATCAGCTTTAATGTCAATATAACTGAAGAGAAGCGAGTCCTCAGATAAAACCTCAACGAAGGTCAAAACTAACATGTAGGAAAATCTCCCTAAATGTGGATGTGGGTTTCCCACCATTTCCATCAGCATCTCACATGAGTGGGAGGCGTGTCCATCCTATCGGATGGAGAGAGCTCTACACATTTTGCTTTCCCCACAGCATCTGGACCTTCTCACCTTTTACAAATGTGCCCTCTCATAAACGTTCAGGATCTCAGATGTGATCCTGAGCATGAGCTTCTTGTCTGTGGAAAACCACAAGCACCACACACTAGCCTCTGCTCCCACCTATCCATGCAGAGGTTTTGCTACCCTGCTCGGCTTGCTCCTGACCATTTCACACCCCACCTTCACCAGGGGCATTTCAGCAACAACTGTCTTCTCTTGCCAGAGGAACTGCCACAGTGACTGTCCCTTTCACTTGCTACGTAAGCGAGGAAACACTTCTTACCCCACATCCCCACCATCTAGTCCTCTATTTTTGAAATAAGTAAGGTCTGAAATGTAGAATTTGGGATTTTACACCAGGTAATATTAATAGAAACATTCTCAGGATTTTTTCCCCCCCAGTGTAAATGGAACACTTTTATTTTTTTAAGCATGTCCCTGTGGTGCTCGCAGGCCAAACACTGCAGCATTGTGCCTGCGCGGGGAGCGCGCTATAAACACATCTGTCTAGCTGCTCTGTCAGGCCCACTGAGCTCTCTATAAACCAGGAAAAGTAAACCTGTACATTAAATATTTACTGTTTTCAGCATGTATAATCTAGAAGTGGTTTTAGCAGCACAAGCGAGGCATACTTTTAATCACTGATTTTTATTTTGGCATGGCACTGTTTGAGGCTGCATGGGTACGTCCTTGGAACCAGAGGGTCTCCTCTCACAGCCAGTTACAAACATTACCGTGTGATCACACAGTGCTCACCTGAAAGACCCATCCTATCCACGATTGTTCTGCTCTGATCCCAAATTATCCTGAAAGCCTGAAATCTGAGCTCATGGAGGGTTTCAGAAGCAGACTCCAGGTTAGGCAGTGAGAGTGGGCAGTGACAAATACATAGTTGCCTGTATACCCTTGGCAAACTGATACAGTTGGGTGCAAAGCGTTAAAGGAATTAAAACACAAAAGCAAACTTCTTTGAAAGTAAAGAGCCACCAGCTAGCACCAATTTTCTTTTACAATTATTGTATCAGCTAGCTTTTAATGCCTGCCTTATGCAGGAGAGCTTCTGCTTTCATCTCAACACTGGCACTAGGAGTCATAATCTCCGTACAACAACAGGAAAAGAAACGTTAACGCAATCATAAAAAAGTTTCTGCACCTAAGCAGTCGTCTGATGGATTCTGTAACCTTTTACTTCCTGAGGACATTGGTCCTTCGGAAAACAGTAGGCAGCAGCCAAGCTTCCTGGCTGGCTCAAAGAGGTGTCCTCCCTCAGGCTCTGAGCAAGCCAGTGTGCTCCTCGCTCACTGCTGCTGGATGGAGCCCATGCAAGGACCCTTTCTCAGAGCAGCCCACCAGCTCTTAACCGCTCGCTCCCTCCAGTTTTATTGTAGCTCCCAGCAGAGATGAGGTAAAGAAAGGATTTCATTCATGTAGTTTCTTCTTCACTCACTTAGAAAAATCACACCCAGCAAGACAAACCTTTCAGATTTGGATGCTAATCAAGTCTGGAGGTGGTTTAGCACTTGTCCCTGATCACAGGCACGTAACACTGGGACGGGCAGCTATTTGCACATTCTTGGACCATAACTCCATCTCCACAAGTATTCTTAAGGCACATACATGATTTACTGGCTGCCTACAAGTCCTCCCTATCTGCAAGGATGACATCGTGTCTGCTTATTTGTCTGCTATAGTTTTTTCACTGCACTACCACAGACTAGAAGCAGGAGGCACAAGCAACTGATCTCCAGCAGCAGAACATCCCTGGAGGAGGTTGTGGCTGGCTTCCTGCATCACTTAGCTTGTGTATGCTATGAAATAAGCATGCACAAGAGAAGAGGATGGCTAGCTACTGCTGCAAGGTGCTCACATAACATACTGGTAGGCAAAGGGTAAGTGTTCCAATGGAACAGAATGGAAATGAACAGTAACACAGAAAACACAACTAAGGTCTCACCATGTTTTAGTAAGCTTGTGTACACAGCAGAGAATGAGTAATGATTTTGGACAAAGCCAACAGGCACCTCAGAGGATTCTGAAATTAATCCTGTGACATTTCCAGCAGCTAGCCTGGAAAGTGCAGTAAGTGACAGAAAGCACTGTGTGGCAGAGCATATTCAGCATCCTGCCAGAGCAGGCCTTCCCTCCTATTCACATGCAAAGAAAAGAAAAGAAATCAATACTCTTTTCTTTTTCTAAGAAAATAGCTACAAAAACATGTTATTAAAATCAAAGACTAGGCAACTTCTTTGAATGTCCATAGATCAGTGACAGCAAACTATTCCACCAGGTCACAAACAGCAGGGAGGGAGGGAGGGAGGGAGGGAAAGCATCAGGAGGAAGGCAAAGCTTTGACACAGACTTAATGAAATGTAGCAGCGATTATTAACCATAATGAAACAAAGCACCTTTGGGAAAAGAAGAGTTTGTCATGTATTTAAAACATAGAAAAAGAAAAAACAAACACAACAATTCTGAACCTACCAAAGAGAGCATATTCTGAACAGGCAACACAGATACAAGCAGGAAGTGGTTATCTCCAAGGTGGAGTTGAGTTGTAGATTAAAACAGACAGCAGCTGCCAGCTATTATGGACCACAGCCTGGAAGTGTGCTTTGGTCAAGGATTACTCCTTGATTGACTGCAATCTCAGATTCACCTGGCTCCAGTAACTCCTTAGGATCATGAGCAACTACCTTCTGAGCTTGCTCACTTTGTCTTTGCAGATGTCAGTTCACATGCATTTCTCCACTTGGAAATCCTGCACTCCTGAAGACCAAAGTTCAAAGTTAAGAAGTTTTTACTGAGGTCATTTTGGATGATTAACTCTCTGGAGTGAGATCTCTGTCCGGGACCTTCATCTCAACGGATGCTGGGAAAGAACCTTTGTATTCCCTTGATGCTTCAGCCTCCTTCATGAAAGTCATGAGACACAGCTGTGATTATTTTTCTAGGATTTATAAAGATATTACAGGCTATATTTCTATCTTCTGCAAGCCTCATGACTGCATGGGATGCAAACAATAGACCTAAGTAAAAATATCCATGTGCGGCCACATGCTAGCGAGGGCTACCTGATTATTTTTATTTTGTGACATGGAGAGCCAAAGACCGTAATAGTCTTTCCATTGGAAACTTCAGTTATAGGGATGCACTTGATGCAAACTGCATCTTCTGGATGTAGCCTGGCGTTGGAGTCCACCTGCATGAGTGTAGGTGAATATGTATTAAGTAATCCGCCCATCTCACTAAGGAAATGGTAGTGGCTGGTACCAAGATAATGTTCGACTCTTGAATGACCATGAAGAAGGTATTTTGAGCTCTGACTGGTGAGGAGGAACTAAGCAGGAGCTGGCTGTAACTACTCCCACGTCTGCATCCAGCTTGGGGTGAGGAAGCCGTGCAGTATGTACTGCCTGTCAGTGTTCAACAGGAACATGCCGACCACAACAATCAGCATGGATGCTCCCTGACTCTGTTACGTTGCTATGGCCCTTATATCCACCTGAGCTGCAGTGTAGCTGTGCAGTTCACACATCAAAGCAGCAATAAGCACAGCTGAATACTACATCACATTTTCCTTCTCGTTTCCCTGCAGGGTGAGTAGACTCACAAGTGCCCCTTGCACTTCCACACACAGGGAAGCTCTATGACACCTTGACAGCAGCCAGAGGAAAATGCAGCACATCTACAAAGCATAGTGCCTCTCAGTGCACAAATACTGCAAAGCAAAACCCCCAAAACATTAGAAACCACAGACAAGGCACAGACTGTACAAAAACTGACAGGCATGAGCATAGGGAGGGCAGCAGGGAAGAGGAAGAAAACAAATAGGAAATGCCATACTCAAAAGAATTCAGCATAAACTCCGAGCAAATCAAAGCAAGGAAAAACTTCTGAACCCACTTGAATTTTAGCTGCCAAAGCTGGCTACTCCGCTGCTCTGCCTGTGCATTGCTATGCTTAATTTGCCCCACTGGATTTGCACCTCCTGTGAGTGACTGAGAGGAGCCATTGACTCTGGGAGGACTGATTTAGTGCAGCAGGAACCAGCGGCCTGGCAGGGGCTGCGGGAGAGGCCCAGCCCGAGGTAGGCAAACACTGTCGTGGTTTAACCCAGCAGGCAGCCAAACACCACAGAGCTGCTCACTGACTGCCCCCGCAGTGGGATCAGGGAGACAACTGATAAAAAAGTAAAATACATGAGTTTAGATAAAGACAGTTTAATAGAACAGAAGAGGAAGGAGGAAGAAGAAGAACAACAACAGAATTGGAGCACATGAAAAAGGTGATGTCCAATGCAATTTCCTACCACGCACTGAGCAGTGTCCACTCAGTTCCCAAGCAGTGGCTCCTGCCCAGTTTCCCCCTAGTTTGCATACTAAGTGTCATATGGTATGGAATATCTCTTTGGCCAGTTGGGATCAGCTGTCCCAGCTGTGTTTTCTTCCAGCTTCTTGTTCTCTCCAGCCTACTCATTGGTGGGGTGGTGTGAAGAGCTGAAAAGTCTTCAACGTAGTGTAAGCACTGCTCAGCAACAACTAAAACATCCGTGTGCTATCAGCATTATTCTCATCCTAAATCAAAAACACAGCACTGCAGCAGGCACTAGGTAGAAAATTACCTTTATCCCAGCCAAAACCAGAACACGCTGTAAGAGGGAAGGACAGAGGGAAAAGATGGGAGCAGGGTAAAAGAGAAGGAAGAGTAGGAGAGACAGAGGAAATACACAGCAAAGGATGGGTAAAGGAAAAAGAGAAAGAGAAAGAGGAAATTAAACATAGTACAAGAAAAAAGAGCTGCATGTGGGATTTAATAAGATCTTTCTCCAGAATCCACACGGTTGTAAACCTCTGGTGAGCTCCAGTTTGGTGCTGGATACTTACTGCCAGTGGGAGCAGCAGCACCCAGATTGATTTGTTTCTTTGGCAAGTCCTTTTCCTGCAGAGACATAGGCCTGTGAAAATGACAGGATATACTCAGTAAATCTGTAATACCTGCTGCGTAAGCTGACTGTTTCGAATTCCTGCTTTGCATTAGCCAAGCTCCCAGAGATTGCCCATACCACAAAAAGCAAGAAGCCAGTAAAATACCCTTCCTGACGTGAAGCAGGGTGTATTTCCCAGTTCACTTAGGGCAACAAAGGTCTGGAACAGTATGTGACAATGAACAAAATCTAAGAAAGGAAGATATTCCAAACTTTTTCCTGTTTCCTGACGCACAGATAGGAAATGTAGGCACAGCTCAAAGGGTAAACACTGGGTCATGGTTTGTGACAGGGAAACATGTGCAGGGAAAGGGTCACAGTCTAACCTGAACTCCAAAGAAACTCAACCCGTCTCAAGTGTTGACAACTACTTGAAATTCAGGACAGGTTTGTTAAAAGGTGCTTCAAAGCTTGCCAAGTGACCTTTTCTTGAGCACATGTAGGTTCAGTTACAGTTTCCCATCAAAGTTGTGTGAATGTGTAGTAAGACACGAAAGCAAGTGAGAAAAGGCGCTATTCATTGACTTTTCCTGTGGCATTTGATGAATGTTGTAAGTCATAGATCAAAGCACAGAGCTCAGTTCGTGTCCTTAAATTAGATGTAATTAAATAGACAAGTGTTTGCATAAATCCCTGAAAAGCAAAACTGGCCAATTTAACCACGCAATAATGTGTTAGATTTTCCATTTTTTAAAAATTAATTAAGGTGTTTTAATCAAGGTATGTTGAATCACAGATTTGTTCCTCCCAATCACAATGCTGCTGTGTAAAGAGTCATCCTGGGGAAAATGTACCAGTCAGATTCCCCATCTGAAAACCACTTCAGAGTTTTAAAACTAAAGTAAAAATCCATACACCTGTGAAACCAAGTGAAGACCAGAGGAACGGATAGCTTGGACTCTGGAAACGGAACTGAGCCCTGCTTCTCATCACCAGCTGGGGCTCAGCTAAATCTGTACAGGTGGAAAGTCATTACTGCCATCATTACTGGTAGCCACTAAAGCTCGCTGGTGGTCTCTCTCCAATTCTTGCTGGACACATAAAATAACTCCTGTCATCAGAAATGGTGCTATTTGGTACACATTGGCAGTCTCCAGAAACAGCTGCATGTAACTAAAGACTGGTCTTCCCTTTCAGTAATTGTCGTTTCTAGTCGAATTTTGAGGCATGCAAGTGATGAAAAAAACTGCTGCTGCTTTCTGAAGCACATGTTCTGGGTAAAGAGCGCCCGGAGCTTTCATCCCATCACCTTCCTCAGCTTTCCAAACCCTCACAACGTAAAACGTAAATCCAACTTACTTGAATGAAAAGAAAACCATCAAGAGAATAAATTGGGGTAGGGAAAAAGTCTATAACGGTGACCCTCTATCAGGCCGGGACAGGGGCCTGGCCACTGTCGTGAGGAGGGATGACAATGCTGAGGACACGAGCCCCTCTGCCGGGCACGGCCAGCCCCGCGGGGCCATCCCTGGGGAGGAGGAGGAGTTCGGGGCCGGGCTCCGAAGCTCGGCCGGCAGCGGCATCGGTGTCCCCTATGACGGGGACACCCATCGCACCACCCCGTCCACGGGGTCACGACAACCCCCTGCGGGGAGAGGCTGCCCCATCCTACAGCGCCCACCCCGTCCTATCCCATCCAGTTCGATTCGGTCCCGGGACTTGGTGCTGCCCGCGGATCTCGGCGGTGCCTGCGGGTTTGGGGGTGCCGCGCCGGGCTGTCCCCACCGGCCCGCGCCCACCCGGGGCTGGGACCGCCAGCGACAGGTGTGTGATGGAGAGCCGAGCCCTCCCGGTGCCCGCGGAGGCCCCGCAGCGCTCCCGGCGCGGACAGGCCCCCCTGCGCCCCCCGGCCGGGAGCAGGGCGCTCCAGACAGCAACGACCCTCCTTTCTGCGGCAGGGCCCGGCAAGGTGCCTTATCATTCCCGCTGCTGTGGGAATACACAGGGAACAGCACACGGGCCCGCGGCCCGGGAGTGGCACTTACCGGAGCCCTGCGCACCGTTCCCGCGAAACGGTCCTTTGTGTCACCCGTTCGGCCGCGGCACCGGGCAGGCGACGAGACGTCCGGGCTCGGCTCCTCCGAGCGGCGGGGCTGCGGCTGACTCCCCTCCCCGGGCGGGCGGGACGCAGGGACACCCGCTGTATAGGAATGCCGCAGCCAGGTTGATCACATCCCTCCTCTCCGCATCCCTCCCTCACCACTGTCTCCCTCGTCCCCTCTCCCTTCACTTTTCATGGGCATTGGAGGAGTTCTTGCAAGCTTTCGCCTCTCCTTTGAATCTGCTTCTTCACCTTCCAGCCATGAAGGTGACAAGAAAAACCCCAACTTGTGCTGGGAACAATAATCTCATTTGCAAAGAAAAATCCCTGGAATGGGGACTCATTGTAACGCCTTTGGGCAGCAGACCCAACTGCTGGGCTATTTCAATAAAGGAGTGAACTACAGCAGAACGCCTGTTGGCTCCTTCAGCGCAGTTCTCCTAAATCATGATAGACAGATTGCGTGAAAAACAGGAATTCCAAAGAATTTCCTGCCCTGGGAACAGAAGTTAAGGCTATATTTAACAACATCTGAAACTGTCAAGAATGCTTTGTGGTTGGATAACAGAGCAGAAAAATGTGAAAAATGCGGGCTACTGCTATACCAAATATGGAAATATTGTTACGTCTGGGGTCTAAATCCCATCTGGAAATACTTAGAGCCAGGAAAAGAAAAGACGCCACAACAGAAGCTAAATCTCTCCTCCCCATACCCAAATATTAAACTTCAACGAGGCAATACTATTGAAGGGTGCCCACCTTGAGTAAGGGACACTGAACTCGGGGATACACGGGTTGACAGGGGGATGTTCACTGCGTGCCCACCCCATCCTGGCCTGGAAACCGGGCCCCTCGGTGCCGCTGGGCATCGCCGGGCTCCCGGGACCTGCCACGCCGGGAAGGGCTCTGACTGTCCCTCGCACCTCAGCAGCGGCAGGGACAGGCCCCGGGCACGGCCGGTGACCTGGCGGGGCAGCGCACAGGGCGGGCGCGGGAGCTCCCTCGCCGCCGCAGGAGTGCGGGCGCGGGGCGCCGCCGCACAGCCCAGAGCGCCGCGGCCGCTCCCGTTACCGGCCGCGCGCTGGGGCGCGGACCCCACGGGACGGGACGGGACGGGAGGGGACGCGGCCTG
>JAWWEV010000004.1:14258344-14330636 GCA_035583235.1 Hafferia zeledoni
CCGCGAGCGCTGGACGCGGCCGCGGCCCGGAACGCGCGACGTCAGCGCCGCGGCGCACGCGGCGGCCCCGCGCCCCATATAAGGCGGCGGCGCCCGGAGCCGCCTCAGACCGCGCCGGCCGCGCTCCCGCTCGCGCTCCCTCGGGCTCCGCTGCACCGGCGCTGGACATGGGCTCTGCCGGCACCCGCCCCGCTCTGGCCGCCGCTCTCCTCTGCCTGGCCCGCCTGGTAAGTGCCGCGGCAATTCCCGCGGCCGGGGAGGGACGCGGGTCGGGCGTCTCGGCTGCGTTCCCGGCGCTCACCGTGCGCTGCGCTCCCTCCGCAGGCTCTGGGCTCGCCCTGCCCCGCCGTGTGCCAGTGCCCGGCGGCCGCGCCGCAGTGCGCCCCCGGCGTGGGGCTGGTGCCGGACGGCTGCGGCTGCTGCAAGGTCTGCGCCAAGCAGCTGAACGAGGACTGCAGCCGATCGCAGCCATGCGACCACACCAAGGGGCTGGAGTGCAACTTCGGAGCCAGCCCCGCCGCCCTGAAGGGCATCTGCAGAGGTAAGCGGCGACCCCGCTCCCCCGGGACGGACCCCGCGTCCCGCAGTGCCGGGGTTCGGTAATTTCGAGCCCATGTATGGTTATGCTTTGTTGTCGGTAGCTTGGCAGAAAGGCACATGACTTCAGCAGTCTGGAATGCGATTCAGTATGTCTGGGCTCCGCTAAACGCACATAAGGAAAAGTGATTCCTGACTAAGTTATTGTTCTGGCCCCGCGTCCCCAGGGGGTTGTAGGGAGCTCCGCCGTATATTGAGTTTAACAGACCAGCAAATACCTGCGCTTAAACCAGCGATTCCCGCCTCTAACTTCCTTCTTTTTCCCTCCCTGTTGATCTCTGCAGCACAGTCCGAGGGAAGACCGTGTGAATATAACTCCAAAATCTACCAGAACGGCGAGAGCTTCCAGCCGAACTGTAAACACCAGTGTACGTGCATAGATGGAGCTGTGGGCTGCATCCCTCTGTGCCCGCAGGAGCTCTCTCTTCCCAACCTGGGCTGTCCCAGCCCCAGGCTGGTCAAAGTCCCCGGGCAGTGCTGCGAGGAGTGGGTCTGTGATGAAAGCAAGGATGCCCTGGAGGAGCTGGAAGGTTTCTTCAGCAAAGAGTTTGGTCTGGACGATTCCGAAGGTGAACTAACCAGGAACAACGAGCTAATTGCCATTGTGAAGGGTGGCCTGAAAATGCTACCTGGTGAGTGTGGGTTCATCTGGGTGACAGTTAAGGGGAGGAGGCCAGAGAGTGGCTGTATGACTCCTTAGACCCCAATGGAAAGAAACACAGTGAGAGAATATATTTAGGCTAAGCCCTCCTGTTCTTTTCCAGTTTTTGGATCCGAGCCACAAAGCCGAGCTTTTGAGAACCCCAAATGCATTGTGCAAACAACGTCTTGGTCCCAGTGCTCAAAGACATGTGGAACTGGCATTTCCACCAGGGTGACCAATGACAATCCTGACTGCAAGCTCATCAAAGAGACCAGGATATGTGAAGTGAGGCCATGTGGCCAGCCCAGCTATGCCTCCCTAAAGGTAAATACTCTCCTGGTGTTCCTTTTCTTCCTAAGCTGTTTCAGGTAGGGGGTACAAGCTGGAGAAGAATCTCCTGCTAATAATGTTATTACCTTTACTTTACAGAAGGGGAAAAAATGTACCAAGACTAGGAAGTCCCCATCCCCAGTGAAGTTTACTTATGCTGGATGTTCCAGTGTGAAGAAGTACCGCCCCAAGTACTGTGGCTCCTGCGTGGATGGCAGGTGCTGTACGCCCCAGCAGAGCAGGACTGTCAAGGTCAGGTTCCGCTGTGATGATGGGGAAACCTTCACCAAGAGTGTGATGATGATCCAATCCTGTCGATGCAACTACAACTGTCCGCATGCAAATGAAGCTTATCCCTACTACAGACTAGTCAATGACATTCATAAATTTAGGGACTAAGCTGTGTTGGGGGTGGGATCTAAAACAGAATTTTGAAGTAACCAGCCATGGAGAAAGGACCTCTGATGGAAATGGTGCCTTGCCCATTTGAGGGCAACATCAAGATGTTACAGGAGTGCACTGTGCAACTGGACACTAATGCAACAGAGATTTAAGCATACTTAAAGCTTCATAGTACTGGAGCAACTTTAATGCTTCTTTTTGGAGCACCTTATCTAATTATATACTGTTTTCTGTTTGTAAGTGATCAGATAAATGTTTTGTTCCGGTTATGAAAACTCTTCTATCCTGTTCAGTTTAACACTATGCTTCTCCCCATACCTCCAATCTTCTCCCACCCTTTCCCAACCAAGTTGGAAGTTACATTCCTTCCTGAGGTGGGCACTTGTGGGGTGTTCACAGTGGCAGCTATTATGTACCAACTGTAGTTTAATGGCAAACAGAAATCAGTTGTTTTAAAGCTGAGTGTTTTATTTATCAACCTGTAGCTTTGTTTGTTTGTTTGTTTTTTTCTTTGAGTTTTTTTACCCCTTCCAGCCCCTGTAATACTGGAATAAGTTGTAAATGATTTTAATTTTATATTCAATGAATTAAAAGAATTTATTTATGGAATTAATCATTTAATAAAGAAATATTTACCTAACTACTCTTAGTAGAACACTCTGATAGGCAACAGACTTAAACACAGCAAATCAAGAGGTTTTTTAGATACTCTGAAAGTTAAAACAAGCTCTACTACAGATACAGCAATGGACTAGAAAGCAGAGTCTTATTCTTTGGGTAAATGATGTTTTGAAGTGGTGTCTGCAGTCTGCAACCCCACACTCTAGAAAGCATACACACTGTTTCTTGGCATTGAAAGGATATCTTTGATTGACTGAAATGTTAATTAGACTGTCAGATTATTCAAACTGTCCTGGAATTTGCAACATAAGGTACTTAATTAGAATGCAGTGCGTGCACAGTGATGTTGAACATTTGGGTGGAAGTGGTCGCTGCGTCTCCGTTTTTTGGTGGCTGCCTTTTGCAAATTAATACATTTCTGTGGCAGAATAATGCTTCCTACAGTCTGCAGGAGGTAGTTTGCTTTCACTAAATTCAAATTAAGTGAGCTTGAAGCAATGACTTTTGTTAATCCTAATAACCCAGTGATGAAAAGTAAACATACCGTTAACAGGAGAAGAATGTGAGGAATTTTGAGTACTTGTCCAATAGAGTAAAAGGCAAAGCAGCTACTCTTCCTCACTTCTCCTTCCCACTTTTTAAATATGCAATTCTACTTTACTCTGTGGGACACATGACATTTGGCTAACTGAGGGAGTTGTAAGAGAGCTTGCTGGCACGCAGCAAGAAAATGACATTTAAAAAATAAACTAGAGCAGGATCTGAGAAAGCAGCAAACATTTGTACTCTTCTGGTTAGCTACAGATAAGAGTGAAAGGAAACCTGCAACAGGGTTATTTTTTAATTCTTTTGTGGATATTTCTCTGGCAAAATATTCTCCCACAGTCTTTAGTAAGAAAGATACTGCTGATTAAAAACAGAGACTGATTTTGAGGTTTTAGAATTGTGAAGGGTTGTCAGCCATTGTCATTAGTTAAAAGCAGAATTGGTTAAGGGTCAAGTTTTTATTAATTAGACAAAAATATCTCAATAAAATAAATAGTCAAGTATCTCAGCAGCTCATCTCTGGCAACTAATGCTTTGCCTGAGAAATTACAGCCCTCCCTCTTCTGCTCAGTCAAGTTCCCTGCCTGTAGGCATTCAAAACTTGAGCTGTTTTGGAATTCACCACCTGGCCACCAGTCTCAGCTGTACCTAAACTTGTCTGTACAGTATTTGTTGACAGTAAAAGAGTAAAAAGCAGGGAAGCACTTTTGTTTGGCTTCTACTTAGATCTGCAGTGAGCACTTCACTACATTGGCTGCTCACTGAGAAACCATCAGGTTTACAAATTGGGCTGTTGTGTGGAGAGAGGAATACACTGCTCCAGGACACCCAGCAGCTGCAGGCACATTCCTCACCCTCCCCACTGTCACTTACACTCAAATGACATCCATCTTCCCACCAATGTAAACAACAGTTCCCCCAAAAAATCACATACACGTAGACCTCACGCCTGTAAACACACACACCATACACAAACAAAAGTGGCCCTTCCAACTCCTGCCTGAAGTGTGTCTCTAGTCAGGCCCTGGGTTTACAACCTGCACTTTGGTTTTTCCATGCTTCCCCAAGCAGAGGGATGGTTCTGTAATCTGCTCACTATAAAAATACAGTGTTGGGAGAATAAGGGCTGCAGGAGCAGATCACATAAATGTAAGAGTTAAATATACTAAGTGAAATTATCCTGAATAAAGAGAGCTGGGAGAGCCTGGACATGCCAAGAGGGAGAGTGGCACTGCCCTCCCTCCTGCAGCACAGGGTCCAGCACTGTCCCCTCTGCAGCAGCCCTGTGCCAGCCATCCCGCCTCTCCCTTCTCCTGTCTGCCCCGAGTCCTTTGGCTGCTCCTTTCCCAGCCGCTGGGACTGTCACGCTGCACCGGGCACGGGGCACTCGCCTGAAGCCGGTGCTGCCGCCCCAAGGAGCGTTTGTCACACTACAGGTTTAGGATCGAAGGAATGCGTAGCGTTGTATTCCCTGCACTTACAAGGGTTCGATGGTGGTAACCGGTGTATCAGGGTTGCACATAAAATCCTCCCTACTAATGAAGGCAACACAATAAAGACAAAGTTTCAGCTTAAGTCCTCTCTGACAGGAAACAAAACAAGAGCAAGAACAGGCAGACAACAGAGTCAAACCATTACATTAAATCCTCTCTTGAGGATGCTGCCAACTCCATCTCCTGAAGCAGCAGCGGGTGGCGGAAGAGCTGACTTTGTGCTGACAGTGGGATGATCAAACTACTCCTGAACCCCACTGAGCTGTAAGAACCTCTGTACTCCACACATCAGTTACCACAGAGCCCACAGCAGAGCAGCCCCACTGCTGCCTGACCCTCCAGGGGACATTGTCTGGGAACAGGCACATCTCCCCACTACAGGTGAGCAGCCAGTAGGCCATGCAGGAACAGCAGAGACTCTGTGGATCAGTGGGGTTGCTGCAGGAGGATTTCCAGTCCACTGAAACTGCACAAATCCCTCACAGGTCTTGAGGACTGAAAAAGAGTTTGCAGTGGGCAGTCATTCAGGGTTGGAAGTCAAACCTACTGAGCTTCACAGAAACAGTTGAACGTGTCACACTAGAGGCTTGTTCTTGCCAGATGCTCACCCTTCTGAGCTGATTCTGCAGAAATGCATGTGTACAATCTAGTTTACTTGTTTAATCAGTGGAACTATTTCCATACAGGGCTCCGAGTGCTCAGGACACAGAAAGGAAATCTGTGTAGTTCTACGAGCTGCTCTGCCTCAAGCCAGTTTTTTTTCACATGTCCCTGTTTTCACCTTCACAGTTTTTCTCTCCATGTTCCATAGCCACAAATAAAACAGCACACAGAAAAGCCGAGGTGTCACAGTGAAAGCAATAACATACCACAAGCTTTGGAGATACCTATAAATGCATTTCAACTCATGAACAACTGAACTGCATTGAACTGCAGTGAAGCTTGATGTCTAGAAAATACAAATCCTGTAAAAAAAAGATTTCAAACAACAAAATGATACAATAAACATCTATTATCCTGTAAAGACCAAACACCAAGAAACTGAATAGATGCCATCCACTATGCAATGGCTTTTCCTCCATAAAAACTACAGAGCTATGACTTTCATGTACACAATTTATGTTTATGAGACCCCAAGGCACCAGTCACATAAGCAACTTCATGTCTTGAAGTACAACCACTTAGAAGGATGGAATGCAGCAACAATCCAGGAGGAAAAGACTACACAGTATTTTGTAAGTTTTCATTTACTCAACAGAAAGAATTCAAAGGTAGGGTACATAGATTTGCCCAGATGGGAATCCAGCTGGGATGTCCCTCAGCATCTCAAATCAACCAGGTTATATCCTAATTAATTCATTAATGAACTAATTAAGCATTAGGTAATTAACTGACAAAATTAGACATCAAGATGTTATGGCTATTAAGTCTATTAACAAGACCCTGAAACAGGAAAATATATTTTTCTCTACAGAAGTAGATACTTGTGCTGTAGTGGAACAATCCCACTAAAACCAGTATGGATGCCCAAGCACAACCGGAAGTAGAGGTTGGGAAAAAAAGGTCAACAAAATGATACCAATGAGAGTTTAGATCACAGAATATGCTGAGTTGGAAGGGACCAATCAGGATCATTGAGTCCAACTCCTGGCCCCACGCAGGACACCCCAAAAACCACACCACATGCCTGAGAGCGTTGTCCAAATGCTGCTTGGACAGGACTGGGGCTCTGACCACTTCCCTGTGGAGCCTGTTCAATGTCCAACCACCCTCTGGGTGAAAAACCTTTTCCTGATATCCAGCGTAAACTTCCTCTGACTCAGCTTCATGCATCCTCAAGTCCTGTTATGCATGATGAGAGTGGAGCTCAGTGTCTGCTCCTCAGCTCTGCCTTGTGAGAATGTTGTAGAATGCAATGAGGTCTCCTCTCAGCCTGTCCTTCTCCAGGCTGAAGAGGCCAAGTGACCTCAGCTATTCATCTGGCTTCCCCTCCAGACCCTGCACCATCCTCGTGGCCCACCTTTGGATGCTCTCTAATTGGCTTAATGTCTTTTCTATATTGTAGTGCCCCAACTGCTCACAGTACTCAAGGTGAGCCTGCCCCAGTGCAAAGCAGAGCAGGACAATCCCCTCCATTGACCATCTGGTGATGCTGTGCCTGAGATACTCCAGGACATGGTTGGCCCTCCTGGCTGTGTGAAAGTTATGAGGACTTCTTGGCAAGCTTTCAATGCCACCCGTCCATTCTTCTTCACTAATATCTATACCTCATCCACCAACCTAATTCTTACCTCACTTGAGCATAGCTCTACTCCCTATTGGCTTTTTTGGCAAAATGGACAAGTTCTGGAGCTGGAATACAGTTCCAACAGAGAACCTGGAAGTAAGGAGTGGAAAGGCAACAGCAGATTTCATGGTTGTTTCCTCCTGCTTGTTGAGGCAGAATGAGGATGATCAGAAGAAAGTAGCAATGTGATTTTAAGAACACTTCTGCTTTTCCACCAGCTGGAATGATGCAGGAACCAGCCAGCTCCCAGTGTGGTCATTCATTCTCTAAAAAAAGACTCTCTCCCTTCTCATTTCTATCCCTCCTTCTTTGGCAGATTATTTTGAACTCATTCTCATTTGTCATGCAACCACATGAACAGCTGAACTGATGCAAAAAGAAGTCTCAGGCTAATGGATTAGATAAATACAAGGACTACTGTGCCAGTTAAAAAAATAATAAATTAAATCCACTGTTTCTATTATGAGTTCACAAAGACTTCTCCTTGCCACAGAGGTAGGCAAGGCTCTAGTGGCTTCCCATCTTTTATCACTCCATTGATTTTTCCTGCCAAAAAAACTACTATACTAAGATAGTCTGGAAATGCTTTTCTGCAGGAAAATCTAGTAGTGGTGGTATCAGGCCAAGTCAGGGAAACTTCGCTTCCAAAGCAACAAGAAGAAAGCGACAATGCACAGGGCCATTGAGGGAAGAAGCTCTCTCAATAAAAGCATCATTAGAGCTAAGTCCCTGTACCATGGGTCACTGAGACCCACTGGGCACAGTGGGAACACATTTCTATTATCAAATCACAGACAGACAGCAAAACAACTATCCCTGTCTTTTCCTGCTTTTACTTGTCATCTGTAATTTCCCTTTCAGTTTCAGTATTTGAGTTGTTTTTGCTGCCATTTCTTGTCTTGCATATATGTGACCTCTTTCCATTTCACCACAGTTTTCCAGCAAATAAAACCATATGCACTGCCATAGCAACATTTTAATACAAACACAGGGTAATCTTTGTTCACTGAAGTACACAGAACATTTTTTCTTCTCTTATTAACAGAACCTGCATCTGCATACAGTTTAACTGAACACCATAGCAACGACATAAACACAAATCCAAGATATTTTTTCCTTTAGAGGGAGGAAGAATAAATGTTTTCAGAAAAAGAGTGTGGGACTTGAGAAAGCAGAATGAAATGTTTGTGGCCAAATAGGGCCTGAAGTTACTTCATCACAGCTGTATATTTACCCTTGGAAAGCCTGCTCTTTCACGGTGTTATACATTCTCAGCTCCTACAGATGTCAATAGAGAACAGCTGTATTTGGCAGGGCAAGGACTGAATCCCAGCTATGCTGATACACAACACGTAGCTATTAGCACTACCATGAACTTAGAGATCTATGCACTGTTTTAGACTACAGTGCATCTTCTGCACTGTCAACAGTTTTACCCCTAATGCAGAGTAAAACTGCACTGACTGGAGTAACAGTCTGGTCCAGTCTGGTCCAGCCTGCCTCTAAGGACCAGTGCCAGCCACACTTTCTGCAGCATGACCCTCCTTTCCTCTACAGATCAACAATTACTAATGCCAAGACAAATGCACTAAAACTTAGAATTCAGATGTGTTCATTCAACACTTAGCTGTTACACTGACAGGGGGTAGAACTTTGTTTACCCATGACAACTCAATAGCTTACGCCTCATACCCCCAGGAAGTTATACAAAAAAGGAAAAGAACCAAGTTCTCTCCTATGGCTGACTCAGTCCTATCTCCCAGCTATTGCTGTGTGCTTAGCTATGCTCTATTTTTGTCCTTTAAGGTTTGTGAAAGGGATGACTTCATTAAGCTTTTAGGTTTTTTTAAAGTAGTGTGTTCATTCAAGACAAGAGCTTTACTCCTTGTAAGCTGATGGTCCTTCAGCACAAGCTGTGAGGGTTCAGGGTCTGAAACCTGAAAAGCTTAAACATTAAAAGAAATGCTCTGAACAAGCTATACACAAATAGCTTGTTCCTTCTGTGACAAGTAGTTTATAGAGGAAAATAAATGAGTAAGCATACTAGGCATAAAATCAAACACTCAACGCAAGCTAGTGTTGAATGATGAAGGTTAAAACAACATCACACAGTTTTCATTCACAGACATGATCTGTTCTGAATCAAGGCAGAGTTCTGTAGGGAGCCTTGTAGAATATGATTACAATAGTATGTTTTCAAAATGGACAGAAGTGAAGTCTTCCAGGAAGCCTTGGCTCCATGTATTAAATTGCTTGACCAGAAATTTAAAAATACAGGAGATGCTTTTTCTCTCTTCAGCTTATTACAAGGTGCTTGTTCCAGGTTAAGTCACTCAGAAACAAACTAAAAGCTTTCCTTATCAGCCTATGAAAGTGTTAAAAACATCTGCCCAGCCAAAGGGTACATAAACTTTGATTAAACCAGCAACACTATTATGAGGAATTAACCACTGCTGCAGTTTCTACAACAGTGCTATTGATGTGGTTTTTAGCCAGAGACCATAATTTTGATCCCTTATTATAAAGGAAAATTGAAAAAGCTTATCAAAACTGAATATTTGAACTGCATCTGGATTTGTATTTGATGAATCACCACTGTTCAGACTAGTGTAACTGTAAAAATAGGTACATAGTAACATAGAAATGAATGGCAAATGCTACTAAGGCTCCCAATTTCATTGAACTCTGAAAGATGATTCTTAGCTTTGTCTGGGAAATTTCAGTTCTAGTAACCACCACAGGAATGCTCCTTAGCAATTTTTTAAAGCCTTCTTTAAGGTACAGAAGGATTAAAAGCTGAAGATTTAACAGCATCTTCATTTAAAAATAAATTATGTTGTGTTTTGACTCACAAGGAAGCTAGATTTATATAAGAAAAAAACCTCACAGGCAAACCCTTTTGTATAATTCATGAAAACCCCCAAGGGCATAGGAAAGTAATGCAAATTACAAATCTGCGTTCCTCAGCCAAAGACTAATCACACACACATGCAGATCAACACTAACATTTGCAGTACTCCCATTTCCACTGTGCTATGAATCCAACAAAAATGCCATGCTTTTACTCCAGATGAAACATTTTCTGGCAAATGAACTGTGGCAGTTCTGCTGTTCTACTCTTTTACTGGTATTACTATGAATGAGTTCAAGACTGGTTTAAAGTAATTTGTGGCTACGAAGTCAGTGTGCAGCAATCACTGATTAGGAAAAGCTTATTCACTTTCCCTGAACATAAAAATACGAGAGCAGCACCTATAGCTAGGAATGTTAGTCCTTTAAAAAGGGTTAAAAAAACAAACACTGAAACAAGAGGTGGGCAGACGACCAACAATGACAATGACTAAAAAGGAAAACAGAGCACAGGTGGCTACTGCCAGGCAAGAAGAAACACTTCCCTGTTTTACCAGGGTTTGCAAAACACACAAGGGAAAGGACATGCGATACCACTGTGAGAGCAGTATGTGACTGCAAAGGTCTGGCAGTCTGTCCAAACTTCAGCAGTGAGATGTCCTGGCGAACAGTCTATTAACGACAATTTCTTTACAAGTTAAAAACCTCAAACTTCCAAAACTGAACATCCCAACGATCCTCTCCATGCAGCACAACTGGTGAGGACGCAGCAGCCTGGGGCCCTGAAGCCCAAACAGTCCGGAAGCCTGAGCCCTCTCCTGTGTTGCTCCCACAGCCTCCTGTTACCTCCACAAGTTCCTTCCTTGCTTTCTGCTGTATTTCTAACTACACTGGCAGGAAAAAGCACTTACGACAGAAATACCATTTTCTTGCCAATTGAACACGCCTCCCAAGACATCAACTTCAGTCACAAATGTGCCAATCTCAAGCACAAGACAGAGACTGGGGTAATAACAAAGGCAGCATCAACCTTACAGAGCTGTTTACAGAGGGATAATGTCCTGAAGAGTTTACAAACACTGACTTGGCTAGACCCTTACAAACTAACCCACATGTGGATGCGGAGTAATAAGAACGCCCTGGTGCAAGGGGGGACAGGGGCTCCTCTGTCTCGCACTGCTTGTGGCATGTGCTGTTCTTACCCTTCAATGGACTCCATAGGCACAGGGGACCTGGATACAGGGCTAAGTGGTCTGTGATCTAGAATCTTCTCAGAAGTTAACCACAAACTTCTGTTGTCAGCACACAATACAGTACAGGAATTCTTTTTCCCTTTATAATTTTTGTTTACAGTATTTGTTTTAAAGTAGGTAAATTGAGTTGATATGCTAATAAGTATTTACAATCCCTAACTTCAGCAGGTATACAAGGAATGAGGAGCATAACACAAGCATTATTTAGAAGTCCAGTGTATTTGCATTAGTGCCACTAATGCAACCAAGTAAGGGAAAAAAAAAAAAGTATTGCACTGAGCACCCAATGTCACCACAGAAGATTATAGTCAAAAGTAATGTCAGACCATCTTCAGCAGGTCAGTTACACAGAAATACCCTAAAAAAAATAATCTAAGGGAACAGCATTTCCATTAGAATTAATTTCATTTTTCTTTCAGTAAGTTTATGCATTAAGACTCAAATCCCCATAAAATTACAAATATGCAATCAGATATTTAAACCTAGAAATCAGACACTGAACTCCTTAGGGGAAAAGGAAAAACAATGGTGCAATAAAAGGCTGCAATTAAATAAGAATATATTTTTTTCTAGAACCAGCAATTCCTCATTCCTTTATTTACATCCCTAAATTTGCATTACTAAATCCAAAAATAGGAAGGCACTTTGGGAGTGCTGCCTTTAGTGCAGAAAGTTAAACCAAACATCTAGGAACTCAGTTATATAAAAATCGTTTAATTCAATAATTAAAAAACAAAAAACCTATTCCACCCTCTTCTCTCAAAGAACCGTCATGAACTGTCCCGAATTTCCCCTTCTTCCATAGATGAAAGGGACGAACTTTCACTGCTCTTGTTCTCTGCAGGTTCACTGTCATCTGAGGATATAGAACACAAAAACCAAACAAGCAGTTAGTTTCAGCAGTGTTGTTTGCTCATCAAACAGAAGCAGTTTCGTGTCTTCTTTTCCTTTTAATCACATTTTCTTTGAGGACAGCTATTTTATAACACATAACCAGTCTCATAACATGGGATAAAGCCCTGGGTAGGACCTTGCTGAAGAAGAAAAAAGCAAGACAGTGTTGAGAATTTTGTTTAGTTTTCAAGTCTTGGTCTTTCAGTCAAGTAGGAAAGCACAAAACTCTTCATCCACTGAGAATTCCAAATCAATCTCTTGGCTTGTTTTAAATTTTGTTTTCGGGGTTGCTACATACACATATCCCAACTGTAATGAATTACAAATAATGTACACTTCTGCTAGCATTTCAATTAAGAAGGAGAATTACTGAGAAATTTTAAATGAAAATGGAAAATTAAAATGATGTGCCTATGTGCTTCTTCCACACGTTCCAGCAACCCAAAGATGGTGATAAACTATGTGCATCCACAAGCTAAGGCTGATGAGGTTCAAGCTGTACAACAACTTGTGCTTCAGGGCACGGCTATTGTGCTCTGCTGAGATCATAAAGTGAAGCACTCATTTCCAAAACTGGTCTTCAGGCTCACACCCCGTGGATCCTTCTTTAACAAGCACTGACCTTGGTCACCTTGCAGTGAGGTCACCAAATGCCGCTGGTTGGTGACACTCAAGCAGCACAAAAATAAACTACAGCAAACCAGGCCCATGATTCACACTCTGCTCTCATTGTTATTTTCAGTATTTGATCTGGCTATGAATTTAAAGACATTTTTGAGCATTTAGTGTTAGATGCTTCATTGTGAGAATGTTACCAAGGGGGAGCTAATGAAGTATAGTTACTGTCTTGTCAAGATAAGTTCTACAGCTGGCAAACATGGATAATACATAGGACACAGTGTGCACCTGTACAGTTTCCAAGGAATTTGTTCAAGAAAATAGAAGCATTCCACCCAGAAACATCAGAGGTCACATTTTGTCTACGTTAAATCTAGTGTATAATCAATTAACATTTATATGCCAGATATGTACTGAGTAATGCACAAAGTAAGGATTGTTTTTGCCCCCGAGTCCTGTGAAAGCTTCTATAATCCCCTACTATCTTCAGCCATGACTGACCCTGTATGCTGAAATCAGAGCACCTGTAGGTTTTGCTATTAAGCAAGTCAAGCATCAAAACATCACATAAAAGAATGTGGCAATCTTCTGACTCACAGCAAGGCTCAACAGACAAATTTCAGCTTTATTTTTGTCTGTTACAGTAAGTTCTATTTAACAGGAATTATAGATTGTCTTCAGTTAAAAAGCATTATTTGTATGGTGCCAATAGCATTGCCTATAAATTAAGATTGAAATATCCTTCCCACCATAAAACTGTCTGCAGTTTACTTTTATAATATAAAATTTAAACTCTGGGTTTAAGTATTTTAGTAGCAGTTTCCTTCATCAATCCTTATTTTCCTCATTTACTTGAAAGTTTCAGTCAAAATACTTCAGCCACTGTGAAAAAAAGGATGGGAGAAAGAGACTTTATACTCATTAAATTCTAGCAGTTTCTCTTTGAAGGTGACCAGCTCTAGCTCTCCCCCAGTCTTTGGGGGTTACTACTTGAATCACAGGGAGAATGGTGATCTTTCCCCACAAGTGCCTGTTGCTGTGGCTATGACAACTTGCCTCCATTCTTCCTGAGAAGGGTGTAGATCTGAGATTGCTCAGTAAAGAAACCATATTTTAGCAGTTAAATTCCCACAAGACTTTGTTTTGTCCTAGCCTGGGTCCCTTGTCAGCAGTCAGAAGGGCTGTGGCAGCAGAGCCCTCCTGCTGCAGCAGACACCCTGCCAGACGTCCACTCATCGATGTGGCAGCTGTGCCTGGAATGCAAAGGGAGCTCAGCGGGACAGGCACTCCCAGCAACACGAGTGTCCCTCCATGGGCACAAGTGAGGCAGAAAGGAAAGACAATATTAGTAGAAATAGGATAAGCAATAGTAGGATGGATGGCTTAGGAAGGGTGTGCAACTGATACAAAAAGCCATACATGGCAAAGAAACTGGACTGCAAGAAGCACAGAAGATGCTGTAGCAGAAACGTCACTTCTTGGGAGATGGGAAGGGGCTAAAATACCTCTCTGATTTTAACAGACTTTCTTCCTGAACAGTTTGGAGGTGAACTCAAGATTTGCACTCTTAGCAATTATCTGTGAATGCAACTGGTAAAGCAATTTGAAAAGTGGGGTTTTTTTCCATCCTATGTTCCATAAGGAGGAGTACAATGATTGTGACACATTTTAACAAAAGTGGTATTTTGTCTTCAGGCAGAATAATAGCAACAAAGAAGCCCTCCTACTTTTACATTCATGTTCTGAACATGGTTTTCCTGATACAATCAGGAGTTCATGTAGCAAGCTTCCACTCTTAACAAAAAAATTTCAAAAACCAGGATTCAAACCAAACTCAGGGCTGAGTTTGTCATCTGAACTGAGAGGATGACAAAAGTAAGTTATGATAAAAGTTGTGAAAATCATCATATTTTTGCCATTAGCTATAACGTTTGCTCTGTTATACTCAAGAAACTTCAATAGGGAGCTACTCAATTCTATTTTAATGGATCTATAGAATCAGTTAAAACAACCAAAAAAAAAAAGAAAAAAAAAAGAAAATTAATAGTTCTCAAGATCTGAACTAGCTGTCAGTGTTCCCAGAATACCAGCTGCAGGGATGGCTGCTAACCCAACGATCCCTGAAGCAGAGGAAGTCTTTAAGATACACACTTGCCCTGCCCTGTGACAGAGCTGTTGGCACTTCTCCAGCCATTACTGTCTCTCTCTTCCCCTTCTCCTCCACCCTTCTCAGGATCAGCCAGGTGCTGCAGCAGCAGGATCTCAAAATATAGGTGTTCAATCAACACTTACTTGAATCTATACCCTTAAAAGGACAACCTTCCTGTCAGCTCAGGAGACAATGGCAACAATCCGATTCAGTAAATGAGTTGGTTAATTGTAATTCCCTCCTGACCTTGAAATCACAGGGGAAGGGACTGACTGTTAAAAAACAAGGGACCTAGATCAAGAAATAATGGATTAAAACCAGAATACCTCATTTCATGTACTACTCCAGTGTTTCTAGGTGCACTCTCAGGGTGAGTATCAGCAGACCCAGTTACTGAGACAACACTACTACCTAATCCCCTGGCACACTGCCTCACTCTCAGGAGCCCCTGTAGTGCACAGCACAAGAAATCTTGGCATGCCATATTTTTGAGAGCAGGGTGCTCTCACTTAGTGTAATATAGCCAGAAAAACCAAGACCTGTGAAAGTTCAATATCACTCGGACAGTATTCTCAGTCATGTATTTATTCACATTATATACATTATAGAGCCATGATTGAGCTGCCACAGGGAAATAGTAACTGCAAATATGACTCAAAGCTTTTCCTCAAAAATCTGTAAAAATTACAGACTGGCTTATCACTGAAAAGTATGGAATTTGACAACTAAGGTGACCAGATGCGGGACTAGGAGACCAGAACTGATTCCTGATTTCAGCAGCTGCAGAAAGAGAAGTTGGGACATAAAGCCTTTATACTGGGGAGAAAAATGGAACTTAAATTAAAAACTAAAACAGAAATTCCTGCTAGATCTGGACTCTCTTCTAAGTTAACTCCAAGATGAGAGTCTTCCCTCCAAAAAGTAATTTTCAAAAGATAACACTTGGCTTTTAACCCACCCAGAAAACTATTTTGCCATTATGATTCCTAATAACTATCCTGCAATTCAGAATTATTTGTCCAATATTAGGAGCTATGTTAGGAAATAATGGAGCATGATTCCTTTTGCATGATTAGCACGCTCTACTTAAAAACTCATCTTACCCAGACAGCCTTGACTTTTTGGAAAGAATGAGCTCTGTCAAACCTTGCTGCATAAAAAAATTAGCTCAAGTCTGAAGAGTTTTTACCTTAAAGGCTAAAAATATTAAAAAAAAAAAGAATAAAACACCAGTAAACAAAGTTAGCAAAAACACATACAACACGGTTTATGGATGTATGCCATCAGCCAGCATTTTTAACACAAAGCATTCATAGTAGCTTTTTTAATAGCAATCTTTTACATTCAGAGGGAAATACAAGACATATTGCCCATTTCTGGCATTATTAATAGGTATATCCTTAATTACTGTTTGTGTAACTAAAATAGCGAAGTACAGCGTAACAGGAAATAAATATATGCTCACCTTGGCCAAGAATCACCATGTCATTCTTCAGTGTTTTCAAGACCACAAATAATGTTGGATACTCAATTATTACTTTGCCTTTCAAATTGTCTAAGAGGCTTCTACTGGGATCCAGTTTGTTGTACCTTAAAAATAACAGGAAGTTTATTTTGGATTTTAATCCTAGTGAGGACATAACACACATTATCTGGGAAAAGAAAAATTCAAAAAGCTTTCAGGCATTTCACATGATTTTCAGGTGATATTACATCCAGAAGAACTATTTTAACATTCAAATTACACATCTGGTCTTATTATTCAACTACATAATTTTTTTAAACCCTCCTAACTTATATGCATAAAGAACAAGAGAAGAATCAGTGTCAAATTTCTCTAGGGGCTGAAATGTTTTATTAGGGTGTAATGAATATCTTTAGCAAATCAGATATGGACATAGGTTTATCAAACTAGATGTATTTGTCAAAATCAGATTCTAAATTAAAAATAACAATATCCTACTTATCAGTTTTAATGCTACAGATTTGATTTACATGGTTAGTAGTGTACCTTATTTATCATGTTTGTTTATGAATTATCAGTGAAGCACTAGGAAGATGAAATAAAAAGCATATCTGGACAACTACTAAAGCACAGGTACACTGGAAGCACTTGGAGCTGTTTTTGTAGGAGAGATACCCTTGTTCTGATACAAGAACATTTCAGTAATGGTGCAATATCCCTGTTATGCCAAAGTAAGTCTCTGCTTACAGCACCATCAGCAAGGAACTTCCTGCAGAAATCCCCACACACGTGTGTGCTGCAAGAGGCACAGGATTCGGATGTGCTGCCCCTTCCCAAAAAAGGGCTGCTCTTCACCCCAGAGAGTGAGAACAGGTACATAACAAATGATATCACACTAACAAAAAGTAAACTGAGCATCCTCTCCACAGTTATTTTCTCAAACTGTCATATCCTCTCCCAACTCTCTAACTGGAAATAGGGGCATGGGATTTTAGGGAATAGAAGGGATATTTCAAAGGGCTCTGAAAGCAGGACCCAGTTGCTTTTACTTGCTCTAAGTGTGGAATCCAAAGGATGGTCTGATATTTCTACATTGTAATCTGAGTTATGCAATTCTTTCTGTAGTCAGTATTATTAAAGTACCACTAAGCTATTGTATCAGCTAAAGGCAAATGAAGTTCAAACCCAAAATATACTGTAGGAAGTACGTGGAGTATTTCCCAGAACTGCTCTACCTCCTCCGATCATTAACATATTATTTTCTTTTCTATTTTCTTTTGCCAAGAACAACACTGGATAGATGAAGGATTCACATACTTTATGGTTTACAGTAATGTATGATTAGAAGCAGTATATCAGGAGTCAGCACACAAGAAGAATACTGAAGGTAAAACAGGATTTGAGTTCTCGGGATTTAAGGGAGATTTAGTTTGAGCAAAAATTCTCTCATATTCAACTTCAAATCATCATGAAAATATTTGGTTTCATGTTTCACTCAAGCCAAAGTAATTATGACCTCCTCTTACTGAAACCCTTTAGAAGGGATAACTGTATATTATAGTTCCTATTGAATGAATGCATTCGTAACTTGTGTATTAGCACACATGAACAGAAACATATTTACTGCTTTATTTACAGTACTCTAAATGCAAAGTATGGCAATACCTTTCCTTTGGCAAGGACCTCAACACATTCTTTTCTGGTTAAGCAAACATTTACCACCACGAGGTGAAAGTAATTCACATGCCACAATACACTTTCCATTATCTCATATTTTAGACAAAACATCTTTAGTGTCCAGCTTGGCATAAGATAAAACATCTGTACTTAAAAACTATTTTATGATAGTAAATTACTGAAGGGTTAGATCACTGAGACAGAGCTTTATCTTTATTGTTTTTAAAGTAAATTTTATTGGTTGACAGCAACAGAGAAAACATATAAATTTTTAGTGCAGAATGTGGGCTGTCAACTTCAGGAAGAATACAACAAAGGAGCTTAGTGCTTCTCCTATTTAAAGTTGGCTGTTACTGTCTGTGCTATCCAAGACCTCAGACTACCACATTCCCTACTTCATACACAAGTGCAAGTTGAGGTTTTCTGCTAATCCACCTGCCAGCCTCTTCCTGGATCTTGCATGCTAAAGAGATCTCGAAACAAGACTAGTATCCATCACATCGATTACAGTGTCTAATTAAGCACAGCTCCTGAGTAAGGCTTATTATCTGTGAAAGACCCTGTCATGATAAAAATCTTCCCAATTTTATCCCAGAACATCAGAGGGTGAACAATGGAGACCTGTGGGCAAAAGAAGACTTCCCTGTAGATTCTTCAAGGAGCCTATATACATATACACAGTTTCAATTTTTACTTATGAAAAGACTGTACTTGTTTGGAGAAAAATTAAACAAAATGGCATTTTTGCAAGTCTTATAACTTCCTGCAATGATTTTTCACCAGGATGAGCTGAGGATGTAGGGTAACACTGAAATGGCAGGTCCTTCCCTGTATGTGCAGCAAATTGCTCTCACCACAGGCAGGAGACGGAGCAGAGAGAACCTTGCAGCCAGATATTACCAGATATCCTTTCATCATCACTTTTACCTACTCTTCTATCACTGGGACTGAGTAGCCTGCTCAGTAGGAACAGACAATGAGCTGCAATGTTCAGGCCTTTCTTACACTGTGCACTCCAAGTAACGACCCAGTAAAATGAACAACCAGCCTAAGTCTGTCCTTTCAGTTGGACTCTTCCATGCTCCAGGACCAGCAGCAGGAACCAACTTAACACCGAGGCTGTGTCATCCTAAACAAGCTCCTTCAGCCCTTCATGCCAGCATCAATTTGAGATAAGCTTGGCTCCAAACTGACCATGCCAACAGAACTATTGCCTGTACACCCATTTTCACTTCTTTCTTTTAAACCCTCCCCCTGGTTTCTCTTTTCTCCCACTGCCCAGTTCATACAAATTGTCTGCACCATGGCTTCCTGATCCCACTATTCAGTGGGACTTCTCTTGGCACCTTCTCTCTCAATCTTCATTCCTCCCTGGTATTTACTTTCCACATATTTTCTCTCTCCCTTCCATACATTCCCTCAGCCTCCCTGAACTACACCCACCATCTAATAATACATTTTCCTGATTATTTTCTTGCCTGAAGCAAGGCTTTATGTCCATGTTACGAAGCAATAAATAGGCTGGATTTTTTCTTAATAAGAAATGACTCCATTTATAAGGACCACAAAGAGATGAACTCAGCAGACAACAGCTTTTGATTTTAGCTGGAACGAAATAATAACAACTGCTTTTTGAAGAACAAAAATGAAATAGAATTTGCCTGCCAGTAAGCAATTTAAAAGCCTACAAAAATTGTGATAATTGAGAAAATTTAGCAAGATTCAGCAACCTCACATCAATTCCCATATAAACTGTTATATTTGCTCTATGAACAGCTTTGTTACCTTTCAGAAAATACTGAAAATTAAGGTGGCTCTGCACTTCTGATAGCATCTATGAGTTTCTGCAAAGGCTAGTTTCATTATCTACAGTTCTTCCACCACCTTCCAGGAATTCAACAATTCAGCCTCCTAATCTGTCTCCCACAGGCAGGAATGCCACATTAGGTCACTGCATCACAACAGCTCCCCTCAAATGGAGCCCGTGGCTATCACTGCAGTGGCGTAACTTGTCTCCATGAATTCAGACAGCAGGAAATTCCCTGCTGATCAGGTTTTCCTGAATGGCATCTACGGGAACTTTGATTTTAATAATAATAATAAAGAAAAATCTGCAATTTGGAATTAAAGATAAATTACAACCATGTTATTTCTTTAGTTTAGCCTTCTAGACACTGAAAAGTGAACAAACAAGTTTTAGCCATGTAAATAACTGTAAATATTACTGAAATGCATATTTGCATGATGACGTTCATGATTTTCCTGTGAGAGAGATCAACTAAAACCCTTGCACATATTTTAAAACAAAGATGACTTTTCTTCCTAGAACTGAGTGGAAACATCGAGGTATTTACTTGGCATAACTCAGATACAATAAATCATGCTATCTATTTTGAGCCTAGTCCTGAAAATCCCCAACCAAACTTATGCTAACTTATGGGAAGAACAAAGGATTTCTTTTTGTCCAGACCAAACAGAGTAGCATTTCTTAGGTATCTGCATTTGTCTAGAAGAGGGCAAAGACCGGGTACAGCATTTAAAGTCTCTCCCAAGCACTCATTCTGAAGTGCTGCAGCACAGCAAAGATAATAACTAACAGATGGACTTTCATTCCTAAGTGGTGAATAACCTCTGAGTGTGGTTATGATTTGGTGAACATGGAAGTGGGAAATGCACTCTTGAATTAGGTATGAAAGGAAAGTTGTATGGCAGAAAATAAATACAATGTATTGAAACAATGAACAATTTTTACATTTAATTTTGTCACTAGAATTCCGACATTCTAAAAAGTCTAAAACTGTGAATTTTATTAGTCTATATATATATAAAGATTAGAAAATTCAATGAGCAAAACATCAGAGATCTGAAACAAACAAACGAATGAAAAGACTTGCTGTAACACTTCCTTTATAACCAACTCTTACCAACAGCAAAGAGGAATGAAGGAGTACTCTGCCTGAAAACCTTCAAGGAGGGAGGATGGGAACTCAATTCAAGTTGATATTTTAATATGAAAAAAATTATACTATGGTTTACACAAATATTTAAAACTTGCCAGCTCCTGCTTCAACTCTTGGTTATGTCTCTTCTCCCAGTCCAGGATCTCCATAATTTGCCTCTGCAAATGCTCACTAACTTCTCTATACTACTGATACTTGCATAACCCAACCAATACTGATACAGACCAGATGCCTGGCCAATCCCATTTCAAGTCAAATGCCCATCACATTTTCATCAAAAATGTGTTTTTCTGGAAAAGCAAAGGAAAATCTCTTATCAACCATTTCAATCCCAAGTCCTGCTAGGAACCAACTACAAAAGTACAGTAAGAAAAGTGGCCAGCATTATCAGGAAAGCATCTTGGACATTATCACCATCTCCTTACTACACAGAATACATAAAGGCACATCCAAATAACGAGAAAACCATGAAGCTGTTCCTTTTCCCTGCCATATTTTGGCCATAGGTCCTCTTCAAACAAAGACCATATTCAGGCCATCTGTAACAGTCCACTGTCTCCTCTCTTTTATGGGTGTGAGAGGCTCTGCCACTATGGAAATCTAAAAACTACTACAAACTCAAGTGTAAAATAGGGAAAGAAAAACTGAACTCACAAAACTTGTCTTATTACATATTTCAGGGTGTTAAAACATCCCAGAAGAAAAAAAAAACACAGGTGAAGAGGGCAGGAACACCAATTGTCACTTAGATTATTTGACACAATAGTAGATGTCCAGAAAGATTTAATGGTTTGTTCACTTTTACCCTAGAAAATATACAGAATAGTAAACAAAGAGATAAGCAAAATAAGGTAAGTATGTCACCATAGAAGCACAAAGACTGTTCTTGCTTAAACCTCTTGAGAATGAGGCAATTTGAGAAAGAAAAAAAGCCAAGTAAAAGTTGTTAATGACAATAATGGAAAAATATATCAATTGATGGCAAAACCCATAAAGCAGATAAGGCAACTGCTGCAACAATTTAGGGGACTGAGCTTTAAGAGTGATGTGGTAACAAGATTTGGGATGCACAATAATGATTTAAAGGTTAATTGAAGTTCAGAACATTCTGCATCTTTTAGTTATAAAAGAAAGTACAATAAAACAAAAGGAAAATGTGGAACCAGCAAATGTCAGTTTCTGCATTTGGCAGAATTTGGTTCAAAGAATACAGAAATAAAGTGATACTGAATTTCAGGAATGCAAATACTTTCCCCATCTCATAAGACATAATGAAAAGAAGTAACAAAAATCCAGCAGCAAGTGAAGTTACTGCAATTCAAGTGCATCATGGCAACAGCTCCTTACACACATGGGAATTTACTTGCTTTGTGAAGCCAGGCAGCGTTACAACTTCTCAAAAGCTCAAGGTTTACAACTCTTTAAATGTGACAGAGCTGATATACTGAAAAAGGGTACACCACAATCCTGTAAGGCTACTATATGACTTAGAAAAAGAAACAAAACAGCCTGAGCTAATGATAGCCAGAAGACCTAAAGCCACTATGAAATTTCACAAGGGAAAAGTTCTTATTAATAAGAGAGTGAGTTGACTACTAGAGATGAATCCCTGAAGTTTCAAAAACTGAAAAGGTATCAGTGGCATATTTAGTGCAAGTAAAAGCTGTGCAGGATTCCCCAAAAATGCAGGGAAGTCAAAATACGAAACTTGTACCATTAATACAATTCTGGCGTGATCACAGGGAAAAAGCCAATGTCCTAAGTCTATTTAAATGACAGCCTCATGAAACATAACTAAATAATTTTAAGAGGTACAGGTTGTATGAAGAATATCAAAGGATGCAATGAAAAACTCTTTATATACCATGTTCAGAAAACTAACAGTTCAAATCTCCTTTGTACACTGCTAAAATAAACAGAAATATAAAACTGATGAGAAATCAGTAACTGTACATTGGCAGTAGTTCTGCTGTTATGCTTGGGTTAATCTAATGAACCACCACGTCGGGAAGAATTAATACTTCTCTTGTTTTGAATCCTTAGATAGCAAATATTAACTTCCAAATTTGGCTCATATGGAGAGAGTCTGAATACCCTTAATTCTCTGTACTGAATAGTGGAAATATATACATAAATATACACTTATTTGCAAGGGAATCAGTGTCATTACCTTCCATTAAGGTACTGGGTTACTAACACTTTACAATGAAAAGGAAGAGCTATGAAATAAAGGAAACAAATTATTCTCTTGGCAAACAAGCAGGAAGGTCAATTCCCTCCTTTGGCAATGTTGAAACAATCACCCCTTGCTCATTTCCATCAGGAAAGAGAAAAAACAAGAGGGATTCCCCTTTGGCAGCATCAGGAGGAAATAACAGGTTTTCTCCTTCCTGACAAGAACACGAAGAAGTTTTCCTCTACTCTGACTCTGTGAAAACACTGATGGCTGTGCTGCCACATTTCACAGTGCTGCAGATTCCCGTTCAGCTTGTTATTCCAACTGTCCAGAAAGGAGTTTCTATCTTTGCTTCTGGAAGCCACTTACATCTTGGTCCCCAAAACTGAGAAACCCTGCAAACTTTAAGTCAGCATTTCATCATGTCTTTTTCTTCAAGAAACCAGCAGCAAATCCTTTTTCCTTCAGACAAATATTTTAACTGCAGCCAACACAGCTGAATCAAACCTCTCAATATATCTCAAAACACTTATGCTAGACTGGAATGGGACAAATAGTTTGAACATTACTTCTGCTCTACAACTTATTTTTACCAGCTCCTTCCCTCAGCCCAGGGGCAACAGATTATTCAACAGGGGTTTTCCAACTGCAATATTTTCTTGAATTTCATAGCCTGCTTTCTTGCCTTCCAGTCTGCCTTTTATGTGCATGCTACACAGGACATGAACTTCCATGAAGGCTTTTTCCATACTATGCATATGATACATAGCACACACCTACAGGCCAGTTGTCCCCAGTACAGAGGGCAGGCTGGAGCAAACTGCAAGATTTGTTCATGAAATAGCCTTTCCTAGATGTACATTTGCTAAGAGAGAGGACAGAAAATCTGCCCATGCATGTGCTGGGTGGGCTGCTCCCATGCTTCAAGCCCAGTTACGATGCAGAAAAGCGGATACTGTGTACAATTTTCTTTGTCTTTCAGAATTTGTGGTCTGCCTACCTGCTTTGTGAGTATGAAGGATCTGAAGCTTTGAGGGTTTGCTTGTGGGGCTTACAGAACACCACTAACATGATTGGACAGGGCAAATCACTGGCTGAAGCCAACTGTAACACTTATTGTTTTCATCCCCCACATTTTACATAGTATTTTGCCTTTGCAAGTTGTCTGAATTTAACTTGCTGCCATACAGACAGCAGAGTTTTGGAGCAGAGGCTATGATTTCAAATAAATCTTTCTCCAATAAATGTCTCAGTCAGCGACACTGTAGAAACTCTAATGCAATACCATTAATTATAAAACAGTTCAGCCAAAAGAATTCAGCATGGGTTACAAAACACTGGATTGTTACTTTAAAAAAACAGGCGTGTACTGGTTCATAAAGGAATCCCTTTCAAGAAAAAATGAATGATTGCTCAAGATAGTAGATAGACAAACTCTGGGATTTTTTGGAATCATCCCAAAAATCTTCTGAAATGTCAAGTAATTATAGTCAGACATCTGAAACACTTAGCTATGCATGCTACAGATTCAGACCATGCACACTTACATGCAGCAATTACTAGTTTTCTGCTTTCCATCTACGTTGTGTAATACAGGATTTCAAGGAAAAACGTAAGTAGTTAGGAAGAAAAAGTGAGTGTTTTTACAGTAAAAGCTGTGTAACCTGGCATCTGTTGCTCTGCATTGCTTTTGTCAGCAGAGAGACTGATTTTCAGATAAAGAAGGAGCATGTCAAAAATGACACTGAAAGGGCTGCAGTAACAAAGCTTGAAATTACCTACAGGAAAATGTAACAAACTATTCAGCAAGAAAAGCTGAAGTTTTATTAAAAAATCTGCATAAACAAAAATATAACACTGGGAAAAACCAGCAGCAAGTATTCATACACAGGAGCGCTGTGTTTAAGAAACAAACTACAGACCAAATTCTTCTTTCCCTTGAACAGACCAAATTCTTTTTCCCCTTGAACAGCACAAAGTCACTAATGCCTGACTACAGTTGTGCAGTGAAGAATGACTGTTGTAAGCTACATCCCTGCTTTTGTAAAGCTGGCAGAGCTCCTTTTGTGCCAGCTGCTGCAAGCTAGAGATGAGTAATGAATTCTACTGTCAATCTTCTGGCCTAGGTTAAAGCCAGCTTGGGGTCTGATCCAACTCAAGCCAAGGCCAGCAGTTCAGCCAGGGATTTCTATCTGTAATTCCAGTCTCACATATACCACATACTACACAAATGTGAAAAGAAATTGCTCCTAGAGTAAGACTAGAGAATCTTAAATACATCACCCCAAATTTTTGAACATTTGCAGAAAATGTAAAGGAGGAAATTATGCTTGAACCATGTCCATTCTAGCATATTTGTTTTGCTAGAAGAAGCAGTATTTTTGAAACAAGGTTGTAGTAGGATGATGCACTGCACTAACAGCAGTAACTTTTTAAAGAAACTGAGTTATGCATGAAAAGCAGAAAGCAACAACTGTATGATGTCTAAGTTTTACATTAAGTTACTCACAAATGCTAATGCAGAAGGAAGTGCCAAAGGAAGAGAGTATGAAAACCTAAGGAAAACACTAACCTATCAATATTTGAGGCTACCTTCAATGCATTTCAATATAACATTTTTTCTATAATGGGAAAATCGCTGACAAAACAGGTATCTAAAAGACGTTTTTAAAGATAGGGAAGTAAATAATCTAAATACTACATTAAAAAGGATTTGGTTCCATTATGTTGCTACTACTTTCTGAATTCCAAAATGATTATCCAAAAGTCTGTTGGCTCGTTTGCACATACTAAAGCAAAAAGCTTCCTCCTAAATCTATTACTGTGACTGCTGCAACCTACTGATGTGCTCTAACCCTTATTTAAAATAATAGACTACAAAAGAAAATTCTCTTTGAGCACAGAATTCAGTCATCCAAGGAAATAACTCTCATTTCTGCCAGTTGATCTTGAGACAGGGAAGTGCTCCAAAATTACTAACATCATCCAGCCTTCTGGGAAGCAACTGCATTGAATCAGTTAAAGCAAAGTAAATGTTCACCACCATAAAGCAATGGCATTTGGTAGAGAAGAATCTCTGATACTTGTTTAGCAGATTTTCTTCTCTGTGGTCCACAAGAATTAAGTGGCAAATGCCAGTCATTCTCATGTGCACCAGTCAGTGTCACCACAGCGAGTAAGAAAACCCTTGATGTTGGAACTGGCACAAAAATTCTTTGGGCATTTTTTGCTTTTTGAGTAACTGAAGCATGAGCTGCACCAGTACTACTAATAGAGAAAACAATTCTACAACTGCTTCCATATACATCCCTGTATGGTGTGCGATTTTACAACAGCAAAGGGACAGGATACAGTCTGGTAACGCTCTGTACTCCAGTTCCTTCAAGGACACGGTCCACTGAAAGCAATGGGCTTTGCAAAGCTCTTAAGGCCAACCAGACTATATTTTCCAGGCACCTAAATATTCTGTCAGAGCCTACTTCTATCTTCAAATCCCCTCAGTTTTCTACAACTTATTCTGAAACAACATTCACATGCCATTTTGAATAGGCAAATAAGAACATTACTATACAAAACACCTAACACAGATGCTTAAAAAAGCATTGTATTTTAATTCTATTACACAAAAAGCATATGATTAAAGAGTAAACTAAACTGGATTCACGCAAGATGTTGCTGAATGCAGTAAGAGATATTGCATGGTTTAATCTCATTAAGGTTTATCTAATTAATTGTCTCAAACCATCTACTGTAAATTAAGATTGCTGCAGTTACTTCTCTTCTAAAAATAGGATCATTTTATACGACAAGGCTGACTAAAAAAATTTTTCATTCAGTATCTGTAAGTTACAAAACAACCCAACTTTTGAATACTAACTAATAACAAATACCAAGGATCTGTTTGATTTAGGAATTCTTTCTGGAAGGGGCTGATGGCTGTTTTGATTTGGTTTGTTTTGGTTTTTTTGTTGTTGTTAAACAAACCTGACAAGGCTGTTCTAGGGAAAATCAGAAGGTGTATTTCCCAAACCAGATTGTGTAATTTGGCCATTGCACCTTTCCTTTCCCTAGTGGAAAAAGCAACACTCTTACCATATGAAGTCACTTTGAAGGCATCCCAAATAAAGGTCTGAAGATAGTCAGGACACTAATTTATCCTGAAGAAAGAAAATACTACTTTATAAAAGAATGTAGACTGTAAAAATCATCCAAGAGGCAGCAGTTAAACCTTTCTTGGAATAATTACAGCCAAGGGAAGAACAGACACCAACCACCAACTACATATTGCATAACAGGTGATAGAAGCAAGCAGTACCAAATGGAAAACTATTCTGACACACTCAAATGCAGATTTTTTCCAAACTTGCTTTAAAAATCAAAAGGTTTTAAATGAAGAAGGGAATTGGGTAATAGGATTTTTTTCAAGCCCTCCTTCCTAAGATTCCTCATAAAGTAAGTATAGTTGAGAAGACTATCAAGTGTAACTTACAGTTATAGAGCATTAGATGATGGGTAGGGAGGAGAGGACATGAGCAGATATTATGCTTCAGGTCACCCCGAGTAGCTGTGGAGTGCTACTAATTCATACTGACAGCAATTCTTACAAGCTGGTTTTAGAGAAGACAGAAATAAGAGCTTATCACAAAGTTCTTTTAAGAACTGTCCCCACTGATGATAAAAGGCACGTCACTTGAAGAAAGCAAGCCCTGTGTTTCGCAGCTATCTGTGATCCCTGCACACCAGTGGTTTTCTGAAGATCTGCAGAAAACTCCTGTGAGAAAGCAGAAATATGTACTATGTGGCTAATTTGTATTTCTGGAGAAGGAAAAGAAAAAGAACCAAAAAATTTAAAGCATTCTACAAAGGACCTTCAAACTAAAAGGGCGATTTGCTGTCAAACAGAACAGCCGAAACTAAACCACAAACCCCTGTTTCATAAACAATTGCAGGAAATACTAAAATCCTTCTGCAACATACTTATCTTAAAACAGAAGACTAACATTTTATAACCTATAATAATCCTGTTATATACTCTCCAAAACACCACTGCATTTCCTCAATAACATGCAATTTTAACTATGAAAAGTATTTTTTTCAAAGCGTTCTGCTAAGCCTAAAAACAACATCTGATTTAACAATGTATGTTTACAGTCTTTCTATTATCTAGTGCTTGTGGAGAAATTTTTCAGGTGGTCACAGAAGTTGTGGATAACACAACATTCATGCAGACTTACATGTATTGGTAGCCTACAGCAATTCTATTCCCTCAGTCTGCCCACAAGTGACAGAAGAGCGTTCTGCCATACAGGAACACACAGCCTAAAATCATGAGACACAGTATGAGAAATTACTCTGAGCTGACAGTGGCACTCAAGGTTAGACAAAGCAGCAGTTAACAGCTCCCCACTATTAAAGAAATGTGGGTAAAGAAAGGTGAGAGAGCTCTGTGTGCCCTCAGCTTTTGTTCCATACCCAGCTAAGCAGCAAGCTGGTTATGTTTCAATCACAAGTACTTCCACTGCAATTCCAGGTATTGATTTATAGAATAAGAACCATTATGCCCCAATTAATTTAACTAGGGGTGGGGAACCAAAGGAGAAGAAATAAAACCAAATTCTCTCTTACTTAACTGTAATGCAACTACAGAAAAAATTTGAATTCCCTCGTAAAGCCTTTGTCACAACTACACTGGCACAGCTGTGCTGAGAGCACCTACTGGCACAGACACAGCTTGTGTCGACAGAAGATGATTTTCTGCTGACAAAGCAGTCCCATCATTTCAAACAAACTTTGTTCTTTCCTTTCAGAGGAGGAATTTTCTTTCAATATGCTGTCTCCTTGACCTGTCTGCACTGCCCCAGCTGGGCCAGCTCTACCAACTTATATGAAGAGATCCACATAATTTCCAAGTGAGGAACTGCAGTTCTCAAGTCAAAACACTCTTCTATTTTAACTTTCTACAGTTCTTTTTATACTTTAAACTTTACATTCTCTAAGTGGGACAAATACCAATTTCTCCAACTTTGTACTCAAGCAATATAGCTGCTTCTGGGAATACAGATGAGTCTCAAACATTAGAATATTTGACTTAATTTAATTTAACTTCATGAAGAAGAATTCTTGCTCAAATCTGTGAAATAAATAAGCATTATAGAGACTTCAGAGGAGGGAAATGGTTGAGTAACAACAAAACCAAGGAGCACAAGAAACAGTCAACTTTGATAGTAAATTGGTTTCTTTCCCAAACCTTCTACACAACTTACAAGACTCCACTTCAAAAGACCAAAAAAGAAGATTAAAAGGTGAACTTTACCCACTATTAAAAAAACAACTTTTCCTTGTTTCCTAAAAAAGGCAATGTGAAAGACTAATACACTGTCAAAAGTCTGTTCAGCTCCCCACACCAGCCCACCAGCAAGCAGACTGGGGAGCACAACCAGCTGGGAGAAGACAGAGCAGGGACAGCTGAACCCAACTGGCCAAAGGGTCAGTATATAAACTAAGCACAAAGCTGGCTGGGGCTGCTGCTGGGGAACTGGCTGGGGAGAAACTGCATTATGCATTACATGTTTTGTATATTCAAATTCTTCTATCATCATTATTATCATTCCTTCCTTTTTTGTCCCATTGAACTGTCTTTATCTCAACACAAGAATTTTACTTTTTTCTTTTCTGATTCTCTTTGCCAACCCACTGGGAGTGTGGGGTGTTGAGGGAAGGCCTGTGCAGTGTTTAGTTGCCTGCTGGGCTAAACCACGACATCCAGTCAGCAAAGACCTCCTCAGACTCCCAAGACCCTTAATATATGATCAAGAGGGGTCTTGCCATAACATCCAGTAGTTCTTCCAGTACTCTCGGATGAAATCCATCAGGCCCCACGGACTTCCGAACACTCAGCTGAAATAGCTGGTCCCTGACAACTTCAGCATCCCCAAATGAAAATTCCCTATTCCCACATTTGCAACCCTCAGACACAGGGTACTGAGCAGCCTTTCATGTTTTCTTCCTGCATAGAAGAACCATGGCTCTGTATCTTCAAATTCCCTTAAAACCAACCATGTTCTAGCTGGCAACTCTAATGGCAAATGTTACAACCATATTTCAAATAATGATTACAAAAAAACCCCAACAAACAATCTAAATAATTAAGAGTTTGCGCTTGAATTTCAAAGTATATTACACATTTTTAATATTAGTGAGGAAAAAATACAGCACAAACAGGAAGCTCAGTTACAACTAAAATTCTTTTAATATATCTTCATTCTTCCCTTAGAAATAACATACCATGTTTTAGGGAAGCATCTTATTTACATTTGTTACATTTGAAGACAAGAATGTACTTTAAGATGCCTAACTAGGAATCACTGGTCAACCACAACAAGCTATGATACTAAGCTGATACATATCCTTTCCAGTAACAATGACAACAGGGTGGAGTGTTCAAAATGGTATTTTATACCAGCAAAAAATATTTCTTTGAAGTTAAATCTTGAAGTTCAAGATTATTGTCTCTTCTGGAAACAAAGAAAACAATTCTGCACAAGTCTGAATTCTGGAGACATAAAAGCCCACACCCAGAAATACGGTAACATGAAGAGTGATGAGCTGGTAACTTTGAGAAAAATGCGCAATTTCAAATGCAGTGACTGGATTCTGGTACACACGATTTTTGCTGCAGTCATTTAAAAAGACAACTTTCCTCAACTATCACTTCAACTGTCTTGGGGAGGTTAACATATCCACAGAGGAACTTCCAGAAGGGAATGGGTATCTACAGTTATTTAAAATTTTAACACAAACCTATGTTCTGTTACATTGGCAAGGACTGCTGCTGAAGCAGCTCAGGTAAAGGTACATTCACTCAATAATTACACTGAAATTTGAATGTTGACATAGTAAAAGAAAAAGCATTTTTGCTGAATAATTTTTAAAACAGCTAGTAATTACTCCCTGAAGTTTAATCTATGAGATTATGTAATCTCCAGTTGTAATAATAAAGACTAAGAAATGTGTTCTTTCTTTCTGTTATTTTGAATCAGGGAGCATGCAAACTGAAGAACCACCTTACCTGACAGAGTTTCGGTTCCTGTTTTCTATTTTCATTAAGATTTGTACATCTGACTGAGGAGATGTTGTATAGATTTTTAATCTGGAAAAAAAATGTAGTAAAGGTGAAGAAACAACTATATACAATGACTTTTCTTCCCATCATCCACAAGAGATGGATAACCCTTGCATGTCAATAGCCAAAAGAATGTATTTTTTTTGAGAAGATGATCTGCCACATACGAAGTATTTCTTATAAATGAATTATAATTACTAATATGTTTTTCCAATTATGCTAAAGAAAAGATTTACTGTCGCCTCAACTGAAGTTAATTATGGTTGCATTTTTTAGAATTACAGTTGCTTTATTTGATCTTTATGCCATGAGTCAATTTCTTGACCTTTTCCTTGTTTAAATTTGGTGGCTGTACCCCAGGGTTAGTTGGTTGGTGAATGTTAGGATGGTTTTCATCACAGAAATTAAAGACGTACTGCTGACTGGGAACTCAGCTCTGCAAGAGGAAAGTGCAGCTAATGTAAGGTTATTTATTTAGAACCATTCCCTTCTTTTACTAGTGTATTAGACGAAATAGGCAGAAAAGTTATTCAATACACACCTTTGACAAACTACAGGATCTGACTCCACTGGATCAATGTACGGCTTAAGGATATCAGCAAGTGTTTTATCGTCAGGCACCCTTTCACCAGAGATAAAAATCAAATATGTGAGACATGGTTCATCATGTACACAAAAATCTATTATGAGTCACTTGGAGGCAGCTGTGTATTTGCACACTACAGTGGGACAACAGAGCAGTTTATGGGAGGATCATAAATGTGTATCAATACTGCACAGGTATCGACAGCTTTATCTCAGTTTCAGCACTGGGATTCCACAGGCAAACATGAGGAGTAAACAGATGCATCTCTACTTTCTAACCCTGCATTAGGAACATGCTGCCCCTACAGCCCTAGAAGCAGACAAGGGCATACTTCTCACCCTCCCCTTCAGGCTAGGAAAAAAGGAGAAAGATTTGTCAACAAAACCTTATTTTTTAGCCTTTTCAAAATGTGCTTGTGGGCTTTCCTACAAAGCAAACAATGCAACCATTTCACCCTATATGAAGGTCAGCTCCAGGGATGGCAAGTCTTGCTGAACATCTGCTCCATGACAATAGAATATGTGAGGTGTATGGCTGCTGCTATTACAAATATACAAGCTGCTGTTTACACAGAGAAAAGGACTAACAACCAAACATTCTGACTGCTTTGAAAAGCCTGCTAACTTTCAAAGATGAAAGGACTATACAACTTTCAATATTTTAATTTAAATGCCCTTTTAATTAAGACTAAAATTAATACCTGAGTCTACCCTGTGTAACAGAACCAGCTAAGAACTGATCAAAATGTTAATTTACTGAAGTTGAATTGCAAAATTTGAACTCTCTAAAATTCTGCTTTTCAAGCTCTGTACCCTTTTAAAGTGTATTCAGCATGACAGTGAGGAAATACGAGCTTCAAATGCCAGTAGATCTTGTTCTCCCTGAAAAGAAAAAGAAATGCATATTCTTAGTGTTAGCTGATAACTGTTACTTATTTTTTCTATGATAGAGCTGGGTAGCCTACAGTATAGGTGCAGGAGGAAATAAATAGTTAAGATTTTGAATGGCTTCAAAGAATACAAGGGACATGCAGAGAAACTGAGATGCCCTTTGAAAGATGCCATGTTCCCAGATCCTGCTGAATTTCAAGTCCTCATGGGATGAAAATATGTTCCTTAAAAATACAGGTAAAATATCAATTAACTGATCAACAGTATTTCACATTTTAAAGTATATTCCACATGCTGTTTAATTTCAGAAAAGGAAACTGCTTTTTGGCATATCACCCAGGACAGATTACCAAACAGTAACAGTCAGAGGTTCCAGCTAAGGCCAGGTTCTACACAAACAGGGGACCTGACTTCTCACAGCAGTAATGGCCTCAATAGAAAGTGTGTCATGGCCAGGGAAGGAAGTTGCATTCTGGCATAACATGGATAAGAGAAGTTAGAAAGAATCAATATTTTACAGAAACACCATAAGGCTTTTGGTAGAGACCAAAAGTGATGCCACATTCCTTTCTTCTGTGAGACAGTTGTTAGTTTTTAAGATCCATCTTCCTTTTCCAGGTCACGTAATTAATATGTGAGAACAGAAGCTACTGATGCACAGTTCCAGAGCAGTATCATCTTAAGAAAGGAAGTATTATCTACAGGATACTTTGCTAGATCAGGAAATCTCTTCCTGCCTTTTTGTTCATCTGCAGAAATCAGTATTGACTTACAACAAAGCATTTCTCCTCTAATTGCTCCAAATGCTCCATTCAGTATGGTGAGTGTAACAATACCTTTCTAAAGGAATCCCCTAAAACAAAGCACACTCTAAAAGGCAGGTTCACAGCCCTTTGCTCTGGTTCAGAATTTTACAGGACAAGAAGCATAGATTTAGAAACTGGAAGTCAAACAACTACATGAAGCATAGGAATGCCTAATGGTAGTTTCCACCACCTTTTATTTACACTGTTTAAGATCACTGAATCATTGTATCCAGGATAATCACCATCAGTTATACAAAGATTCTGGTACTACAATTAAAAGTAAACACAGTGTTGTTCGAACATGTTATTTAATTTGTTTATCAGGCACTTGAAACATTATCCAGCAGGTTCTAGCTGGTTGCAGAGACAAGTGTACGTGCATCCAGTAGTAAACAGGAGGCTTCGCTGCTGAGTTTAAGTAAGTACGATACCAGTTTTTAAACACAAGCACTTTTTATGAAGTGCTCTTTATTAACTAAATAATCAATCCCTTACCTAGTTATTCCTAGGAGAAAGCTGAGCTTTACAGCTGAACTATACTTCGTGGAGAATAAGGAAAATCAGAAGTGTTAGTATTTACCAAAAAAAGAGCAAGCAGGAACCATTGCTCCAAGAAGCTAATAATTAAAATACAAAGAACTAATGAAGGCAAAGGTCCTCAAAGTAACATGTGCCTTAGCAGAGTTCTGTAGCATGCCTTGTGATTCTTCCCTTCTCTCTGCTCATGTTTGTTAAAGCTGAGAACGAGAATGCCTTCCTTAAACGAGGTGAAATTAAGAGCACATCAGATCTGAAAGAAGTAAGAAGATTGTACGGCCAGAGCTGAAGGATAACACAGAAAACATTATTAATCACTTAGTATGTATACCCAGAAACTGGCATAGTTATCTGGCCCCATGTATTTTATGCTCTTTTGCATGTTGGTGTGATACTGTCTTAAATTACCAAACTGCAAAAGGTTCTGAAATAACTCAAAATCGGTGAGTGGAATTTTGGAAGTTTTTTGCAAGATAAGTGAAATAAGGTTTTGCAATTGTTATTTTGACAGCTACCATACACACAGATCAAACTGGAATATCAGTAGGGTTATGTAACCAGTTCAGTTCACTTGGAATTAACAAGCTTGTGATTCCTCTGAGGCACATTAATATCTGGCATTTAATATGGAATAATATTATTCCACAGCAATTTCCCAGGGAGACTTTAGTAAAAGTTAGTAAGCTTTAGACACAGAAATAGGGCCACCATCATTAGCTACAGGGAACACTAATGAGAAGCCCACTTATTAAAATGCTTATAAGGACTGTTCAGATGAGGGGTTTGCTCTGTGTTATTAACTAAAGTGGGGTTCACTAGCATTTTTTCATTTTCCCCAATTTTTTCAAACAGACCATGTTTAACCAGTCTGTGTGACCACCCCTTACTGTGATATGGACTTTCTGTCAAATTTTTAAACTAAGACAGCCAAAGCAACGTGAGTACTCAGATCTTCCTCTCCCAGGAGGAAACAGACAAACTGTGATACAGCACACAGAAACACGTATGTAGACAGACTAGAGGGGTGTCTCTAACACAGGTGCTTGAAAAAGAAATGTTCCAGAAAATTACTTCTAGCTATCTTCTACCTGTTGTTAGGAACACTCTTCATGTGTCAGTAGAACCAGTCGTCACAAAGCACCTTCTCATTTCACATGCAAGACTAGTTCCCTGTGGGCTCACTGAGGCAGGCTCAGTTCACCACTGCAGCTGTAAAATCACCTTAAGAGGGTTCTTTTCATATTTCTGCCTTCTGTCCCCCTACCAGGCACAATCTGGTCTATGGAATAGTGCATAGAAAGTGCTACAAATCAGGGAAGCTGGAGTTTAAAAGCTCATTTCTTGACAAGAGTTACACTATGGAAAAGCAGAAATGTTGATTTTTTTTTCAGCAAGCTAAAACTGCAGTTAATGACTTCATCTCTTTTCAAACTACTCTTGTCTGTAAATAAATGGCAAGCAGAAGGAGGGAAGAAAGATCAAGAACAGGGTAGATGTAGGCAAGAAAAAAGGAAGCTTAGAACTGGAACAGCCTCATACTCTTCACTGTACAGTGAAGTCTCAAAAAACAACCTGCTGGGTGCCTGCTATTTAAGTGAAGCATCCCTCACCTCATTTTGAATTCATACAAGAGATTAAAAGGACATGAAGTTTAATGACGAACCAGTTATCCTTTTATCTGGCAATACCCACTACTCTCACATAACCCACTGAAGTTTAACTGAAGTACTGGGTGTTCAGTATGTGTAATTCTGGATAATACTGCCTCCATCAACTTTCTTAAGCCGTGAAGATTCAGCCCAAGTAAGAGAAGAGAGTCTCTTGTGAACTAAAAAAAAAATTAAGAGAACATGCAGAGATGGTGATTTCATCTCCCCTGGTCCTCTGAAACTCTGTTCCTAGTGCCAAATTGGCTTTGTTGCACTTCTAACAAGAGCACAAAAAAGGACGTCTCTGTTTTCTTGAAACTTCATCAAGCTAATTCCTGAATGTGAAATATAAACAGCAAAAGTGAAATATTTCTACTGAAAGTTTGTATGTTTCCTAGTTACAGTAAGCGGCCAGACAATCAACGAAAACGTTCAAGTGCATTTCCTCTGTAACACAGTTTACTAACCGCGTGTGCTGCAATAATCAAACATGCCAGGCTTGAACTGAGCCCTGTGTAAATCAAAAGGACATTGTCAAGGCAGAGTAACCCCAACTGTAATGATCTTTAAAGAATAAAACTACTGTCCTCTTATGCAAAACCCCACAAAATTACCATCAGATTCACTATGAAAATTAAGCATTTCAGTTGCAAAAAAGCAGAAAAAAAGTAATTCTCAGGTAGAGAATTCAGTCAGTACTTGTCTTCACATGGGAATGTCCTGAAAAGCTACTGATTTACTGAAATCCCAGAAAATCCAGCTTTCTGACCGCTCCAGAGTAGAATTCTTTGCTTGAGAACTTACTTTTAAGAAAGCAAGCAAAGCTATGTACTAAGTAACAGCTAAATTCAAGTTTAACAGCTTCCCCAGTGTAGTATTAGGCCAAAAGCCATCTGAGAAAACTCCTTGTTAAATTCTCAAGACCATCAACACTTCAAACAACTAATTTCAATTATTCCTACTTATCTAAGGCTTAGAGTTGACATTTTAGGCCTTTCAGGTGTACCTCATAAATAGCTCCTGCAACACTACTGTTCTCTTAAATGATGCTAACATCAAATCTCTACACTATATTTTGTTCTCACAATTAAATCAAAGAAGAGAAATAATGTAAAAGCTTCCTCCTCCCACATATATCCTCTGACCAAATGCTCTCCAGCTGCAGGCATGCCTTCCACAAGGGAGGAGACTCATAGCCCTCTGGCCCCTCTTGGCGGGGAGAAGAGGTAAAAAGGATTTTGTCTGGGAGATGCTGTGAATGGAGCAAGGAGGGAGCTGGGTGGAGATGTCTATGCCAGTGCAAGCAGGAGGGAGGAGTGGAGCAGGGCAGCACAAGCTGCAGAGCTAAGGGAGCTGCACTGCCCCATTCCAGTCTCTCACTACTGCCATCACCTCCTGCCAGGAAACCAGGAGCCATGGAGTTGCAAGCTCCCTCCACTCTTCCCATTTCACCTGCTAGCTGGAGCTTCCCAGTTTCTGCTCCAGGCCTTGTCCTAGCCTGGCCACATTCTCCACCCCTTCCCCAAAGGCTTCCTATCTCAGGTCATTCCACCAAGTCCATGGCAGAACGAATCCAGTGGGAAACTTTCAGTTCTATTGGAAAATAAGGGCAGCACAGGAAAAGCAAAATGAAGCAGCACATTAAAAATAATTTATGAACAATAAGTCAGATGTACCATGAGTTCACAAACTGGACACAGACTCTACTTTCTAATGACTCTCCATTATCTATTCAGTATCACAAGTTAGTCTAATCCATGTGTTGCCCAGCATTGGCACGTATGCTTTCATAACATCAAATTTAGCAAACAAACTAATGGAAACCAGAAAAAGAGGAGTCTGGTTAACACATTGAAACAACACTGATCTGTCCTCCAGAGCTGGCACAAGCAGGGGATGACACAAGAATACATCTTGTACTTCCTAGTTTTGGATTACTCTCATTCCAGCCCAACAGCTTGGCTCGCAGGGACAGTGTGAAGAGGACATCAGAGAACACTGTTCTCAGTTTTCCATACACATATGTTGAGCAGTTTCCAATCTCCACCCTCTGGAGCAATCTGTCTACAAATCTCACTGACAAACAGCGTGAGAAGAGGTTCAGATCTGTAGAAGAGGGACACACACCAGGCCTTGAGCACTGTCACATAATTGACATATGACTACTTGCACAGCTTTATCCAATTTGAATGTAACGTTCAACAAAATGCTGTGGGTGCCACGAAGTCACATGGGACAGGTGTTAAATGCTTGACATTCACTGGTTCAATCAAATTTGATTCCTTAGGAACCCATTTAGAGGAAAGTAAGTAGACCATGTGAATAAAAAAACCCCCACAAAACCAACAACCTAAAACCTAAAAAAGAACACCAAAAACTCAAAGGTTAATTTTTAATCTGCATTGTGGAATTCAAACAGCCTATTCTTGCATAAGCAACAATAGCAGCAACAGAGAAGAAATGTACCTCAGATTTCCTTTCTTTCCATTGGTTCACCCTGAGTTTTCTCTAGCAGAACCACTGAAATATGTAACTTCAGAAGTTTATGCTTCTACATCTATTTTAAGCCTAATCTTCTGCTAAAAACTACTATATCTGCAAACCCCAAACCCTATGCTTTTGGCCCAGCACAGCCTGACCAATACAGGTGGGTCTGTTAAGCAGTCTCCAGGTGGTTATCACTCTGTCAGAGACAGACCTCTGCTGGCCAGCCAGTGCCTGACCACAGATGTCCCAGAATAGAGGGAAAAATGCATCCTGAGAACATAACTTGCCACCAAAACTGAGACCATGTAGAAAAGAAGGGAAGGAGCCATCAGGGGAAGCTGGCATAGCTCATAGCTATAATAAGCTCAGAAGGCATTTATATTTGCCCCAGTATATCACTGAGCTGAACTCTAGACTCAAGTCCTGTCACAATGAAATACTTTGCAATTTATTTTATTTTTACTGTGAAAATACCTTAAAATACAAATTCAAGATATCAGAGAAAACCTACAGAGTGGATAAGAGAAGAATATTTAAAGTTTCCTAAGCCTTCTTCCTGAATTTGTATCTGTCTGCACTTGCCTAAGCTGTGCTGTATCAAACATTCACATCCTCCAGCACAGCAACTCCCACCACAGTGTGCAACACAGAGCTGTACTGGAAGGATCTCTTCACACAAATTCAGCCTTTTCAGAGAGAGAAATCTGTGCAAGCCTTCTGCATCAATCCTCTATCATAAACCTTTGAAGAAGCATTTTCTTTTTCCAGCAACAAAACCCAATGTCAATTAAAAGAAAAAAATACAATAGCATTGATTTTTCCCACTGTTACACAATGTTGGTGTTTTTCAAACTAAAGCATGAATTATGTAAGCTGTTAAACTGAGTTCAAAAAGCATAAAAAGAAGAAAACCTGAAGCATGAAATATTAAATCACACAGTTTGTGCTAACAGATTTTAAAGGGAAGTGTATCGATATGAACTCAAATTTTCATCATTATATGCTTAGTGAAAATGAAACATTGCTGACTGTAAGCAACTGAACACTCACGTGGAATTGAATGTGGTTGAATTTTCTCTTCTTTTTGTAAATCCAACAGGCAGTGTTTTCAGCTCAATATTACACCCTCGAGCTTTGTTTCTCAAGCAATATAACTGTAAAAAAACCCCACACTTTTTTAAAAAATTGGAATAATATATTAAATATCTCAAACAATAAAAAGCTAACAACAAACTGTGAAAAAGCCGTATCTAATGTAATACTTTGAATTTTGAAAAAAAATTACGAATGAAAAAGTTAATAGTGTAAGCCTAGAAACTCTCTGAACCATTTTCAGGAGCAGTTTTTCTGTGATTAAAAAATAAGACGCCAACGGTCTCTTCATAGTAGAAGTTCTTTAACGTTCCATGAAAGTCACAGACAGCTCTTTTGGGTGCAATACCACCATGTGGCTGCTTTTGGGGTTACAACCGTGTCAGCAGAAGAGATGCACAAACACCACCTCAGTCACTGACAAATTCTGATGTGAACATGGCATTAATCCTATAAACATGCCCAGTACCACACCCCAAAACCTGCTACCTCTCTACCACCTTCAGCCCAGGCACTCAGGACATCCTGGTGCCAGGCACACAGGCAGAGCATGACTCCAGCCTGAGAGAAAGCCAGAGTCTTCTGAATTAACTCTGTCATCAACAGGAATGCTCTCTGAGTTTAGAGCTATATTTAAGGATGTCTTCTCAAGACTGAAAAACAAGATGGCCCTGATGGCTTTTTGCAACTTATCAACAAGTGAAAATATTTTGTATCAGATTTGGTAGGAGGTGTGTTTGGTTGTTAGTTGAAAGAGCTTCAACTAAAGTCCCCTCACACTTAGAAGGGTGGCTTTTATGTCATAGTTGCATAGATTTGCTCTTTGAAGAACAGTACAGGGAAGCATGCAATCAGTTTTAGGCAATTAATAAATCCATTGCTTACTTTGGAATTTTGTACTTAAAAATCTAAAGAAGTTGTGAAGGTGGAAGGAAACATTCAGGCTTTCTTAACACACATCTATTATCCAACAGTTACAGTCATCATGCATCAATTTTAACAATGTACACAGTTAGCAATCTGTTCTAAGCAACTGGACAGAGCCATCAATACTATTATTGCACAAACCTAGAGACTTGTTTTGATTTCTGGTTCTAAAATTCAGGGTCATTCATACCTTCCTAGGACAGGTATCAGCTCTGAAATCTGGACTGGGACTGCCCAGTGGAAATTCAAAGGTAGTCAACCCTAACTCCAAAAGACCACACAGCTAATTATAAACTTACAAGTCTTTTTGTAGCTGGACTATGCACGAGACAGTGTCGGGCAGCAGCATCAGCTGTCCTTCCTACATCTTCCAGGAAACGATAATCTGAAAGTAAAAAAAGAACAAAGAAAAATGTATTGCTAACCCAGTAAAGCCAAAAGAATTTTAAAAAGCACAGGGTAGATTCTTACCACTCAAAAGGTTCAAGTCAGTAAATTCATTTACAGAGACAAACGCTGTTTTATCCCTGACTCCATTACAGCTCAGTGCAAGCTTATGTTTCTTTACACACAATAAACTGAAATGACAAAAAGAAAACCATAAACACATTTAGCACATAATGGGGAAAATAATCAAAACAGTTTGATTCAGATAACAGATACCTGCACGAGTATTTCATGCACCGGGGACATCTGTATTTTGCTGCTTCTTTGCTACAGGTTTCACACCTAAAAGAAATAAAAAAACATGACTTAATAAAGCACCATCTTTGGACCTGACTGGCCTATGAAAGTGCCTGCTCAACAAGCAGGCACTAGGCCATCCACGGCATTTTCAGGAAAAGCATCTTGAAAGAAGAAAGAGAAAATACAAATGCCCTGGATTAGAAAAGGTGACAGACAAAACAACAAAAGCTATGGGGAATATCTTCCAACACATACATATTAAAACACAGTGCATATGCCTGGAAGCACCAAAACCCCCTCCAAAGCTAACTGCAGAGTCGGAACCAAAGCAAGCCTTTATCACTTTACTCTTTGTGACCTGGTTGTATCATTTCTTTCACTGAAACAGAAAGACCATGACACCGTGGTAAGTCAAACAACTTCTGGCTGTCAGCAGTGTAACCCCCAAAGCCAGGAAACCTCTCAGGCACAATGTGAAAGCCTTATGAACACACTTAGCAAGTATTGCATTAGTAAAACAAAAATACAATTCCTCTACAAATATGATCTTATGCTTTTTAATTAGGCTATCACAACAGATGCTTCTCCCATTCTTAGGAAAAAGTTCTTGATATATTAACCGAAATAATCATCACTTTTCATTTATTTTAACTCTGACAAGTAGTAGAGAGAAATAACCCTTCCTCCATATCAGTAAAGTTTTCTGGTATAATACAAAGACACCATTTTCAACTGCTAGAGAAAAAATGTCAGTCTCAAGACGCTTCTCTCCCTGTCCCCACCACGTGCTTGCTGCCAGTTGGCAGGGGGGCAAGAAGGACGGGCTCAGCAACATCACCTCCCGACCAGCTGCTACCTCTTTATATCGGCAACACAAACTACGGTAAGAATCGGAAAGAAGTGTTTCATACACTGCAAAGCAGAACCGGGGGATTGCTCCGAGCAAGGACTCCCTCTCCTGTTTCTGCAGTATCTCCGCAGTGCCCGCTGCACGCCAGCGGTTCGGAGGGAGCTGTGCCAGACGGCCCCTGGCGCAGGCCGCGCTCGGCCCCTCGCTCGGACGGGCACGGCTCTGCCCGCTCGCCTCTCCCGCTGGTGCGCGGGGGTGCGGGCCAGAGGATGCCCGCCGTGCCGGCCCGGCGCTGCCCCTTCCCTCCGGCAGCCACCAGAAGGGCGCTCCCGACGCCGCCGCGGCCGCAGTGCCGGCCCTACCTGTGCAGGGACATCTTTCCGCCGCCCGCGGCCCGCGGGGCACTCCCGGGCCCGCTCCCGTCCCGCTCCGCCATGGCCGCACCGCCGCCCCCGCCCCCGCGCGCGGCCCCACGGGGCGGGGCGGGGCCCCTGTGCCTTCCCCAGGCCGGCGCCGCCTGGCGGCCGCGAGCGCCAGCGCAGCCGCGCGAGGAAACCCGACCCGCCGGGGGCGGAGGGGGAGCGGGACCCGCGTCCCGGTGCCGACGGCTTTCTGAAGCACGGGGGAAGCTTTCCGAAGCACGGGGGAAGCTTTCCGAAGCACGCCCTGCGCCGCACCCCGCGCGCTGCCGCCCGGCCCTGGCGCTCCCCAGCCCGTGACGCGGGACATCGGCACCTGCCCCCGTCCCGCCGCACCAGCTCCTCGTCCCGCCTGTCTACGCGGGATGTGCAGTTTTGCCTCTGCTAAAGTAAACACACATCCGAGCAGCCTTTTAAGGCTTTAAGCTGTTTGTTTTAAAAATAATTTCTGAGATGTAGAACTTCCAAAAATAGGACAATGAGACGAATATACATGAATCAGAACATTTTCTAAATTATTGTAATCTTACAAAAAACCCCCCAACATATGTCACAACGTCAGCTCCAAAGTCAAACTAAGAGCACATGTCAAGTGATGTCAGTGTATTGACCTTGAAAATGCAAAAAGTGACACATTTTCTCTAACCTTTACCATCACTTTGTGATCTTGTTTTTAGTTTTATCAGCTTTTCTCAAAGTGATCAAAACTGATGCTTCGATACAAAATGTAAAATGGCATGTACCTGTACGTTACCTTGTGGAATCAAACACCGTCCCCCTGGCAGCATTCCAGGGCACAGAGCACGTGCACTGCCCCCGGGGCAGACAAGCACTGCCACCCAACAAAAGTGCCCTTCCCGAGGATTTGCATTATTATTAAAAATGACCAACACAATACAAAACAGAATAGTGAAAGACAAACAGATGGCTTGGAAGCTTATTTATTATACTTTGGTAAGGGTGGTTTCCTGCAGATCAAAGCAGACAAGTTGTTTGAACACTCCTTGGGGCCCCGTAGACTTTGGTGTACTCCTGAGCACACTTTTAAGTGATAATAGATACAGGCAGATCAATATAAAGAGTGATTTTGCTAATTGTAAAATTGTTCTTTTTTACTAAAAAAGTTGGTTGGACATTTTAGGTTTAATTAAAAAACCCAATATGATCTAATAATTTTGCAAAAACATGGAACTTCTAAGAGGATGAAATGCTGTTTATAATATAACAGCAGACATTCAGAAGACATGTTGTAGCAGATTTTTTCAGAAGTTACAAAATATATACAGAATATATCATCTGAAGGAGGCTTTGGCATTAGCAATGTTAACTGAAATACAGAATCTAGACCTCAAAACTGCTTTAGGTAGCTCTTCTACAATTTTTACAATGTCTGTAAAGCTAACTGTCCTGACTCTATGCATCATATACAATATGCTGTCTTATATACCATTTCCAAAATAGTACATAAAAATATTTTAAACAAGAAATCCACATAAATAATGTTTTCATTGTAGTGAAGTGTGTGACCAACGATTTAAAATAAGTACCTTTACAACAGAAACAGATCCTGATGTAACCAGCATATACAGTCGGAAAGATACAAAGGGACTCAATCTCTGCTAAGGCCACAAGCACCTTGTGTTATGAAAAGCACCAAAGCAACATGGACAGGAAACACAAAAGAGGTAGTGTGCCATCTGTTCAGATGCATGTGTCCACAAAGGACTAGAACAAAACAATGTTTAAGAAAAGAAGACATGTTGTACTGTACTGCGGCATGATTCACTTTTCATATATAAGCTATTGCACATCTAGGAGCATAAGTAAATATTGCTCCTTCAGTATCCTATGTCTCCAGCTTTTCTCAGGATGATTATTTCGTAGTGCTGTTAAAGAGATTGCTAAGAACACTTGAGTCCTGAAAAAAATCCACGTTCAGATACTCCATTTCAGGAAATTATGCAAGAAAGCACCGAGAAATTTATTTTAAAATACTTTAAGAAAATTGTTGCAGTCTTTTCTCTCTTTATTTTTCAATGCTATTTCTCCTTAGAAGGAAGTCCTTTTCTTCCTGAGGTTCTTTAACCAAAATGATTCTTCAGTTTCCTAGTAATTTTTTTCTATAATGGATCATTACTTTTGCATTCAATCTATGCAGCAACTCCACGTTGATGAATAAAAAACCAGGACAGAGACCTTAAAGAAAGCACACTGCACCACTTTCTATGAAGTGCTGCTGGCCTGGTTTGAGGTGAGGAAGTGCATTAACTTGAACCACTGGAAGCTGACTTGTGTCCTGAGTGTGAAAAAAGAACTGGGTCTTACGCCAGCTGCCATCTTCAATCTGCAATGCACAAAAAGAATTCTAGATTAATATCAAAGACAAATGAAAATTGTGTTTATAGAGAGGAAGAGAGGTAGTGCATAGAAACATTTCTTCTCCTAGCAGTTCCTGAAGAAACTGTGTAATTTAACAAATGCCATTTCTCCCTGGCATGGGCACTTTGGGCAAAGCTGTAGCTGTAACAAGCTGAGCCCAGAATCCAGCGGGAGTGAATGCAGACAGCGCAATGTGGCTCAGAGCAGAATGCCCTTACAAACAAAGTGACTCAAATAGACTTTAAATTCACATCCAAATCTGAACAGTAGGTGTCAGGGTTATCAATTCTGCAGGCCTTTGGAAGACTACGTATGCCCTTGAAAAGTAAGCATAGGAATCAGAGATGCATTTTTGCCACGAACTTTGTACGGTTTATTCTAATACTTTAAAAAACCCTCAGTAAAAATTGATAACTCATAATAATTAAAAATAACATTATAACAATGCCTGAGGCTGGGAGTGCCTTGATGTTTGCAGTCAATCCATTCTTAAAAACCATCAGGTACAGTAGATACCAGTGATAAATGAAATCCCTGCAGGGGAACATGTGAGATTCTGCAGCAGACCTGTACAGTACACAGTTTCCCACAGAATGAATGACAGACCTTGTAGAATCTCACAGAAAAATGGCACTTCTCAATAGCCACCTTAGTATGCCTTAATTTTTCTGAGGGAGTAAAACAGTCCCAAACAGACTGGAAGGTGAGGAGAAGGGGCTCCAATGGCCATACCTTATCTGCATGACATAGGCTAGAGCGTTTCCCTGGCATCTGCTCATAAATACTAGAAACACAGCAGCTTTGGAGTGCCTCAGTAAAACCACTTTTCATTATGAGACTACAAATCTCACTTGACACCTCCATATTGATATGGAACCAGTCTTTTGCTATTGCAAATGAAAGCAGAGCTATAAAATAGTGAAAGCACAAGATGCATAGTTGGTGTATTTCACAGTTTTCTCCCAAGACTGTTACTGAATGTCTCATCTTGGAGAGTAATCTGATAAGCATTTGAAAGTTAATAAGCTCTTCCAACTTTTCCTGAACACATGAATTAATATTTTAGTTAGCAATGGACTCAATTTCTACTCATTATTATTTTATGAAATAATCAAACAATTGACTCATAGTCAATGAATTTAAAGGTATTTAGTTGTAAAATAATGATGTCTACCCTGTTTGAGCCTGAGAACTCTTTGAACCTGTTTGAACTCATACTGAAGGCTGAATTTTCATTTTGAGAGTAACTGTTTCTAAATTTTCCTGGAGGATCTTCTTATTTCCATGCTGATGTCTCTCCACTGTCTTCATTCAGTCTTGAAATGCCTGAGACACAATGCAAACAGCAAGTACAGATACCCTGTGCCACTGCAATTGCTTTTACCTTTGAATAGATGTTGAAATCAGTATCAAAAGGCTGGCATGTGCAGAACTGTGTAAAAAACATGTTTTAAGGGGTGTGATCTAAATGATTGTTTTCTATTTGCAGAAAGTTAATAATGTCTACCCAGCAACTTCATTAGTGTTTTAATAATGCTAGTGCTAGAAACTATTTACCATGCATTCATCCATAAGGACCTTCGGTTCCAGCAGTGTATTTGCTTTAAATATTTGACCATTCCATCCTTTGAAGGTAACTGATGTCTTCCGTCCACCTGCTTTATTTAATCCCCACAGTGGTGTGTTCAGACAATGAGCTGTGATGCTGTGGGTTGCTTCTGAGCTCAGTAAATGAAGGAAGTTCATCTGCACTTTTCCAACACCAAACTCCAGCTAAGTTCCAAGAGAAAGACATTGTTAGACTTACAGCTGGACTACGCTGAATGGCCACAGCAACACAAAGTGCCATGAACATTCAAGTGTTGTGTTCAAGCACGGGGGCATGTATACATGTTTATATACATTGGGATCAATGCCAAAGACCATTATTTGCATGCTTCAGGGGAGATGTCAGATTCTATTACAGGGATTACTATAAACAGAAGCTTCCATAGGACATTTTCAAATCTTAAATATAAACATTTGCTAATGCTTATAACATTGCTAAAACACAGCTGGGCAGAAAAAACTGTTCTTAAATAAGGAAACTGAAACAAATGCTTTTGTGATTCAAGTGAAGATATTATCAGCCCTAGTGTTTTAATGGCAGCCACATCACTCTGCTGTTTAGTCTTCTTAGACCACAGGTTCTGGCAATACTGATATCCCATTACAACTGCAAAAATTTGTAAGCATATTTTGATTTTAGACAGAAAATGTAGTTACTCGTTATTCAATAAGAATTTATCTGAGACTACATCATATTCAGATTCAGAGTTACACTAATACATACAGTTCACAGCAAACCTGTAACTTTTGTAACAGAATATATAACGGACTTCCACAAAGATCCACGGTAAACCATCCCCCCTGCCATCTAACACCTTTTCATGAGCTGAGTAAATAAGCATGCATTAGAGTTCAAGCACAGACAGAGTCTCTCTAGAAGCAATGCATACCTTTGTCACAGACAGTGGCATTAAACATGTCTGACCACCTGCAGTGAAGTTGCAGAAAACTTCAATGGCATCAGAAGGACATCCAATATTTGGGTCAATCCAGTATTTTCCTGTTAGTATATAATTTTAGATGGAAAATAAAACCAAAATACAATTTCTAATAAACAACTTACTAAAATATTCAATGCTTCTTTGCAAGTACTACATATATTCTCACCATAGCTTCACAAGGGAAAAAAAAAGAACATGAAAGTGTTTTCACTACTGTAATACTGAGCAAGAATATAATAACCATCCAACTATGATTACAATTACAACGACATGAGAGGTTTAAATATGGGGGGGTTCTATTTGATATACTGATTCAAGAACATCTGGGATACAACAACGGTCAGTGTATCTGGCAGTGGTAGTGTATTGTATACAATTTTCTCATTAGGAATCTAGAATCTGATCCACAAAGAATTCATTGCAAGATTAGTTATAAATACTTCAAAAACTTTTTAATCACAAAATTGGATTCAGTTTCAAACTTTATGGATACCTCTGTTTACTGATATATGTAATCTGTCTCTAATATCTATGTAATATTAGATAGTTATATATTTCTACCTTTAAAATTCAGAGATTGCATCTTAAAGATGAAATAAAGACAGTTGTGACAGGCAAACTGCAACAGAATCTAACAAAAAATCTACACATCAGAATTTTAATGCAGAAAGTAACATTTGGAAGCAACACATTTCAAAGATATTTGTGTTCAAGCTTTAGTGGAAGTGGGCACTTACCATCTGACACTTTATGTTCACAATTAAGCAAATCCCTGCAGATGCGTGCGGGGTTATCCCGTGTGCCAAGAGGGTTCTTGATGCTGTGCAGTAAATTGCTAAGGTAGTGGAGCGTTTTGAATATCTCTGTACTGTGATCTAGTAAAGTTACTTCAGTATTCTGGTATTTCTGCCAAGGGCCATTAGCAAATGTGTTACCACAAACAAGCATTGCAACAACAGTACACGCAGTAACAGTCAATTGGCCATTGAATAGCCAGACAGAATTAAAGTATTTATAGAACACAATTGGTCATATAAAACGGGGTAGGAATAATATATCCCAATAAACAAATCAGTACATTTTATTAAAATTGTCAAAGCAGTGATGTTACAGGCAGGATTAGATCATGCAAATTTGTCATTATGACATACTGACATAAAAATGTGAATACCTTTTCTTGCAACCAATGGGGCCATACACATATATGTGATTATTATTTTTTTATCAAACTCTAAATGCCACTATTATTATCTGTGGCTGAACAGCTACAGTCTGCTATGTGTGACAGTCAGCAGATTTCCATTACTACCAATCATGACAAAAAGGTAGAAGTATCGCTGGTTTTCTTAGTTTTATTTCAATTATATCTTATAAATCCAAGCATGGTGAATTATATTCTACAATAATTACTTGCTATCTACGATTCATTTTAAACTAAATCTTTGGAAAGAAGCCCTGTCCTGTCCTAAAAAAATAGAATTATAATTGCATACCTGTATGACAATGTAAATACATTGAAACATATTACCTCCATCTGCAGGGCAGCATTTGACTCAAACAAAGCTTGAACAGCAGCATTGAGGTCCACTTGTTTCTAAAAATCAGGTATTTCAGAATATAAAAAGATGAAAAAGAACATTCAAAAATGCAGGTGGTAAATTATTTGAGCACTGTAGCAACATAGCTTTGTTATTTTTAGAAAATAATTGTAAACACATTGAAAATAGGATCCTTCCTTTCCTTCCCAAAAAATGCAAGCATGCGTACAGAAAAAACATATTTGATTTTTATTAGTGCTCCCATATCCCATTTAATGATCCTAGTCCTGGAACCTGGAGAAAAGATACTGCAACAGTTGCTACAGATTAATGTCCCTACTTATTCCTCCCATATAATATAATAAATATAATAAATATAATTAATATAATTAATATAATATAATATAATATAATATACTTAAGCAAACCAATCCAGCTAAGTGTGAAAAAGGTGTCATTCCTTTACAAAGAAGCCCACAAAGAATATCTGAATCAGGTATCAGCAGCTGATGGATCCCTCTTCATGATGAATTAGGAAGTACCAAGACTGACAAACCTCCTCTTTCTTGTGTATCTTCATTCTCTGCTCTTTGTGTGACACATACCAGATCCAGACAAAAGGTTGGTATTATTTTAAAGAATTAAATCATGCACACAAGCATTTGGTTCTTGCAATTTGTTCTCAGATTACATACATCATTACAGCTTTAGGACCCTTCAGATGTTGACTCTATTCTAACTAGTGCATGTATGTGCATCTATCTGTCTGTCGGTCCATCTGTCTGTCGGTCCATCTGTCTATCACATCTGAGCAAGAAACAGCACAAAACTTTCTGTTGCTGATTTTCAGAGTGTCCAAATACAGGAGGAAAAACTTTTGACAAGGTTAAACCATGTCAACAGTATGAGCATGTCTGTGATGGCTGCCTCTTGAGGGCTCTCCAGCATGGCAGAACAGAACTGACAGTGTAGGACAGAAGGTTAAAAAAAATGTACTGCTGTACTGAGGGAGGTTGTAGAAAAAAATGTATTTGCATTTCAGGTACATCGATGGAACAAGCAGTGCATTTGAAGCGGATCATGCTATTTTCACTTTCAAAATAGCACTGTGCTGTAGGTTACTGTTTTTACAGAATTTACCCTTGGTCCTGGGGGTCCAGGTGGTCCCTGGAAAATGAGAAAAACAGATATTAGGTGCTCCCCATCTTTACATAATTAAATCCATGTTTAATCACAATGGAACAATAAGGCATTTTTTTAATGCACTTACAGGTGGCCCTGGCTGGCCCTGCAGTCCCTGAGGACCCTAGAAGAAACAGAGATAACATGCAACAGTTATACATTAACATCTCTTGTTTTACATTTAAGTATTTTTTAAATCACAGATTACGAAGGGTGTGAAAAGTGAGGGCCATCCTGTGATTCCCAGCAGCAGATCTATGCCAGCAAGGCTATAATGATGGACTGCAAATGGCTTTGAGGCCAAGATCATGTTTTACATGCATTCATTGAAGAACAGAGGAGATTCAAAATTGAAGCAATTTCTGGATATTTAGACAGATGATCTTGTGATACTTAACCAAGATGACCTTAACAACATAAGCTTCAGGGATTGTAAATATTGTTGGATTCTCAGCTGATACATCCTGACCTTATTTATTTATGTTTCCTCCACTCACACCCAAAGAAAGGACTCTAAGTCATATTTTATGCAAATATTTACTGATCAAAATCTTTTAAAGATGTTAATGATTAATGCTGGAAAATGGAAATCAAAGAATAAGTAATTTTAGCATAGGTAGTACTAGTAGTATAGAAATCCCTGTCAGTTCTGTGTCAAGCACCCAGCTTCCCTTTATTCTTCTGAGTTTCATTATTGCCCAGCTTGAAATTTTATTTGAATCCCACTACTAGTAAATACACATAAAATATTATTGTTGCTATTCATTATTACAAAACTGATATGAGATTGCAGAGATTATATTGACTGTTTTGGACTAGCTCCTCACTTGCTGAAAATCAATTGGGTTTCACAGTGTCACACTTCTTTGCCAGCTAGGAAGGCTGAGTTCACATTTAATTAATCAGATCAGCAGCTCAGGTGCTGTTAAGACTGCTCCAGGATACCTTCAGTCTCATGGGACTATATTACTGAACTATCTGATCATGGTTGGCAAAGTATGTTTAATACAAAATTAAAGTGTGAAAAACTAACTTGAGAAACAAATTTGACATTGTGAGAGTATATTTGTTTATCATGGTTCAGGACTTGATCACACAAATGCCAAGTCAAGGCAACGCACAAAGTCTTTAACAGTTTGTCCCTAAGTAACTACTGCTCTCTGATGAATAGATGTCCTTGTTCTGAGTGCTGAGATTTAGACATTCCAGTAGATTTTTCAGATGACTGAATGCTTCAGTTAATGTTCTATGTTCTTGGCATGTGTCACAGTTTTAAGACTCAAAAAGTCTTGGGACAAGAACAGTTCAAATTTATAGTGGTTTCTGAGATAAAACAATGTTTTGAAAACACAACCCTGCATTGTTCCAATGATTTTAAGGTATTTTGCAGAAAAGGAATGCCATTTGTCTTGATTCACTGTCTCCTTGCCAGTGAAACCCATGTGGGAAAAAGAGAAATACTGAATGCTATTTGTGAACTACTTTGGGGGATATTACATTTCTTAAATGCATTAGAACTTCAGAGGGCTATATCAGTTGTCTTTACAAACCTTTAAATATAATGAAACTGCATAGAGTGCGTTGAAAATCCTGTAGGGATTTTACCAATGTTCCTTCTTTCTGCTGCGGAGCATTAAATTAAGGTTAAATTACACTTTTCATGGACTAAGTTAATTGCTAAATATTTTACTGGAATGTACAGGATTACCTTTACAAATCTACTTAATTTACCCTTTGATCGCATTAGAATTTAAGTGTGAAAAGTGTAATTCCAGTTCAAAAAACAAAAGCAGACTAAACCAGTTACTTTCAGTGTGCTCTTTAATTTTTTAATCACCTCAACAAGTCAAAAGGCCAATGCCTCAATCTTTTTCTAATACTGCAAGGCCCTGATTTTACATGCAATAATACATGAAAACATGAGCAATCTCAAGGACTTCCATATTATCCAAGAATTCTGAAATTTTGGAAGAAAGTATTTTTAGCAAAAATTACTGATGTTGAGCTTTCCTTGACCATTTTTTAATTTTGATGTTACATCACCGTATCTCAAAATGTGTAAAGCCTAATAACATCCTTCAGGATAATAGTCTGATATCTGATATACAATATGGTTTAGTAGCTGGCATTATGATTGCAAACATAAAACAAAATATGATAATAGAAAATTAAAGATTATGCCTTATAATATCCTATCTTTTTTCAGCTTGAAGATAGTCACAGACAAGAATGCATTGCCCAAGAAGATTATTCAATCTCCATCCTTGGGAGTTTCCAAGACTTGGCTCAATAAAGCCCTGAGTGACGTGTTCTGATCTTGGATCTCATTCTTTTCTAGATCAACTTCCTATTTAAATGTCTTGAGATGCCTTACAATGTGGATTATCCTATGATTGTATATCATAGCTGATTAGGTGACAGTCCATGAAAGAAAAAACATTAAGAAAATGAAAACACACTTTCAGAAATGTCGGAATTATGCAACAATATTCGCACATGTAATCTATGGTTTTCTAAATGTTTCAATCACAGTGATATGAATACACTGAATTGAAAAATAATTTTTATAATTACTGATTAATTTGATCAAGATTTTCCAATGAACTCTGTTTCTTACTCTCCAGAAATAGCCTACAGGACATGAGCCTTTTTTCACCACTGACTTCAATAAGGAGACATGATTTTACTTTTTTTTTTTTTAGGGGATAAAAGGACATTTCTTTCTAGTAATGAACACTGTAACCCTTACAGACTAAAAAATACACCTAAAACTTGGACTACCACAAAAAGATTAAAACCTATGTGATTTTAGGAAGAATACCAGTATAAATTTTAGAGTCATTAATTAAAGCTCAGAATGCACAGTTGGCTTAAAATAATTTTCTCTCCTTTGTATCTGAAAATGGTTGGAAATAAATCACTTTCTTGGGGGAAAGTAATGCCACTGTATATGACTTAAAATGAAACATTCTTCTGACAACACTCTTACTAGGTTAACTCATCTTGATAAACTCAAGAACTTATTTAGGAAATAATATCTCTAGCACTAGCACCAATAATGGAAACAGATGCTTCTTGTTCACTATCTTGAATGATTGTTATTATTTTTTTAAGTGCCAGCATTTTTAGCTCTATGCTGTCATAATAATTCTTTCGAACAAACAGTAGAGAAAGACAGTCAAGATAGACAGCAGCAGCACAAATTAAGAAATTAGTTTTCCTCCTATTTTGAGATAGCAGATACCTCAAGAGCATTAGAATCAAAGAAGAAAGTTCTCCAAGACATGTACAGGAAACTTAGTTCCAAGTTTTAATTCTTTAAGACACTATAAGGAATATTTTTGTTTTATTTTTCAAATCTTTTATAAGGCAGTTAGGTTGGATTTTTATAGGTGACTGCTAAAAGCAAAATACAACAAGGTAAGTGAAACTAAATGATTTTAAGTGAGATGGGGTGAAAGGCAGGGTTAAGAGTAACAGGAACAAGATAATATCTGATATTAAGATAAATCTGCTGATTACTGGAAAAGGAACTAATACATCTGCCATATAAAGTAATATCATAGATAGCAACTTTGCATTCATATTTGCTGTAAATATGATAACTTAGTTGCTTTACACCATAGCCATTATTAATTGGGGACTGACTCCAACACAATTTTAAAAAGAAACCCAACATTTATTGATGAACAACAACTAGTGCAATATTCTTACTGAAAAAGGAAAGACAGCAAATTCATAACCCATTAGTGCTTCCTCCTGTTCCTACAACTGGCACACACTGCATAGACACTCATCCCCAGGCCTAGGCTTCTCCTGAGCTTCTCCCTCTCTGCACAAGATGACGCAGATCTCTGAACACGTGCATACATGCTGGGAGTTACTGGGGCACTGACAGCAAATGTGATGAATGGTTTTTCCTTCAGCTCTGAACTAGGAGACATTTGGAGTATGTACCTGCTGTATGATTGGGGCCACACTGCGCAAAACTCACCCCCACTGGTCACACCTACAATAAATTAACTTAAACAAGAAAAGGTCAGACTTTTGACACTTGCTACCAACATTCTTGGCCAGTGCTCTGCAGGAGCACAACACAACTGCCTGCCATTCAGAGCACACAAGAGAACATTCAGCATACCACAGGAATAATTTTTACACAGCCAAAAATATGAAAGCACAAAAGTTGTTTCGTTTTACCATTTCGCCCTTTGTGCCCTTTTGACCTCTTGGACCCTGTAAGAAAGAGAAGCCATTAATCCACTACACTTTCCAGCTGCCTAGGACTGAAATAAGCAGATTAATAACAATGAGAGTTATACTGCTCACATGAAAAGTCCAGTCTTGTCTGTGCAAGTATTTACAACTCTAGGAGATTAATTTTCCTGTACTACTAGAAAACCAAATTGTGTGAAAATATCTTGTAATTCCTCTTTGTGGAAAGCTGTTTTCTTCAGCTTGCAAATGTGTTTTTTCTCAGTAATATTAACTGCCTGTGTTGTCCTTGTCAATCAGATGCATTCCCCACAATTCCATCCACTGTAATACATCACTGCTTCACCATTTTAAGAGTAGAGAATAAAACTCAGTACTCTCTGTCACTGAAGAAATCCATTTATCACATATATGTTTATTACGCTGTTAGTTCTCCTCTCACAATCAGATTAGGTGGTCTTTTTCTGTCCACATAGCAATTTTGGCTGGTTTTGCACTTACACTGTGTTTCCAAGGATGGCAACAATCTTATAATTCTTTCCTGGAAGAATTTTGTATCTTGATGGCTGCATTTCATAACACATAGAAGTAATATTCAACTATAATGTTCTCTTAATGATAATGGAAAACTATTATATTCATATGAAGTCTACTAAAAGCCTTCATACTGATGCAAACTGTAAAGTTTTTCTCCTCAGAGCAACTGAAGAGAATAGAGCAGAAAGAATTATAGAAAGAACATTCCCTTTCTTTTTCACTTGTAAATACTTATATTTATTACTTTTATTGTATATTTGTTGTTTTTATGATTATTTCAATTTTTAGATATTCTCATTGACTCTACATCTAAAACTAGCTTCTACAACTACCTTCTGTAGTTGGGTAGTCTGCAGATAAGAGCCACAGGGACAAGGATTGAAGGTTGTCAAAAGGGCTGAGATAATGTTTGAATTGTAACAGGGTCCTCACCAGCACCTGGAATACCCTTACAATGGCTCATAGGTACTCTCAGAGTGTCTAGACGGGCACTCTGGACAGTTCAGCCCACAACAGATAAAAAATAAATTATATTGAAACCGAATGTGATAGTCTCTAGATATATCTTAGATCTAAGGCTGAGAAAGAATATCCAAGTGGCAGTTACTCTGTGCTGTTCTACATCTTGACTTGCTTACTGCCCTTGTAGACATGCCCTCTGTATACTGTACTTGGACAGAAGGTGATTGACTTTTTTATCTGTGGCTTTTGTATTTTTTTTTCTTGTATGTGTTACAGATGCTGGAGTCACACACATTAACTCACCAGTGTGGTATAAAAAACAGGAGGCCCTGCTAGTTGCTCTTTGCAAACAGAAAAAAATAGAGGGTTGCTAACTGCAAAAGATTATTTAAAAACAGTACATCAAAACAAATTAACACAAAAATGAAGGGAAACTTACAGGTCTGCCAGCTGGACCTGTTATGCCTTCTTGACCAACAGGGCCAATATATCCCTGTAAACAAGCAAAGAACTTATTAGTCTGCTGTGTTTTCAATATGAAGAAAATCCTTGTGACATATCCTGGTTTAAAGTTGCTCAGCACACAGCCCTGTCAAATATCCAAATATCCATGGTGACACTCTTTCTAAATATTGAGAGCACATTGCAATAAAATCAGTGAGGTAAGTATTGGAGTAATTTGTAATAGTTGTGGTTGGAAAGCCCACACACATTCTTTAACATGAAAGTTGATGCACTAAAAATGGTGGAAACTTAAGTACTCTGATTACAAAACCCCATATATTTATTGAGTTACAATCAGCTGTATCTTGAGCTATGTTACTGCCCACAAGTACTCTTATACAGCTGCCAGTAAGTGCTGTTATATTGTTACTTTCCTGAACCATTTCATTTAGAGAAAACTGTTCATGTCCAATGTTATCTTGTATAGAAATATTTAGAAAAATAAAGTAGCTGTTAGAATAAGCTCCTAAAGCTGCTGCTCTGCGTCTGGTTAACTGAAAAAATTCAGTTCTGTGAGGGCAATGGCAGCAGTGAGAGAAGAACATTTTGAACTAAGGTCTTCCATGCTGCAACATGCCTTTTGCCAGTAAGAATAATGTTCAACTCCAATGGACAAAGCTATGCCAGTTGTAAGATTACTTGTGGGATGCAATCATGCTGGGAGAGTCACACTTTGTCAGCAGAGCTTGCTTTTTCCTTTCGGTATTAAGAGCCCAGCTCTGCTTGTGTGTCTGCAAGCATGTTGCACTCAGAGCAGCTGCAGGACAAGCAAAGGGCTTCTTGTGGAGTCCTGGTCTCAGACAGAAAGGTTTGGTTAGGGGGTTCTGGCCTTGTTAATAAGGAAAAAGATGATTTCCTAAGTTAAAAATGTGTGCCACTTGCAAACCATCCTGACAATCTCTTCCATGGACTGAAACACTTACAACTTGGCCTGTTGGACCTTTCGGGCCCAGAATTCCAACTAAGCCAATGTCCCCTGCAGGACCCTGAAAATGCAAAGGAACAATTTAATCAAACATGGACATTAGCTATCCACTTGTTCCAACCTCTGGTAATCAGTGAAAGTAAGACAATTTCTAAGAGCAGTAGCAGTGAAAATACCAAGCGCACTGACCCAGAGTGTTTGTCCTTAGACGTGGTGTACATAGTTCTGCCTGTTCCAACAGTTCAAAGATATTTTGAACAAATTACTGTTAAAGCTCATTAATTCTACGCTTTCCTAATGTTCTCACTCTGCAACTGGCTTAAGATCTAACAGAAAAAAAGAATAAGCACATACCTTTGGACCTGGGAATCCTTGAAACCCCATTAAACCTTGATCTCCATCTTCTCCCTGTAATAGAAGCAGGCATCCTTACTATTATTTCATGTTGATAACTCTTGGACTACTTGTTTTGCATCAACAGCTGTGGTTACATACAATCTGTCCTTTCAGTCCAGTGTCTCCTGCTGATCCTTGATCACCTGGTGACCCTGGAAGGCCTCTTTTGCCTCGCTTTCCTGGATGACCCCGAAGTCCTTTCTCACCCTGTAAATAGGAGGAAAATATAACTTTTATTACAATTATGAAAGTTATACATGTAAATCTGGGTTTCCCATCAGAAGTGTGGAACACGCTTTTAACACACTTAGTTCATTCATTTTATTTCCATCAGGAATGCTTTCAATAATTATATATACACTAAAATGCAAATATGACTTGACTGCTGCTTGACTTGGAAACATAAAAACCATGCATGTTGGATCAGTTCTAGTATGGTATGTCCCAGTGCAACCAATAAAAATCACAATAGAATAGAAAGGTTAAAAGTAAATTTAAAATGTAGTCTTCTGAGCAATACACAGTGGAACTCCCTGATGTTGGACTAGAAATCTACATTGATTCAAAAAGAAACTAGAAAAGATCCTCCAAGACAAATCCTCTGAAGACTATCAAATATATAGAAATCATGTCTAGCTCAAGAGGTTACTGAGCTGCAATAAAAGCTGTGAATATACATGTTTCATGCTCTGTGCTTATGCTTTTTCCTAGGTTTTACCATTCTGCTTTAACACAGACAGTCTTTTCTCCTGACTCAGTATATCCACTATTAACATTTACTTTATACTATATGTGGCTACAGTTTTCCCTCAACTCATCTATTCCTTGTCTTTTTCAGATTGCATGCACTTCTGAGCAGGAACTACCTCCTACAGCTCATTGTCTAGACAAAGGAGTAAAATTCAGACTGGGAGCACTAGCAATAAGCAGTACAATTAGTGAATACAGTTTATATTAAAATATTTTCATGAAAAGATAAAGACAGTATCCAGTTTTCAAGTAACAATGTTTTAAAGAACTACTTAACAATATAATCTCACAGAGCACTGCAAATCATGATTTTACATAAAAATTCTATTCTAAATGAAGAAAATTATCTGTAATATCACCATTGCTTGCTTATTTTAAACTTGAAATTAGTCCAATTAATATGAGGATATGCTGCTTTCAGGTATATGGAACTGTCTGGAAAATGGAGCCCACTCAGATCTATCTCTTTCTGATAGGGCTGAACAAGAATAATTTAAGTCCTACGGCAAATGGATGTCCCAGATAGAGTTATTAGCGCCCAAACTTGAGACTTAGCCTTGAAATTACAGTACTTCTCTGCTAACAGGTTGCTTAGATGTTCAAACCATCCCAGCTGCTTTAGTAGCTATGGCAGTTTAGAATTAAAAGTCAGGAAACATTCAGCCATAAAGCTGGAATGAACAATTAAAAAGTGCATTGAATGGCTTATGGAGTTGGGAATAGCACTCGGATGGATGAGACCTCTATTTTTAAATTACAGTTTATGGAAACGAGGTCAATGCAACTTGCAGTCTTAGCCTTTAAGTCAGTCCTGACATCAGTTACTCATATGAGGAACAGTGGTATGTGATTCCACAGTCACTGAATGCAGCACGAAGACTAAGCAATATCTGTCATACTGTACTTAAACAAGATCCCATGTGTGTACCTTTAGTCCAGGTGCTCCCATAGGCCCTGGCATGCCTGACAGTCCCTTGGGACCTCGAGCTCCAGGAGAACCTGCCAGACCTGGTAAGCCTGAGTTTCCTTTATTACCCTTAACAAATTGAAAAGAATGGATTACAAGCAGAACAGCCAAACATGTTTTTCCACTGGGTGCTGAAACAGGTGTAGACCACAAAAATTAGTCAAAATCACTTAATGCTTTCCGTATTATGGACACACACAGAGTATATCAAAATATATAGAAAGACAACGATCAGCATTATCATCTGGATTTCTGCTAAAAGGCTGAAAATACAGTTGAGTATCACAGTATTCATTTTTCAAGAAGCAGGAACTCCCCATGAAACAAATGAGACTGCCCTTCCAAAGAAGCATTCAAAATTCAACAAGTTTATTTCCAAGTATCAGGCATAATAGTAATACCAGTATGGCTGTGTACACTCTGTAGGGATTCACACAGAATAACTTTACCACATGAAAAAAGATCAGAACATTTGTTATGAAAATATAGGGGAACATTGCACTATAAACAAAAGCAGCTATTTTAAATGGAAAAAAACTGAGTATGTGGAGTTAAGCCACTTTTGACATCTTAAAAAATACAAAATGGAAATTTGCTACCATCCAAATGAATATTTCTGTGATGTAATTTAGTAGAAATATATACATATATAAATATCTGTCTTCTTCTTTATTTCATATGACATTCAGTTAAGCACTCACAGAAATAAAAGGGTTATAGGAAACAGAATTTTAATATTAAATGTGATTTTCAGGGTTTTTTGAATATGGTGCTGTGGCTTATAGACTGATAGACTAATAAACTTACATAGCAAAAGTTCTGGGTTTTTTCATTCGTTGTGGCAAAAAACAGTTATAAGCCCCTCCTTACTACAAATTGTAATGGGGTAATGGAGTCATCTTTAATATGATTGTATGACATTTTCAGTGGAAAAGCCAAGATGTAAGAGTTCTTTGGAGTGATACTCTTAAATCCAACTCCAAAGAATTTTAATTACTTGGAAGAGGTCCATGATCTGAAACTGGAGAGGCTAGAACAGGCTATACCTGCCCCCTACAGATAACTTGTTTCATTTTTTCTTTGTTCAGCCAGATTGGAAATTTATACCTGTAATAACAGTGCCTCATTCAACACCTTGATAAATTCCTAACACTAAATTTAAATTGTCAACCTTTTATAACAATTAATGGTCTGCTGAGAAATAACCATACTTGAAATCAAAGTCATCAGACTTTCAACAATGAGAACAACTAAAGGAATTTTCTCCCCCTCCCTGGAGGGACTCACTGCAGCACTGTGTCACTGCTCCCAGAGCCAGCAGGTCACCCCTTCCCTTATGCTAACTCTATATCCTTGCCAGAGTATCAGGAACAAAGGAGAAAGAAAACAAAAGAATTTGTCTAATTTTCAAGATGCTCAAGGAACTAAGAATGGTTCCTCTTTTTTAAATACCTTAACCTTAGAAAACATGTAATGCAAAATGACATGGAAGCAATGTAGAAAGCAACTTACCTCAGGGCCAGGCTTCCCCACTGGCCCAGCCTTGCCAGGGTTCCCAGGAATGCCTTCTGGTCCAGGGTACCCAGGAGTTCCTCTCTGCCCTGCTGGCCCCGGTTTCCCCTTGAAACAAGTTCAAACCAAATACAGCACTGTTGGCTCTCTTCAACTTCACCATTATGCAACTAGATTTCAGCCACAGTATTTCCTAAACCCTACATAACAGCAGAACCAGGAACAGGAATGAATACTCGCAGAGGGAGCTGAGCTAAGGTTCAGAATGCTGCTGCTTTAACCTTAGATTTGCTGTGTTATGGGATCTGAACAACTTCAGCTGAAACCATGGAGCTACCCCTTTGTGTGCCAGGCCTGAAAGATGGCTGAGAGTGTTCACTCTTAAACTGAAGCAAGGAAATGTGGTAATCTATTTATCTCTCAAAACCCTCCCACCATATACTTTTCCAGTCTTTATTTTACTAGATACTCAATACTCATTTACCTGTTCAAATTTGAACATATCAAAAATACATACAAATTCTAATAATGCAATTTTATGGTAACTGTGGCTATACTTGCACAGAAAAAGCCTCATGTCACATTCAACAGAGGAACACTGATTTATTTCCTTACAATTATTTCCCTTTAGATTGACATAAACTATCTTAAAGAACATGGAGTTATGCAATGATCTCTCTATGAATACATTTCTCAGAAATTTAAAATACTCTCATCACAACACATCTTGTCTGAAAAAGTATAGTTAACAACAGCCACACAGAATACAACAGGTGTGTCATCTTATTTCTAAATTCTAGTTGCTGAAGTATCTTGCATTTGGGATGTACTTTGAAACTTTCTCAAGTTCTAGTTTTACTGCCTTCTCCTCCTCACTTCTCTGTATATCTTGCCTATCCCTCTTTTCCTTTGTCTGCTGAATGATACACTCTCTGCAGTCCTCCAGAGGAAAAAGCCGAATATTTACAAAAGACACACAGTTCCTTGCCTTCAATAGGCTCCTCTTGCCCTCTGCCCAGCAGGTACAAGCTCTGTGAAACAGCTGCATTTCTCCAGTTACTGACAATGTTTTGATGTGAGGTAGTAAGAGTTATTTACAATATGTGCTTCTGTGGTACTAAATATAACCAAAATAACCTTGATGCATTTTGTTCTTAGTTATATTTACAGAACACCTACTGCTTCCTGCTCTTTCTTCTCCCTCAGGGAGAAACAGATGCAAGTTAGCTTCCCTGCAGTAAATCAAGAAAGAACATGAAAAATTTCAGCTCAGGGCAAGCAAGAGAAACAAATAAACCTCAAGGGATCTGCTACACGTATCTGTCATGGACATGCAGATCCAAGCTTCTGTAGGCTGCAGCTGCTCAAAGAACTGATGGGGCCAGGACGAACAGTAGTAGAACTCTGCACAATATAACATGATAACTGCCAAATGGACTAAGTCACATGCAAAAATCATCTAATTAAGTAACCTTACAAGTGGGAAGGACATTGGTGTTATATTAGTTACATCTCACTTCCATATGCTGAATTCCATATAGTTGAATATAATTCAGTATAATTTAACATAATTTCAAAAATGATCAATATTAAAAAAATGACAGGGGTTCCCTTACATTTCCTGGGTAATAAGAAAGTTCCTTAGAGTGAACGTAAGATCTTCAGGTACCACAGCATGATTCAATTTTGTTTTTATTAGCTAGTACTTTCTTTGTTTTATAACCTGAAAACAGACTGGAGAATTTTGTTACTTACAGGAATTCCAGGTTTGCCTGCCTGACCCGTTGCTCCTTTCTTCCCTGTGGGTCCCTAAAAGTTACAAACATTTGTGAACTGACAAATGTCTTAAACTCAATCCCCTAAATGCTGAGGATTGTTCCCCTCTTAGTATGCATATTCACTGCCTGGCTTTGGACATCCAGCTGGTGAGAGAATATAAAACACTTTTGCCAATTTTCAACAAATCACCAAGATGAACTATTATTTCTAAAGGGAAAGATTTTGTCTTTGATATTTGTCAAGACTTGCTCTGTCATTATGTCTCTAGTATTCTGTAGCCGATTCCTTATTTCCAAGTCTCTGAAAGCTCAATGCAGTGTAGTACCAGGAGGCTTCATTTACAGATCAGAGAAGCAAAATCCCAGGTGCCTTCCAGAGCTGTTTTGCCACAAGGAACTCCACTTAAGGGTAAAATTGAATATCACTCAAATGTTTCCAAAAGAGTCTTTCATAATGCTTTATATCACTCCAAAGTAAAACCACTCACCTATCAAATAACACATATTTACTATCCCAATTTTCCAGTTTTTCCATTTTATATTTTCGTTTTCCCTGCAGGTATGAAAAGGAAACCCAAATGTTCAGTTCTAGCCTTACATAACAGTTTCCAAGGATGGTCAGTGAACAGTAAAAACCTATAAATTCCAATTAAGTGTAGTTTTGCTTTACTCTTTTCTACTTACTCCTGAACCTCTTTCTCCTTTTGGTCCTTGCTCTCCCAATTCACCTGGCTCTCCCTTTGAATAAAACATATATTAAATAAATTAAAAGAATAGTTTGAATGCAGATGAAAACATATTTTCAACAGTCAATAGATAGATCTCACTCATTTGAAACACTTACTGGAAGCCCTTGTTGTCCAAGAGGTCCTCTAAGCCCTGGAAGCCCTATATGACCCTGGGAAGGAGAAAATATAACATACTGCAATACAAGTAACCCAGGCTTGTCATGGTCAGTGAGACTTCCACATAAAGCTCGTCTTGGGAGGTTCTTGATGGACCCAGATTCACCATCATCAGCTAATAAAGTATGGTCAGATCTCCAAGATCAAACCTAAAGGAGCTTTTATTTTTTACTGTCCTCAAACTGCAATGCGAATTACATATTCTGAACTTCTGTAAGCATAATTAACTTGATTTATTGCTATGTCTATCTATATTATCTACGTAACTTGAACAGTATATTCTGTGTGAAGGACTGTCTCTCTTGTATTTCAGCAAACTGCATCAGTGGTAAGCATGAGTTGCCATCCAATTTTTGTGTGCTAAAAGGCTGAATATCATTAATGAATAATTATTAGAATTAGATTTACAGATTAGTTCTTAAATTTAAGAGAAAAATGTTAACTCATTCAGTATTCCAGAATCACAGAACTGTTTAGGTTGAAGGGGACTTTCTGAGATCATCTAGTGAAACTCTCCGTCCCATGCAGGGCCAGGTAGAAAAGAGTATCCAGGACCATGTCTAGTCAAGTTCTGAGTATTTCCCAGGACTGAGACTCCACAACCTCTCTGGGCAGCCTTTTCTGGTTCTCAGTCATGCTCACAGTAAAAGAAGACATTTGAAAAGGAATTTCATGTGTTTCAGTTTTTGCCCTTTGCCTCTTGTGCTACAATTGGGACAAGTCTGTCTGCTTCATGTCCATCCCATCCCATCAGGTATTTATACACATTAGGGTCACTCAAGTCTTCTTCAGCTCATGAGTGGCAGCTCATAGGAAAGATGGTCCAGTGTGTCCTAAGAGTTCACAGCGCAGGGAGCAAGTGCATGTCTGCACACTTGTGAGAGAAGATGATACTTCTGCTCCATTACTCCACATGCATGCAGAGCATGCCATGTTCAAATAAAAACCAAGAGGTATTACCTTGTAGCCTTCATCACCAGGTTCTCCTCTATCTCCATGTTCACCTCTAGGACCCTAGAGAGAAAACCAAAGAGCAAAATAAAACAGCTGAGCTGAAAGAATGCTACAGTGAAGTACAAAAAGAAAGCTGGTATTTCTGTCAAAACAGACTAACCAATGAGATGGAATGGACAAATATAAATATTAAAGTCAAACTTGGCTAAAGGAATAAGCATGATATTTTTTAAACAAAATGCACTGCAGTCAGACAGCTATTTTGTAACTGAAGACTAGAAGCTAAAAGATGGATCTTACATGGTCCTAAATGAAACAGAAGTATTGACCTCAGTAGAATTTCTCCAGGTTTATTTATACCCATATATGATATCTGAATTTAAAATCTGAACAAATACTTGAAGAGACTCCATTTTCAAGAAATGCAAGGAAAACTTTCTTACAGTTTCTGTAACACAGCACACTAAAAGTTGGGTTCTTTTCTGAGATTACTTTCCGTACTCAAAATCTGCTTTAATTTTGAACCTTGACTTAATATAAAGGCAATTTCAATCCCTCAACATGCCTCACGTGTATGAGAACTGCACAGGAGCAGAGGGAATAGCATGATTTTTGTGAGTTATGTGGTTCTTCTTGCTGTGTTCAGACACCTCACTAGCCCCACTTTAGGGAAAGGCCCTTACTTCTATTCCCAAGAAACTGGATTTTTCCCCAGAATTTTAACTCTCATTGTAGCAAACGGACCAAATGCAAGTCAAAGGAAAAATGATGGGATAGGGAATCACACCACCTATAGAAAGTAAGAATGGCTGAGTCTTTCCAAAAGACATCCATCTTAAGTAAAGACACATAATGAAAAACTGCCCAGTCAACACTAACTGTAATTTGTCTTTACAGTCCACAAATTAATAATAAGCCAATTCTAGTGCATATCCACCAAGAGATACTATTATGCAACTGCTTGTATACTCTCCAAACTTTCAGCAACCTCGTGGCATGTTTCCTATAGGTAATGCACAAGATGAGAAGGCCTCCTTTGCAATGTTTGAGCAGCCAGCATTACAGAGACAGTTCAGCTATAACACAAGGGATGGAGTCTCTTCCCTCATGCATCACCATAATTAAGAACCTGGTCCACACTCTTGTCTTCAGCTACATCAGGGTCTTACAGTCCTGCCTTTTCAGGAAGCTAGGTATAAATATTTAGATTAATCAGGAGAGAAGTAGACTGTACAAGAAATGCTCTGGCACAATCAAAGACTGAACATGAAACACTTTTAATAAGATTTTGAGATGGCTTCATAATTGCTGCTGAGTAATACTCCACATGTGATTTCAGTACAGAAATTGTTACAAAATGTGGTTCTCTCAATCAGTTAAATTAGTTAGCAGTGATAGTGAAATAAGTAAAAATATTTTTTGATTAGTAAAGCAATCAGGTATAATTCAGGGTAAACAGAAAGGGTAAAATTCTGTTCCAACACATGCTTGTCTAAATACAGACTAATGGCACTAATGTAATTAAATAGAGGGCACATACACTTAAGCAGGAGAGAGCACATGGCTGCATTTTGCAGAGAGCAATTATGAATTAAAGGACCATCATTCTACATTTTTGTAAAAGGGAATACTGACTCGTGAGATGGGGATATAAAGCTTCAGAAAGAACCCCATTGCTTCCTGTCTTGAGATGCACTAACATAATTTTTTTGAGAAAGAAAGACCTACTGGTTCACCTATGGGCCCAGGTGGTCCAAGGACTGTATTGTCGTCGCCTGGGAAACCCTAAACCAAAGATAAGTATTAAAAAATGTTAACTTGGAAATTCAACCTTGGTTACCATGCACACAAGTTCTAATGCTAATAAAAACCAGAGAGCATGCTGTATAGATACTAAAAGTGAATATGATGCTTATGGTTGTGATATAATGGAAATTGTAGCTCTATTTTAACATTCACATAAAAAAGCCAGGTATTTGCTCTATTCTCAAAGGAAAAGAGTATCTGAACAATTTTCATATAATCATTTCTTTATTTAATGAAAATAAAGAATAAACAGGGTACTTGACAAGAGGAAAAAAAAGAAAATTTCTTCCACTATTTCAAAAAATACACTTAATATAGAAAAACAAGTGTACAGAAGACTCCAACATTAAGCCTGAACTCTATTAAATTTCAAATATGAAACAACTGCCATCCAAGCTAATAAATATCTACTCCAGATGGTACTGAGCAACATTACATGCAAAGACACTCACATTTTAAATATGATTAAGAGTTTTTAAAGTGCATAAAAATGCTTTTTCAGAAATGACCAAGCAACCCAGACACCCAGCTCCCAGCAATTTAGTTTTCAGTTAGGATTTCTGAAAATGGTATCAAAACCTATTTATAATATCAACCACTAAATGCCTACTAACCGTATTCATTGCAAAACTAACCCTAGTATAATGTATTTCTCTGTCAAGTGCAACTCCAAATCAGTCTTCATGAGGTGAATCCACCTACCTGGCTTGGGGTCACACAAGCTTTAGTCAGCATACAAATCTATTTGCAGGATTTGAGACTTAACAACAGTACATTTGACACTAAAATAGCAGCAGAGGCAACATCCTGTCCCTAACATTTTGAATTAACCACAGATATTTGTCCATCTCGGTTGGACTTTCAAGCAAATCTATGGGTGTACTCACAGACTTAAGAGTTGAGTAAATATTTAGCTGGTTCTGCACTGATTATTTTTGTCAGCAGTGCTCACTAAGGGCAGTGATGCTATCTGATACAATAGAATGTGTTTCTTACAATGGGTACTTTGTGTTTTAAAACCTCAAGCATTTTAACAGTATAATTTGGGACTCTGTCTTTGAGTGATCCGTTTCTCTAGTTTGCATTTCTTTCCATACTCTCCCACATACAAACAAATACTGCAAATGGCACTTTGCTGTGTGCTGTCGAAAACAGTGGGCATGCAGCAACACTTCCTGCATTTGTAATTTCACAAATGGTAGGACAGGAAAATCCATCTTCATACCTTTTCTCCTTTGGGGCCTGGGGGTCCTGGGGGCCCTGGAGAACCCTGGTGACCCTAAAGAACCAAACCAAACAAAAATTAGTTCAAAACCAAATAATTAAAGAAATAATTAATTCCAAACTTTCTCTTTGCCATTTTGTTACTATTGTTTTGGGGTTTTCCTGCTTTTTAATACTTTTAAATCATTATATGACAACAAAATCAATTGGCCCATGCAGAAGATGAATTGTGTGCAGGAAAAGCTCTGAGCACAGTGGGAAACCACAGGTTCTGGCAGGGCTTAATGCAGGTGAGGGGAGGGGGGAGCTGGGCTGGTTCTTGTTTCAGGGTTAGGGTCACTGATGGATGTTTCTGTCTGCAAAAGAGAGTGGACAGTATGGTCTGTCAGAGAGGACTCAGTCCATCTATGCTGATGACTGTAACAATCTTTCAGTCAAAGCCACAATATATTTATGTTCTTCAACTATTCAATCAGTTTCTGTTACTGAAATAGAAACTGCCTGGCCAGACAGTGAGCAGAGGTCATGGTGTTTGCTCAACTCTCTTTAAAAGTAATAGCTGTAGTAGTTTTATAGGAACTTCATTCACAAGGGTGAGATAGATTGGACAAATGAGGGTTTAAAATCAATGGTAAAAAACTTGCTAATGAACTCACAGAAACATTGCTTAATGCTAACATTTCTGAGTAGGCAATCATATGTCATATAAACATAAGTGAGTACCTGGCTTTCCTAAAGATATTTGTGTAGTCTAGAGACAGATCCCTGTGAAATTAGAGTACTACAGACTTACTCTGAGGTGTGTGTGTACATGAATTCAGCAAAAAACTCACCCCATAACCTGGAATTCCTGACTCTCCGTCAACCCCCATTCCTCCGGGGTGTCCCTGTTAAATGCAATAACAAGTGAAAGAAAAATAAACTCCATTGTCAAGTGTTCCAACAATGCCTCCTTTATAAAGTCAGCATTTGGAAAAACCTTCAGATATTGACATTTGACATCACAGACAACTTTCTTGTTAGGTCCAACTTCATTTATTAAAGAATACTGTGTTTTCCCATGTTCTGAAGAAAAAATGGTCAAAGTTTTCAGTCCTAACTTTACAATCCTTGTGCGTAATTGAGATGAAAAGGATATGAGCTTTCAGAGGTGTGGAAGAACTCCGTTTGTAAATGCTAGTATGCCAAGAGAATCTGAGGGTGATCATCACCTAAGGAAGTTGAGTCCTTCTTTTAAAAATCTTAGCCATTAGACAGTTAACTCTGCTTCTGTACTTCACGTGTGCAGGAACACACTGCTGCATTCATTGGCTACAGGACTGGACCCTAAACTACTGAGACAGGCACATGTCCTCTCTAGTGCAGAGCATGGATGTGTCTGTGCATCTGTCATGCAGTGTGGAGCAAGCTCAGAGAGCTCAGTGTAAAAGGAGATAAAAGTTAATAGAAATAGACTTAATTCAGTTAACTTTGGTGAGAATCCTATTCCATAGGAGTAGCAGTCTTCATCTGAAATGCTTTGGTTTAGACATGCATAAGGCTTTAGACATGCTATCACTGTATGTGATAGCAAACCACATAATTTCTTTTCTGGGAACTGGAAAGGTTTAAAAAATAACCATAACAGTGAGGTTGTATGTGCAGTGTGGGGCATGAGTATTCCATGGCATACTCTGCCATCCCACTCCACTGATTGTCAGGGGACCAAAGAATAAGATGACTCCTTCCAGATCCATGCCCCAGGTTTCTGTCTGGAAAGGTCCACAGGTCTTGTTCTGATCATGAAAGACCATGGCACACACTGGGACACACAGACTCCCTGCGTCTTCAGCTACCTCAAAGCTATGGCTTGCTTCTTTCCATAGAGAGACATAATTCTGCTAAACCAGAAAAATATGAGCTCTTAAACCAGCCTATTCTGTACCAACCATGGGACCTCGAGTTCCTCTTGCACCTTTGGGACCAATTTCTCCAGGTCGGCCAGAATCACCAGCAGGTCCAATTTCTCCCAGAGGGCCAAGCTGCCCCTTTTCCCCCTGTTGGTGGTATTGTATTAAAAGCAATAAGAGATTGACACTAAGTTTCAAAATGTGGTTTATGCTTATTCAAAGTGTGTAACAGCATTATTTGATATTACATTTAAAATATGTCATTTATTGTAGTTATTAGAATGCCCAAACTCAGAACTCCACAGTATAAAAAAATCACCACTAAAGCCTTTCTGTTTTGTTTTAGCCAAAGTTTAACAATTTTTAATAGAAGCAGAAACTGTTCTGAGTTGCATAAGCAAATCTAAATTTCCTAAGTTTCTGAATGTTACTCATCAGAGAAAGATAACAATTCTAATTGCTATGGCTAGCAAGAAAAGAAATGGCTTAAAGCATGACACAAAACAGGGATGGTTTTGGTTCAATGGAATTTAGTAATGTAAATCTAAATTTCAGAGAAAAGGAAGGGATCTGGGAAAAATGAAAAATACTACCTTCTTTCCTAAACGGCCCCTCTGACCTGGGTTTCCTGGTGTTCCTTCAGGGCCCTATAGATTTATTACAGAAAGAAACAGAAATGATTGAGAAAGACCTAGAAACATGTTTAAACTGTGCTTCAAACTGGATAACTAATTAGGCTTTTGCAATGCAGAGAAGTGGGAGGAAAAATGTCATTAACTGTAGCTGTGAGTGAGTCAGTAGGACTGTTTCAAGTTACAGCAGAAACAAGTGAGCAACTAGCAGGGATCACTTATCAAACTAGTGGGAATTCACTGAAAATAAGAGAGCAAAACACCCAAAAAGTCTTGTCCACACAGAAAATATTACTTCAGGAATAAAATTCCTTCAAGACAAATACTGATTTTTAAAAAAACAAAGGCAGAGGAAAAGTAAGAAAACCTTGAGACTATCAAGCCTGAAGAGCACAGCCCTGACACAAATTGCTGGGGAGAAGAAGAGACCTAACTCAGTAAGTGCTGGTGCTTCTCACTGCCCACCTCTTAGTGACAGTGTAACTGCAGATGCTGCCTCCACATGAAGGGCACTGTGGAGCTACAGCCCCTCTGCCCTCTAGATCACTTTAAAAACTGACTTCGTCTGAATGTGTCAACTACTCATTGGTTTCAATGGTGAGACAGAGGAGGTAATTTAGCTTTAATTTTGGATAAAGTGAGACATATTTTGGGCCTTTGTGGTGATAAATCAGGGTAATCATAGGTTAAATAGATTTGTGAAGCTTATTGGTTGCTATATAAGCTGTTTAAGGAAAATATACTAGTACTCTCATCCCCAGTGAAACACTTGGACAACTGACTACAGGAAACTGATTTCCATGTTTAGACTAGGGTGTTATTATCGGTCTGCATCCCTAGAAGGAGGGCAAACCAAAACTGTCATGTGAACACTCCCAGATGCCAGTGAGGATGAGTGGGGAGCAAGGCTCCAGCTGCCTTTGGAACATGCAGAACAGAAATGTGAAAAATCCTTCACTAACCACATCCTCCCAAACACTGAATTTCCAAGGCCTGCTTGTCTTACATACCATGTAGATGTGTGAGGGCTGAGCTGTCTTATGATAATTTCTATGTATGAGACTTTCAAGCTTCTCCAGAATTGCCAACTCAAGCCAGAAGGTCAGTCTTATCATTCTTTCAGAAACAAAACTTGCCCTGTAGCACTCTGAGGGTGCCAACAACTAAAAGTGTACTTTTTTCTTTCACTGTGCAGAACCCAGGACTAAAGACAGCAGACTGTAACACTGATGCTTAGAGGACACAGGGGACAGTGCTCACAGCCATTAACAGCTGGCCCTCCACCTAATGCTTACTCGGATTCCACCATCACCTAAGAGCTACACAGAAGGCAGCCAGAGGACTGCAAATGAGAACATGATGACTTTTGGTAAGAGAATCTGATGTCTAACTTGAGGCTACAATACTTGCTTTGCAAACTGCTCCAAAATGTTAGTTCATATTAAGAAGTCGCGTACAAGTTCATAGATGGATTTTAACTGCTGTGAGTGATGCCAAGAACAAATATGCAAACTCATCTAATTGTCTTGACTATGAAAGAGGTCTGAAGTGAGAGGCTCCAGGTTGTGTTGTATGTGTGTCTGGATGACAAGTCGTGAGGAATGACTATTTGCTAAGAGATCACAGATTTAAGATAGGAAAAGAATTTGTGTCTTCTCTCTACCGAACCTGAAAAGCTGAATCACATAGGAAGCTTATTTAAAGATGGTCATCTTTAATAACACAGAAAATCAAAAATAAAGAAAGCAAACAAAATTAAATTTGCTTAGAAAAAGTAAATGAACAAAAAGTGCATGTCAGCCTGAAAGCACTTACAGGAATGCCCATTATGCCAGGTTCACCAGTGGGCCCAGCAACTCCTGGTAACCCCATCTCTCCTTTTTCACCATGTTCTCCAACGAGTCCCTGGTCTCCAGGGTCTCCCTAAAACAAAGGGAAAAACCCACAAAACGTAGTCAAGCTGCTGCTACAGAATTATTTGTCCATGAGAAAAGTGAATTCTGAGTCTTCAGGTTTGCCAAAAAGCACACTAAAACTGATGCCTGTCAAATGCAGATCAAGCTCTAAGTTAAGGTAAAGCCCTTTCTATCTCATTCATATACTCCTAGAGCCACATTTTGCCTCATCCATGACCAAGTATATGAAGTTGTCCACTAAGACATCCCCTGTCCTGGCACAGCACTGATCCAATGCAAGTTGCAGAGCAGCCTTGGGCTTGCTCTTCTCCAGCGTTTTAGTCACCACAGAAAAAAGCTGCACTCACTTTTCCAGCTTGCATTTCTTTGTCAACCTATTCAACTTTGCAGCCCTTGCAGGGTGGATATGTACCCAAAAGGCACAGGAAAGTCTGTAACATACAGGATGTCCTATGTTAAAACAAAGTGCATTCAGCAGGACTCTGCTGACCTGGTGAAATAGGATAAAAAAGGAGATTTGTGTTCTTAAGCTAATATGACTGCTTTACGTCTGCTACAAAAACTTATTATACCTTTGGGCCATCTTTTCCTTGAACACCATCTTCTCCTGGAGGTCCTGGTTCACCCTTATAGAGAGGAACAGTTGAAAACAAAGTTATTGACTAAATTTCTTGACATACAAGTAGTGCCTTGGAAGAACTCATACTGGTTTTACACATGCTTATTATTTTTGGCCAACTTTTATGTTGCTGTTACAGTTTATTTATCTTCAGTGTCACAGTCCACAAAAACTCCAACACAAGAAAACAAAAGCTAATGAGTATTAGAAAAATGAGGTAGTACTATGTTCACATAACACTGGAGACAGCGGCATTGCGATTTTTTGATTTCAGATACCTATTCTGTCCTAAAACTTTCATGTTTATGTGGATAACTAAGATATTGCTATGTTTAGTGGCTTGGTTTAGGGCTATAAAAATCTCATCATTTACGATCAGTATGCACCACAGCACTTTAGCATATTCGTCTTTCTCAGGTAAAGACACTCAACTTGCAAATATGTGTTGCCCTATACTAATAACACAGTATTTCAGACAGAGGGGTATAATTAAGTCCAGAGCACTGTTATGGGTCTAGCTAGGTGGGCCTAAATTTGGGTTTTAAAGTTCAGACTAGGCCTGAGAATTGTCAGCTGACTTGAGCTGGGCTGAGCTAGCTAACAGCTGACTTCTTCTAGCCAATAATATTGTATTCCATAC
>JAWWEV010000004.1:14330736-14372144 GCA_035583235.1 Hafferia zeledoni
GTCCCAGGAGGGATGGGAAGGCCCAATCCCAGAGCACTGGCTTACCATCATGTTATCTTAGAGAAGTAAAATGTTTGTTCTTAGCTTTTCTCTCTGCTTAAGTCTGTCTCTGGGGAATTGACTTCTCCAAAGTGATTTGTAGTTAAAATGGTAGAATTTCTATTAATTGGGGAGCGGGAGGTTATTTTTTGTTATACATAACTTGTGTAAGTGTGTGTTATATTGTAGTTTTCTCTTAATTTTCTCTTTTCTGTGTAAATACATGTAGCTAGTTTAAGCATAAACCTGGTTTTAAAGGTTTTTTTTTTCCCTTTTCTCCCCTTTCTCAGCCAGAGGCTAGCTCTGTCTTTGGGCCGGTGGCGTTTTGCCAGCTCTACCCAAGACAAGCACCCACTGTGGACCAGTACCAGGAATTTCTCCTCTCCAAGGACAGGCAGTATTACGGAATGCACATAGCTGGAGATTTTGGGCAGGAGGAAAAGATGGTAGCAAGGAGCTAATGGAACAAGAGAGTTCCATGAAGACTCAAGTCTGAAAGGATATAGTTTATATGCTCTTTTAAAAGCATCTTGGTAAAACTCTGCACAGGAAGAATAAGCAGGGGCACAACTGCTTGGTAAACTCAAGTGCTGAAGCACCAGAAGCAAATCAGATGCTTTAGATGGTAGTAGAGAGAGACACCCTACTCTGATGAGACTATAATTTTCTCATTACATCACCTAGACAGAGAATCCATACACAGAGTTACTGTGTGCTGTCCTCTTAACAGCTGGGCCAGACACCACTGGATTTACCTTCAAAGCATTCATTCATGTCTCAGTGACAAAGAATCACAGAATAATTAAGGCTGGCAAAGATTTCCAAGATCATGGAGTCCCAACCTTTGACCAAAAGGCTTGAGACACTGACATATTTCAGCATTATAATCACAGAATCACAAGGTTGAAAGAGACCTTCAAGATCATCTGGTCCAACCATCAGCCTAGAACCACCATAACCACTCCTAAACCATATCCCCCATGCCACATCCAGATGCCTCTTGAACACTTCTAGAGATGGTGAGCCCACCTCCTTGGGCAAGTTATTCCAATGCCTAACCACTCTTTCAGTGAAAATTCTTTTACTAACACCCAGTCTGAACCTCTCTTGGTGCAACTCAAAGCCATTTCTTCTCATCTTTTCACTTGAGACACAGCAGAAGGGACTGGCCTTTCAGGCAGTTGTAGAGAGCAATGAGCTCTCCCTTGAGTCTCCTTTTCTTTAGGCTAAACAAACCCAGTGCTCTCAGCTGCTTCTTGTAAGACCTGTGTTTCACCAGCTCTGCTGTTCTTCTCTCATGCTCCAGCACCTCAATGTCCTTTTTGAGATCAGAGACCCCAAAATGGACACAGCAGTCGAGGTATGGCCTCACCAGTGCCAAGCATAGAGGGGCAATCACTGCCCTGGTCCTGCTGGCTGCACTATTTGTGATACAGGCCAGGATGCCATTGGCTTCCTCAGCACAGTGTTGGCTCACATCCAAGCTGGCTGTCAATTGGCATCCCCAAGTCCGTTTCTGCTGAACAAGCCGCTCTTCTCCAATCAATAACTTTTAAACTTGCTACAATATTACACTTTAAAAGCACAACAAACCCAAAAGGTATCAAAGTATCTTCTTATTGAATTCTTCTGATAAATCAAGATCTCTCAATTTGCATTTCATTCATAACATACTTTTATGTTTTGGAAGAAGATTTGCATCAATTGCTTACCCTTAAACCTTGGTCACCTGGTTCTCCAGCCTTCCCAGCAGGTCCAATGTCTCCCTGGAATATCACAAGGAAAATCATTGGATTTTTAAAGATCAATGCTCCTGACAATGACAGGGCATGCAGATAGTGCAGCTATCATGACAATAACAATATTTCTTAATGGTTCATTTCCTGCATCACTACCTACTTGGCCAATGAATCAGATCCCTCTGATTTGCTTTTATGCAAATTTGAAAACTTAAACTGCACAAGAGAGAATAATTTCAACATTTACCTTTGCACCTGGTTCCCCCTGCAGGCCAGCTTCTCCTTCAGGGCCAGGAGGTCCCTGCATAGCACAAGAGCTATTGTTACACATGATCACTAATAAGAATTTTGCAACAACTAAATAATACAGCCCAATTGCAGCAGAAGAAAGGCATATGATACCAGGAAAGAAGCATGCCTGAAAAACCAAATCAAGACAACACAGTTCTGACTGACAACTTCAGCACTGTTTAGTCTTGGTGTCAAGTAGATACAGACTTTGGAGAATAAAGCCCTTTTGGGAGGCTTCAGCCCATAATGAGTTAATGGTATCAGACAGAGTTAATGGTATAGCTAGTCAGAGATTGGATTTTGGGTGACCAAGGAAACACATTTCTTTGAATAAGCCAAATCCTTTCTGTATTAAGTTTATCCCTCGGATACTTCATTACAAATGTGGCTAATACATTCTGTCCCATTTCTTTCAATGAGATATTAAAAACAAAGCAAAAACCAGAAGCACACAGAAGGAGAGGTTTGCAAGATGTCTGCAGCTGCTTTTCTTCATCCATAATTTCCAAGGGTGTATGATTAACGCTGTTCTACTGTCTCACTGCAAGGAAAACATTCACCTTCTCTGTGCAGATGTCACGAACATATACTTAAAGACAACTGTCACAACAGAAAAAGCTATTTATTTTCAGAATTTGTTTTGAACAGCTTTAAGTAGGAGTCTCTCAGTAGCTCATGGTATTTAAGTCAGATCTAGGTAATAAAAAAAAAAAAATTCCAAACATACTGACCAGGCTTAGTCAGTTCTTTGAGTGTTTTTAATTGCTATATAAATGATTAAAAGCTCACCTCAAACCCCATTTCTCCAATAGGGCCAGCATCCCCTTGTTGTCCTCTTGGACCCTGGCATTAAAAAAAATTTTGGATGCATCATTCAATTAACATTAAATGACATTGTATAGTCTTCAATTTGTCTCTTCACAACTCTCCCAGTCAGTGTAAAGAACTGTATTTCATTGTCTTTCCTCCTGAATCCAACAGTATCTCAGTCCCATGATGGTATACGGACCACAGACCTCACTTACTGCCAGCCTTAACATATTGAAATAACGTATCTCAAATCATAGCACAGATGTCTTTTCTTTTAGAGAGAGAAAAAAATATTATCTAAACTAAGCTCTTCTCATGATTAACTGAGACTTTGTTTAATTAAGGTTTGTTAGACTGTCTGGTTTGCTTTGTGGAAAAGCCTGCAGTCTGGTATGGCATTAACTGAGCACAACTACTGTGTGCTGCACCATGGATTTAGCAGCATTTGTACAGAACAGACACTGCGGTCTTAATAGACTAATGGCTTGAGCCTTTTTGGTAACATTAGTAACTGTACCATGAGCATTTTATTATAAGCCTTACATGTAAGAAATAAATTTCCTTCACTACCACACTGGCATAGTTTCCCAAAGTAGGATGTTCAAATTCTCTGCACATGTAGAATCTGGGCTTGCACAACAGGATTTGTGTGCTGGGGGGTAGAGGTTGCCTGTAACTTGCTTCCAGCTGATTCTACAGCCACTATTAATGTGTGACAAGACAAATAAGCCTTCTGGATGTAACCAGTCCTTGAACTTTAAGAAAGTTCATATCTATTTACCAATTTGGGACTCATGTTTAAATACGTTCTAAATTCAAAACAATTTTTTGATCTATTATTCTTATGTACAAGAAAGATGCTGCTACCCATATTTATAATAGAAACCTCTTAAACAAATATTTACTCTATTTTGTTTCACTTCCTCTTACAGACTGTTCCTGTGGTTTTGCTGCTCCTGATGACCTGGGAGTAACAATGAAAGTGTTTTCTTCCCTTGTAAAAGCAATGTAAATTGCATATTACTTCCAGAATTTCAGCAGATACATTTGGGTTTATAGCTTCATTTAAGAATGAACAAGTAAAACTGCAGTTAACTTCCAAATGAGAATTCCCTTGGTTCTAAAGCAACTTCACAGATTTTCGTTTGCAGTAACTCCATGGAATTCCACTAAACAAGTGTCACAAAGCTTAAGTTTGATTCAGAAGTCAAGTATTTCTTCACATTACCATGGAAATAAGGCTACTGGATTGGTAATCTATCTTTCCCCCAAGATTTTCAGAAGCCAAAAATTTACAGCAATATAGGGACTCCTTTTAACCATGAACATCAGGTAATTTGCAAAGAAGGATTTTACTGAAATGTCTGACAAGTACATAAAGTTCAGGTGTAATTTACATCAAGCCTGTTAATACAAATAGTTCTAATTGCTTACATTTCTCTGCTCCTCCACCAATAATTAGGGTTTTCTGCTCTGTGCAGAACTAGCGAAAGGGCCAGAAAAACTCAGCAGCTGGCTCTCATGTAGTGACCAGCTGACAGCAGATGAAATCAAGCTGCTTCACAGGCAGCTGAAAAAAGAGCTGCACGTTTTGTTTTGCAGCATCTTCTGTCATTTTATCACTTCTTTCTGGCTCCACAGACCATTTTCTCAAGACATTTTTCTCTTTCAGCACTTGACAGAAAAGGTATCCTGTTCACAGGATAAATTTTTCTTACTTTTGATGCTGAATGTGTAGTTTCTATGATGATGAGCAAAACAGAATTGTAGGCTGCTTGAGAGTAGACTACTTAGATTAGAGAAGGCAGGTGGTCATTCTGGAGATATGAAAATTCAGAATTGACCAGCAAATGTCAGGAATTTGACAAAAACCTTGCATTCCAAGGTTCTCAGATGTTGCAGCATGAAGATAAGATACAATAAATGAAAGCGACAAAGTAACAGGAATCCAATAATAACCATTAGAAAATACATTTTCTGTGAAACATTTTGCCACTCCTATGAGTTGGCAGCTCAAGTTAAGTAGCCAACTGTATGCTATAGAAAATTTATCAAAATAATTGATGGTGTTTTTCTGGCCCCCAAAATTGTGCAATGACCTTCTGTAAGAATGTCAGCCTATGGATTAGTAGAAATAACATTAGAAAAAATAATAAATTCCAAAAATAATATAATTTATATCAACAATTCACTTTCAAGATTTAAACTCACTACGTGCCATTTACTGTGCAAAATTGCTTTCCAGAAGCAATGAAAACACACGGGTTTTGTCAACTCTGTTATATTTCTGCAATATAAAATGACAGCCTTCTCCCAAGTCCCACTAGACAGCACACATTCTTTCACTGTATTTATTTAATCTGATTTGCCCCCAGAGATGGTGCTGCAATACTGTTCCTGTCATGGCTATATCTTGCAGCACATTACATATATTTGCTGCAGATTCTGCACAACCTTCTGTAGCAATATAAGCCACATGAAAGTAGCTTTGACATAGTAACAAGAATCCATCCAGCAGAGGAATGTCTGAGGTTTATTATAGCAGTCTCTTTTTTCTTGAAAATTTCACCTGCCAAATACACAAGGTCCCCTAGTTCCTGAATAACTATCCTAATATTTGCCTAAAAAAATATCACTAATATCTGTATGGGCACATAGGTTTACATAATACATAACAGAAATGTCTACCTCAGTGTGCTATAAAGCCACAAAACATTGTGGGCCAGATTCTGTCATGCTCTCCTGTGTTGTGCACTCCTTACTGGTGTGCACCACTCTCTCTTATGTTGTGCTCCCCAACAAGGTGAACGGGTCTCCTTCTGAGCAAGTTCCACGAAGCAAGGGAGGCAGACTCACTCTGCAGTTTTGGAACCATCACCCCACAATTCCTTCCCAACCACAGCTGGCAATACTGAATCCTGGTAAAATGGAGCTGAAATTGCCAGGGAGTTCATGTAATTCATGGAAAAACTTTTCAGCAGGCATAAGGATCAACTTACTGGCTCTCCCATTGGTCCCCTGTCTCCTGTGGTTCCAGGAGGCCCAAGAAAACCCTGGAAGATTAAAATAAAATGAAAAAAAAAAATCATTGAAAAGAAGCTGTTTTATATTATGTGAACAGCCACTTCCTCTTATTTCTGCTCACACAACTTACAGACAAACATCCAAGAAACATACACAGCCTTTTTTTCTGGTTGACGTGCAATGACACATCACTAGCTCCTGTGGCAGGTGAGGGAGCTCTGAATAAATCCTTACTCAGGTTCCTTTACATACGAATGGATCTTAGCTGACCCAACATTTAGCAGTTCCTCATCATTCCCCTCGGAACCACGTGCTGCTTGTGTGCACAAACTGCCCTACAAGATGTATTTGAGACAATTAAGATTCACAGCCCAATTTTCTCTTTGCTCAACCTTTCTCATTGCATTTCTGTCTCTTCAAGAAACTGTAGCTGAAGGAGTACTAGAGTAGTATCTTGTATTTTGAAATAAATGTACTACTTCACATAATTTTTGTATATATCAATAAATTTAAAAGTTCTAGTGAATAAAGAGGAAATGAAAACCCCTTGTGTCAAAGGTGAGTGGCAGCAATCTCCTAAAACTGAGCAGAAAAGGCAAGAGAAGTATAGTGCCAACCAACATTTTAAGCCTCAACTGCAGCACAAAACCACCACCATTACTGCTTTGTTTCTGTTTTCCTGCTTCCTTCTTTATTGAAAATCGAGTGCAATTTGGACTGATTGATAAGAGGCTTTGTAAAAGAAAGTCTCAACTAGAACACATTAGATTTTCACTGAAAGAAGCTCAAAAAAGAGGAATTTTCTCCTCTCTCTATGTGATATACATTTAACATGTTTCTACATTTACCTCTACATCAATAGCATACATCTACCCTAAAATCAAAGAATTATTTTTCTATGTCACAATAACTTTCATCCTTATATCTACAATAAAACTAAAAAAAACTAAAGAAACTTCTAAGACCCCTCTATTAACCACATTGGCTATTTTTTCTGCTGCAGTTTGCTATCATATTGTATCCTGTGGATGATCATCCAGGAAAACACTGGTCTCGTAGCAGACTACATCAGGTCCCACTTGCTCTCACTTCTGGCCCTGACTGTTTGTATGAATGAATGCAGCCTGTACTGTTAGGAGTTTTCTAGCTTCTCTAAAAGTAGATAAACTTCCTCATATCAGAGTGTCAAACAAAGTATGAGATTTTGTGAGTGAATTTTGGTAGAAGTACTTGCCATTTTCATACTTACAAGTGCACCCTGATCTCCCCTTTGTCCTGGATTTCCAGCTTTACCCTGATCAAAGAGAAATATCAAAAGATAGTGATGATTTCAGGTAATTTCCAAATACAGGCCAGAAATTCATAATTACTGTGTTAAAGCTTACTACAAATATCAGCTCTGATACTTACAATGAGCCCAGGAACTCCTTTCTTCCCTGGATCACCTCTTTCTCCCTGGTAAATAACCAACAATGGGTGAATTCTGCATGCATTTGCTAGATAAACTGCATACAGTTGCTGTGAGTTTAAATGCAGGGTAACTCAGCAGAAAGTGCAGATTCAGGCTTAGACGGGCTCATACCGTAATAAGGAAGTACCTGGAAAAGGCAGAAATTTGCAAATCTCCAGATTAAATGGCACTATATGGCATCTGCTGTGCTGGGTCATTTTTTCGTGTTTTTCTTTTATGTTATGTTCTACCTCAGTGTTTTGTACAGTAGTGAGTAATGCAAGCACTCACCTTAATGCCTTCTGTTCCCTGTTCTCCCAGAGGACCATCTAGACCTCTTGGCCCCTGAATATTGAACAAACGATTTGAAATACTAATTATGCATTATTTTTGGTTATCCTCAAGGAGATGCTACATAAACTTTAGGATGAGGGAAAACATTTTCATAGCATGAAAACCAATTTTCATTGTATGTTAAGTACGAAACAAAGCTTCAAAGAATAAAATAAGTTTCTGGTTTGCTGAATTATAAATTTAAGAAGACAACTGTAAACAAAATGCTCAGGGTTTCTGTTGGAGCCAGTTTGCAGATTGATACATACAGATACATATTTAGAGAAATTTAGATGAGCACTGTTTACATGGAGAGCTTGCTTTTTAGCATGTTATAAGTTGTATGTACAAAAACCCATCTTGATAGGAAGACTCTAAAACAAGCAGATAAAGTTCTTCCATTAGTAAACCAGTCTGAGGAAAGATTAAAAGCAATTTATCATTGTGAACTGCTCTATTGTTAGAATAAAATGCCCTTTGTAAATGTATTTTTAAAACCAAGAGATGAACAAAGACAACCTGTTATATTATTGTATCACAATATAGCAAATACTTACCATGAAAGCATTCAGAAATTATTATTTAACATTGCAAATCTATAACAACTGGCTTACAAACAAACAAAAAATCCTTAAGTAGGTCATAAGCAAAATGGAAAAGAATATTTGAACCATGCTGACTTAGGAGGTTATTTCCATGATTCTAAAAAAACCAACAACTGTTTAGCTATGGAACATTAAATTAAAACCAGTTAATAACAATTTAAAACCAATGACCACTTCAAAAGAACTAGATAAGTATCAAGACAGAGTCAAGCTCTTTGGAGCAGTATGTAGTGGGAGGATGAGACATAACAGCTTTCCTGGTGGCACATGGGCTGGGCTGGCATCAGAGGGAATTAGTACACTACTATGGCAGTGTCTAGAGGAAAATCATCTACATTTTTATTGGACATTTGTGAGTTGTAGAGAACCTTATATCTTGGGTCATGGTTTATAGTGAAGTCATGCAAATATGACTGATTTTCAGTGAGTTGTAATACTGTCGAATATGTAATAACAATCAGGGCTACAAAATTATTTTGGAAGCACATCTGATTTAATTTAGATTAGTTTTCCTATAAAAATATCTGTGACTTCCCTATCTCTCTTGAATATTTTGAGAACAAACATACCAGAATTTTGTTCTCCCTGACCTGGATTTACTGATCCACATCAAAACCTCTGTCAAAACATTTGGTGAGCACCCATTCACTTCTCTGTGGAGCAAAAGTGCAAATAACTGACTGGTCACTCAGGGAACAGTACCCAGAATCATTTAGGCTTTTCTCCTGAAAGGAAACCACTCAAGAATAGGCCCTTCCTGTGAGCCAATATATAATTACAATCCCTTGCAGAGCCAGAAATATCCCACGAGAACTCATCTGTCAGCATTTCAGCACTGCTACTTCTGTCCAGCACGAAGGAACACAAACCATAGGAAAAGGAAGAAGAGCAGGCAGGGAAAGCTGACTGAATACTTTTAATACCTCTGAAGTTTGGGACACAGCTTTTGTGAGGCAATCCTTGGGTTAGTCTGGCCACCCTTCTTGTTTTGGTGTAAGCTAGGACTGAATATTTACATGCATTGTTCTGGGCTAGAGGAAAGAGGCTCCAGAAGATGATACTGAGCTGCTGTATGGCACTCAAAGAGAAAGGTCCCACGGCAAAGGATACTAAAGTCTGTGGAAAAATCCCAGTGACTTCAGTGTGCTCAGAGATCAAAACAACACATTAATGGTGTTTTCAAAGGTGATGAAGGCCTTCATAAAAACATTTCAAGTAGTCCAAAGGTAGTTATAAATAACAACTTTTGCATGTTTATGCATACAGAAAATAGGCCAGTGGTCATTGTGGTTCTAGTTCTGCTCTCAGCTGAAATCAATGACAAAACCCATTTCACTGTGCCACGCAGAGAAAGGAAGATTCATATTGTTTTGTACACGGAAATAAAAGTATCTTCTATCTGATTTCAATACAAATGGGTTGAGTCCAGAGGACAGAGTTCAAAGGAAGCAACTGTACATGGGTTAGATATCAGATTCATATTTGCAACACACTGCTCTGAGTAACATTACTTACCCTTCTTCCCTTGGGTCCCTGCAGCCCTGATGGTCCTCGTGTCCCTGAAGGTCCCTACATAGCAAACAATCTTATTATTCATTGTCTTCTAAACACAGACTTCTGAAAATTAGAAGGCTCATGCACCATGAGCTATAATCAGTGCAATGAATACAAATCAATCACTTTCACTCACAGTTCAAATTCAATTAATTGTAATAGCACAATTTATCTAGAACAACCTAAATAAGAGACTCTATGTAACTTTGTTCTGATTAAAAATCATGATGTGTCTGTTGAATAAATTTCTCCTATCATCTCAAAATTTCTAAAAGGTACTTGTATTTCAGCAATATGATGTTAAAAAACATAAAAATGAAAAGGTTGAGCTTTTATCTGTACTGAAGACCCACAGTAGACAAATTATAACAATTATACACAGAAAATCTGAATAAAATTCTTTTGATTAACAATGAAACTAAGCACAAAATGAATATATTTAAATTATATTAGGCATCAATTGATTAAAAAATGTTACGCAATTATTAACCATCCTTAATAAATTCTATCCCTCTACTTCTCTCAACTGAGGGACTTTTAAATGGATGAGTAAATGATATAATCACTTTTCCTGTCTCTCATGGATCAACCCAATAAAAAGCAGCTGAATAGACTTTGTGTCTGGGTGGGTAAATTTTTGTGACAGTTTTATACACTGCAGGACAAATTAGAAACCATTCTTAGCTTCAGCAGAGCAAAAGGAAAATTTGAAAAAGGTACATTTTATGTCAAACCAAAGCATCACCCTATACCTACAGGTAATCCTTCTGGCCCCACAGGTCCAGGGCCTCCTGGAGGTCCTGGATAGCCCTAGATTAAAACAGACACAGAAAGACAGAATATTTTAATCAAAATTGTTATTATAACAATAATAATCAATCCAGTTATCTACCTGAAAAACTAGAGCTAAGTCAATAACATAGTTAATCTTGCAAAATTTATTCCCAACATTTTGTTTAAAAACTAGATACTTATCTAGATATATCCCAATGATCATTAAAGCAACCTAAGAAGTTTTCTCACACACAAGAACTAGCTAGCAGGGATGTGCTGAAACCAAAGATGCCATGTTCTAAATGAATTTCAAAATCCCCTCATGAAGGCTGTGACAGTGGGAACAGCAAGTGGACACATTCTAGTGTGGGTGAAACTGTCCAAGACCAAATGCCAGGAACAACTCCTTTCTAAGGATTGTGATGACTTCCTGCTGGAAAGGTTCTCACTGCTATGACTTAAGTGGATTGACATATATCAGTAAGCATTAAAAACAGTTGAAAAAAAGTAGTTGATAAGACTGGATACTGTTAATAAATCCTTATTCATTAGTCTCCCTAATAACACTTTTTTTCCCCTATGGATCAAAAGCAGCTGGTTAAAGGTATATCTTGATTAGAGAGATTTAATGAAGCATAGAATGCTTCAAAAATCATTGTCTCTGCATGGATCATTAAGCTGGTCTGCAGCCTGAGGGTAACTTGATTCTCTCCTTGCCAATGGATCCCAAAAGAGTAATTACTGCAAAAATTCTATAATAATATCAATTTCCATGGCAAGAACATCACCCATTGCACCATCCTCGGGCCCACACCTGCAGTTTCTGTGAGTGCTTGCAAGAAAACACACAACGAAGCCCTAAACACTTTTTCTTGAGAACTTCAACGTGAATGTGACAATGGGCATGTGTGTACAGTTCATCACTTCTGTACCCCAACACATCAACACGACAGTGGCTTCTGGCTGTGCAGTGATGCAGGAAGTTCTGCACAATGATTTGGGACAAGTGGTGTTGTCAGGAAGCCATTCCTCCCACACGAGTGGCACCCAGGAGCTGGTTGGGTACTGCTGGGCAGTAAAATTAGAGGTGATATTAGTCTATCTACTAGAATAACCTGTTACCCCCAGTTTACACAGGAGATTGTTATTTTACTTTCTCTCCTTTTAAGTTACCATGCAAGGCTGCTTACAGCTATTTTTCAAAAATGCAGTTTCATTGAGTAGATCACTTTGCAATATCACAGAGAGGATAAAGTTGTTAAATGAAGCTTTGTAAGAACTACACATCATCACTACTACTCTTTCCCCTAAGGCTTGCACTGTCAGAAGGGTAAGAATTTATTACTGTTTTGAAAAGTAAAGTAACATAATTATTGATTCCACACTAATTGTAACTTACCATCACACCTTTTTCTCCAGGAGGACCTACTGGTCCGGGACTGCCCCGCTCTCCCTTAAAAAAACAAACAAAAAACCCAAACAACAACAACAAAACTCCAATGAATGCTCTTTTTCCCTGTCTTGTTCAACATCCACTGAGCATACCTGGCAGTAATTAATGGTATTGGTTCAGGGATTGCCCTTCAGAAACAGTGCAGAGATTTTTGTAACTTTTTCTTTGAATTTCTGCCCTCCTTCCTACAAACCTGTCCATATGTTGAAAAGATGATAAAACTGAGTTTTTCTGTCTTCCCTTTCCCTAGAAGACCGAAGAAGACATTTGGTACTACATCAGACTCTGAGAACTGCTGCTAGCAGATCCATTTTCTCTCTGGCGGTTGCATCATATTTATAGTTATGATCCTTAATCCATAAAATGTAGGACAGCAAAATAAAAATAAAATTTTGTTCCTCTCTCACTCCTTTTTTCAGTATATGTTAGGAAAGCACAGATCTAAATGCAAGGCTGTACTTCAGCTGCTGCTGGAGCAAGTGGAGTTGAGGAAGCAAGAAGGATCTCTTTCTTGTCTTACATACTTTTTCATCTTTTAGTCATATAACATTCAGTCTAAATATCAGACTTAGCTGTAGATTATCCTCAGAAAATTACACTTTTATTACATGTAGAACACACGACATAGTGATAACACTACAGTTTATGTTGCATACTGTAATTATGCAGAAAGTATGTTTGTCTTTTAAATACAAATAGCATGTTTACCTTGTGCTATTTAATCCATAAAAGAGGAAGACAACAAGTTCTACAGAAACAGCATAGCAGTGACAACAATTATTGCACCATGAAGGAGCTTCCTTCCATATGCTGATGACAAATTAATTAGTCTTTTGTTGCCTTTTCCCTCCGAGCTAAACTAGCAGCAGTATCACAAGGTAATCTTTGTTGGGCCAAGCGTAATTATAGAGAACAAGAATCCTTTGACATGGAATTCTAAGATGATATTATGATTAAAACCATATGAGACTAGTCTAAATTTTAGTTTTAACAAGCAGTGCTTTCCATTTATGTATTTCCTTTCACAGATTATATAAATTATAACCAGATTTCCATGAAAAATCTAATATTATATTAAGACTTTCTCAATAAAACATCCAAATAGCAAACACCAATGAAATAATTCAGCCCTGTAGGGAAGAAATAAAAATGGTGCTGGATTGTTCTGACAAACAATTATGTTTTTATTATAATTGAAGCTGACATGCAGTGCAGTAATATTTCCCTGTTTTTCAGTTTTAAAATACTTCACCTAAATAAAACCATTTAAATATGCTTAAGCTACTTATACTGTTGGAGTCACAGTAAGTCTGCCATATGTTGCTTTCATAAATACAACTGTTACTGCACCAACAATCTTGTATTTTTTATTCAGTTAATGCATATAGCCAAGTTTTACCTTTCTACTTTGGTCTTCATTCTATAGCAGTGCAAAACCAGCAACTACTGTATAAAACAAGTATAATTTATGCCAGTTTCTCCGAATCAATAGCAGTAAATAGTAAATATCAAATCCACATACCAAATTTATCAGGTCTAAATTAACTGTGAAGTAAATCAAGGATATCCGATACATACCTCAAATAACAGCATTTGGACTACCATTTATTACATCCCTGTGCTCTGAAATAGCTACAGGAATTTTAGCTCTAACAGTAGTCAGTAAATGATCTCTCACCACTATTTTATCACCCCAATGGTTTTCAAAGCTGATTTTTGCTGCTGAGCAGTCAGGTATATTGTTCTACCTTTTCACCAAGGCTTCCAGATGGCCCACCTTCTCCAGATAAGCCAGCTGATCCCTGTTCAAAAAGAAAACATACTGGTTTTAGCACAATGACTATACTACTTCACAGCTGGCAGCTCTGCAGCAACAGAGCATGGCACGTTTCTTCATCCCAAAGAAGATTTGCTCTATCTGTGTAAGGGCATCCGTGGGAAAGTGAGGTCTGCACAAGTTCTCCTGGCACACAATCCAAGCAGAAGGATCACTGCATCATATGAAATGGGAAACATGAGAGGAATTACTTTTAAAAAGCTTATTCCCAGTGCTTGCAATACAAAACTTCTTATGAAACTTAAAAGAAAAAGATACTATAGTGCAAGGTCCCAAGTGAAAAAAGTATTACACATTGAGCCGCAAGAAAAAACATAAAGTTCCCAGAGTACATTGCGTGAGTGCCCTTGAAACATGGTAGAAATGTGGAAGCTCCTAGTAACGACATAATACACAAGTGCACTGCATCTAAAACACTTTAAAAAGCAAAAATAAAATGTCAATTCACACACTGGTGTTGTTACCTCTATGTGTGTAGGAAGAAACTAGCCTAAGTACCAGTATACTGGCACTTAAGTGATAATTTTTTGTTTTAAAAAAGTATTACTTTTTTTAAAAAAGTAGCTTTATCTGTATAATTTGAATACAGTTCAGTCTCAAGTACTGTAACAGAACAGGTGTAAAGCAACTAAGTTTTATGATTACTTGTTTTCTTGGACTTCTAGCTACTCTGGAAACACCACAGTTTAAACATATTACAATGAGCATCGATATAGTTGCCTTTGAGTCTGACAATATTGGCAGAAATTACTTTTTGGAAGGATCTAAAGAGACAAACAAGCATCCCTATGGTTGCTGGACTGATGTACTATGTGTGGGAACCTGTGTATTATATGTCAGAACTAAGATGTCTCTTGGCTTGGCAGCAGTCACAGATTGACTCTGGCGATACTGGCACTAAGGCAATGGCCCAGACGTCACTGGCAGGAATGAGGGACTGTCATGATGATCTCTGAGAACGAGAGCTACCACTGCTACCAGTCCCAGCCAACAGTGGGGCTCAGTACCAGGCAGAAATCTGTGAGACAAAGAATTGCCCTGTTATCTTGCTTATCAAGATAAGAAGCATGGAGGTAAAGTTTCAAAATGCTAAAGACCAATCACTTTGATTCTCTTATTCCAGAAAGGACAGAAGACATAATCAGAGCCAAGATGAAACTCAAATCTCTTTCCACAGAAACACTCCTGATCTCTGAGCCAATGCCACCCTGTTTACAGGACTGAAGATCCTGATCAGAAAGATGGGCAGCTGTGGCTTGCCCCAGCAGTGAACATTTCCTACACAGCCTCTGATCATGTCCTGTTTTCAGTTCCCAAGCACTGTCTTCCCAAGTTGGTTGCTCTGCGCTGAAGAAGCAGGAATGACCAGGAAGCAGTGACTGTGAACATTCAGTTGGAAAACCCAGCACACCAGGGCTGGCCTATGGCACCCTGCAGAGTGAGCACAGATGCTGGCTATTAAAGTTTTCTATACACTGCCTATTCCTCAAAAGAAAGCAGTTGAAAGTAAAGAAAATCTACAGCAAAACCCCCAAAGAAGGTAGATTTTCATGGATACAAATGATGTAAAAGAAACTTGGCATAACTTGAATTGGATATGTATGGAAAGAAAAACAGTAGTCAAGATGATTAGAAGTGAAGCCACTGAAATGCTGAAAGCAACAGGGAATTCAAGATGAATGAAGGGGAAGTAAATTCATGACAGTAGCTAAACGCTCTTCATTCAAAACAGAGGGCAAGTGTCTGAGACTGAGAAAAAGCTAGGGCAGGTGTTTACAGATAAGAAAGGAATATAATTTTGGTCCTTAAAACAACTAGTAGTATTCAGTGAAAGTGCAAATGGAGAGCAAAACATCTTGTTCCATCAACATATTAGCCATAAAGTGATGTTCTCCTTACAAATTTTCTCTAAGATCATGTAGCTCTTTAAATCCCAGATTTGGATTGGCTTATTATAAAGACCAGCCACCAGGACTACACATGGAGATTTCAACTCTCTCTCTTTCTTATGTCAGAGAATGAACACAGCCCAAAGCAGATCTGTTGAATCTGTGTCTTCCAATATCGCTTCAATCCTCTGGGGACCAGTGGACTCCAAATATAAAATTTAATGTATTAGAAGATAGAAAAGTGAGGCAGAAAACTCTGAAGCACCTTATTAAAAAAAAAAAAAACCAGTCACCAAGTCATTTACAAGGATTTGCGTAAAATTATCTGGTGACAATAAAAGTATAATAACAGCATTTTAGAAACCTTCTTGACAGGTGCATTTTGTGGAAGATGAATCAGAGACCAGATCTCACAACTAACACATGCCTGAGAAAGACAAAAACATCTTGCCAGGGCATATGCTCTGTGTTAGAAACTGGACTGTAGTTGAATAATGGAAAAAACATTGTACACTTAATGCAAACCAAAGTATGGAGTAATCCATTGAAAAATCTTGTAGTGAGAGATGAATATTCACCTGGTTCCAAACATTCTTGTGAATGCAGTTACCTGCCAGATTGTATGTTAATATGTTCTTTTGTGATAACTGAAAATTATCGAGTCCAATGTTATTTCATTTCCAGTTTAGCATTTTCAAACATGTTTATTCAACATTTATTTCATGAGATGACATAAGTAAATTTAAAATATTATCTTGCCACACCAGCATTTTTCTATTAGCTTATTTTGCAATTTCCAATAAATTTTCAATAAATTTGTGCTGAATCACTTCACTTCAAATCCAACATTTAGCAATATCATAATCTCTACCTGCTCACTAAGATTCACACCTAAGCTTTTCTTTATGAGTCCATTGGCTTTATACGTCAAGAAGGAATTCATCCATTTTGTCACAGTACTCAAAGTTATCAAAATGAGGCAACATTTAGGCTGGATTTAAACAGATCAAAATCTACTTGAGGTTCCCTGAAGATTCCAGCCAACTATCTGTGTTAAAAAGACAACAAGGCTGATAGACAGGAGAAGAGAGTGGATGCTCTAACAACCAGCTTCTACTGTTTCATACTCAGCTCATACATAGAAAATGCCTCTACAACTCACAAAACTGAAAAACCCCGAAGTTCTAAGAAATAAGAATTAACCTAAGCTCTGCTTTTCTAGTGAGACCTACTGGCATTAAAAATACTTTTTAAATCAATCCATCTGGACCCAGGTATCATAGGCAGAACACTGGATCTGTTCATGCAAGCCTCTAACAGACGAGGCCCAGATCAGGCCTGCACAAGTAAGAGGAAAGCAAAACGCAGGGTTTACACTGCCTGCCATTTGAAAACAGAAAAGTGGAGCAAAATCCCCTGGTATGTGGGCTTCAGAGCAACTGCAGTAGAGCAAAAGGCAGTTGGTCTGTGAGAAAGGAGGGGTCATGTACAGATGATACCATGGAATCAAACCCTCTATGAGTCATGGATTTTTCAGTGAACTTGTATAAAATCAGTGCTTTCGAGTGACTTTTTTTATCTGATCAAAAATAGTATATTGCTGAACCACAGACAAGCTTTTAAAATCAACTTTTATTTTTTCCAACAGAGCCTTTGTGTAGAACACTCAGTACCACATGTATGAACTGAACTGGACAGCTGTTAATATTCTGCACTTAGAGTAGGAGTAACCTGAAGTTTTGATGGAAGTTCTGTCTCCAGATCACTGGGACATGTGAATAAAACTAACCCAGAAAGAAACCAGGAAAACTGTCCTGAAAATGGAACCACATTTCAGTCTAGTCTCATCAAGGTCTTCTTATAGGCCAATAGTCTGATTTTTTAATGCTGTACATGACCTGGATACAAACTGATTGCATCACAAAAAAAAAAAAAAGCTTTGGCTTTCATCAATTACCTTTCAATTTTGTAATTTTTAAAAAAAATTATTGAAGTGTATAAAAGAGTTTTTCATCTTCAGGGAACAGTTTAGAATAGGATCAATTTTGGAGGATATATTTTCTCACTGAAAGGAGAAAATCTAGTTATCTGAGTTATCCAAAAGGCCAAAGAATATAAAGTAAACTCATGCCAGATTACTTACAATTTATTGCCTGTTCAGTTACTGAATTAGTTACTTTTAAGTCCCTTAGTGACTAACAGTACATTTGCTCACTAATGGCACTTTAGTTGGAATTACCAAAATGCAAGAGTAGATTAGAAAATGGCCCCATGTTAGACCTTGGCATCTGAGTAGCTCCTGGCTGACAGCTGTGCCAACGGGTGTGTGTGTGCCACACAGTGATGTTGGTTTTTCCTTGTGTGGTCCTTTTTTGTTATTCAAGCTGGTGGTTCCACCTTCAAACTTCAGAAAATATTTCCCACCTCATAACCACAGTACTAAAAGTGTTATGAAGTGATCATGAGATCTGTAGCTGTGTTACCCAGGATTATGCTGGAAAGCATTTTATTTAAAAAGCAGATCCTATTTCCTTCTTTTTGACACTAAGATCTGCTCATCTGTTTTAGTGGAATTATCTGTCTCTTGAGAGTTACTCAACCAGAGGTGATAATCTGAGTGAAAAATCTATGATTTGCTACTGCCAGTGGAAGAGGTGAATAAAAGCAAGGATGCAGCATATTTGTACCTTTAGCTGATATTCACTCAATTCTTTAAAGGACTCAGAAATTCAACTACCTGAAACAGCAGTTTAAAGAAAAAAGTATAGGGGTTAAATTTTGCTTTCAAGAACAGCAGCATAAATAGGGTAATTCTGTTTGGCAGCACTATGCAGCGGAATGCTGGCATTTAGAAGAGGCAACCTGACAAAGTGACAGCAGGATGTGCTCACTGGCAAACCCCTGGAAGGCAAAGCACAGGTACTACTCTAGCTGAATCCAGCTGATGAAGAGCACTGCCAGCAAAAGATCCTTCAAGAAAAATGAGCAACAGCTTGATAAAGCTGATCTCCAGATACTGTAACCTCTTTACCCACTCTTCTCAAGAGAAAAACTGGCAAGAATAACAGCAGATCAGGTCATCTGGGGTGAAAACAAAAAGCACAACATAGACATAGAAGTACCATTATTACCATTCACTGTTAAGACCCTCATAGAACTTGCACTAATCTTTATCAAACTGGTTTCTGAAACCAGCTAAACTAGTTCCTTCTTTGGAAGCCCTTGGCAATGCCCCACTCATTCACCAGTCTTGGAAAAAAAGGCTTCTCTCAATTGACTTATCTTTTGGCCTATATTCCCAAAGCCAAGACTTTCAAAAATAATTCAAAGAAATCCTCCTGTTGAGCACCCTGAAAATATCAGTTAAAGCTCGTTTAATCTTTTCTTCAAGCAAAAGAAATTGCAGTTTCCATTCTCCCTAAATCATACATCCCTGGTGCCTAATCCAGCTAATTTTTACCTCTCCAGGAGATGTGGTAATTACTTTATGGTAATTCTTCTCAAAAGCTACTCAGTTCCCAGGCACATGGCCTGACTGCAGCATTTTCTTGCTCACAGACTCTCACAGACCAACCATTTGCAGCCTGCTCTGGAGCTGCCATTGGCAGCCTGAAAAATCACTATTTTTTCTTTGCTGGACTGGAAGGGGTTTTTTCTTTTTCATGGGGAAGCACTTTTCATTTCAGCTTGGTTGCCTTCTGTTGTTTCAAAAATTATTTGCAACCAGGCAATCTTGCTGACATGTAATTTTCAAAGATTATTTTCCCAGGATTTGTGTTAATGAATTGCTTATTTCAGTTTGTCCTTTTGACACCAGCTGCACAGGCTGGAGCTGACAGTTCTACCTGTGTACTCCAGCTTGTGTATAAATGTCAGGATGCCTAATTCAGAAGTGTATGTGCCACAGGTTGAATTTCTGTAATCAAAGTGGCAAGGAGAAATAGGAATTGTATTTAGTTACTGAGAGCAGTGCAGTGGGGATAAACATTAGCATTATCAAACACTAAAACAACTGGTTCAAGTTCAGATGAGTTAAATTTTGTGCCATAAAAGCCAAAGAATCAATCATTTTCTTAAATCATCCCTAACATTTTAACAGACAGATGATTTGTATGAGATGCTTCAAGGGTTTTTTTTAAAGTATTTGCTATCCATCACTGGGCAGCATCTGATCTAACCATACAAAATCCAGTTGCACATGTCAGCAAAGTGAGATTTTCATCCTCCAAAATGTAACAGAAATTTTCTCAGTAGCTGAAGGGGTTGTTTCTTTTGGCACGGCTTGCAAAAGATTTTGTCTCATCAGCAGTGTGCATTAGCATTGCCTGCTGAGCCCTTACTTCTCACTGTCTTAACCAAACCCTCTCTAACTGAACCTGATGGTCCTGTGTTAACTGAATATCTCACAGCAAAGAACAGCTGCTGGATTCTGCTGCAGCTCAGGGCTCTGCTGAGCCAAGCAGCCCCACCTGAACCTGCCCCTCTTCCCCTTTACACAAACACAACTGATGCTGTAGCCAGAGAAACAATTTTTGTTGTAGGACTCATTTAAGGAATAGTGCCGGAGGTTTGACTTAAGGCACATTCTTGATCTAGTATTAAAAGTGTGTCATTTAAGCTTATGAGCACCATAAACATTTTATAAATTTAGTCTACTCTGTTTCCACACTGGGCAAGCATCCAGAAATACTCTGGCACAAGTCTGCTCTGAAGAATCATCAGCTTCATGTGACCTAAGAAAAGATGGATGGTGTGGCTTCCAGCCTACTGACAAAGCTGCATTTCAGGACATATTCCACCTTACTTTTCCTCTTTATCTTTGGTATTAAATACATTGTACAGGAATTGCACATTGTTTAGTGCTTTTTGTACAATTCCTCCTTGTATTTAGTGCCACCAGCATCCGGTAACACCAACTTCACAAGGCATGAGAAAGGACAGATACCTTTCTGCAAACCTTCTTTTGGACTCCATCCCAAAATCTGTCCCATCAATTGGTAGTAGCTGTCCTTTGTCTTCTGTTTTTCAAACTTTTTTCTTTGTTTATTTGTTTTGTGTGTGGCATGTTTGACTCCAGAGTTGTCCTGGAGTCATCACTCATGCCATCTGAGCCAACACTGAATACCTGGGAGTGGATTTATCTGTGAATTAAGAAGTCTGCATCCTCTCTGCATGCCAAGGGAAAGAAATTACTTGTTACAAACAGAAACTGGTGAGAGCTGGAAGCAAAACCTGCATCCAAAGCACACAGAAGTGAATATTTTCCATTAGGACTCACATCTGGAAAAGCGTTTGAGAAACACGAGAAAACCATCCTCTTCCTGCTAGTACTTTTCAAATTTTTTAGGAAAAGCTTAATTGTAACAGATTTCAGTGGTGAATAAAGTGAAGGAAAGGGGTTTTGAAAGGTGTGAGGGTTCTGCTGAACGTGCATGAAAGACTCTCCTGCTCTTGGTGTTTCACCATTGTCCTTAATGACAAGATAACACACATTATGCCCCTAAAGACCATGTAGTGGGCACTAATCCTCTGCTGCCAGATTAGACAAAGCTCACAAATCAGGATCAAAGGCCTATGAAGCTACTTTGATTAAAGCACAAGTACATGAAGACGATATTCTAAAATCCATAGGTAAAAGAAAAATATTTATCAATAACGAAGAAACTACTTCAGTTTTCAGGGATCGCATGTCATCCTGTATATCACATGCAAATTCTCCAAATACTAATGTGTGGGAAATGGTAATTAATGATGGGTCATAATTCTGTTTCTTTATAATACTGTAACAGGGCTGCAACATACCCTTGTTCAGCACAGCAAATATTTTGTTATTTTATTCTTGCAGCTTGACCCTGACCACCACAGTTTGGCAGCTGATATGATTAATTTATTCATCATCATGGCAACATATAGTCATTGATTATGTATTTGAACCAGCCATTATTACATAGAATGGAGCTCTTTTAGTGATGACAGACATTAAATTCCTACAAAATATCTGAGTTGTGGACATTTTGTGCATTGAATTCAAGTTCCTGAGGAGCAAAAAGATTCAATGTCAAAACCAGAAACTGAACGTTAAGTAACGAGCTTCAGTGACTGTTTCATGTACTAGTATTAATGTAGTGGTATCTCTGCACAAAATACATTAACTCAAGAGATAAAATCAATTTAGTCGTGCTCTACACAATATTTGGGTATCTCAAGCATGGGCCGACAAGTTCACATCTGCTCATAAATCCCAGACAGAAGTTAAACATTCAAAAGGGCAAGGCATGAAGATAAATGGAGAGAATTCTGAGGCAGGATTTTTAAGTGACAACTATCAACTAAAAAAGCATCTGCAGTGGAAGAACTGAGAAAGATAAACCCTTAAAAAAATATGATTTCTGGATCACAAGCTGAATAACAACACACTGCTGTAAAAATGAGCACATGTATTCAAGTAATTTTCCCTTTCTCTCAGAACTCTGAACAGTTTGGGCAGTAAGCTGGAGTCATAAACGTTCAGATGAATTGAAAACAGACTATAGGGGAGTTACAATGTGACTTAAATTACCTAGAAAACATGAACGGTTAATTGAATTGAGACTGTTAAGCCTGAACAGAAGAATGAAGGAGACACACAATAACAACCATCACAGGTAAAATGCTGTTTCCAGCAGAAGGGAGTCAGGTTACACAAATGGGAGAACTTATTAAAATGAAGATGGAGAAGCCCTTGTCTGCTTGCAGGTCACAGAGCCTCCATTTGCAGAGCTTTTTAATAACTGGTTAGCCAAATATTTATCAGAAATGGTATCAAGATAACTGATTTTACCCAGGCAGTAGAGGATGGACTGTGTGCCACTGCAAGGTCACCTTGAGCTCTGTGATTTTATGGAGGGTAGACAGAACAAGTCTGCAAAACACATCTCAGGCTAAATGTAGCCTCTCAAAAGATTTAACTGGAAAAGGATCATTTGTTCACTTAGGCAAATGTGCCTTGGAAAACCCCTACAACCACCTGCAATGTTCACACAACATATTAGGAAAAAAGCAGAATTAATTCTAGGAAATGCTCAAAAATGGGAAAATTCTTTAAATAGTATGATTCTGAGAAATGACAAACTAACACACTACAGCTCCAAAGACAGGCAAACTTCATCAGAAAGTTCCTGAAACAAATTACTGATTCACTCTCAAATAAATAGAGAATTAAAAATAAAACCAGAAAGAGAATTCAAGCTTACTGCTTCACCAGTTTTTCCAAGGTTTCCTTGGTCTCCTTGTTCTCCCTGTTAAATGTAGAAAACAGATGATGCAGTTCAGTAGAAAAGTAATTTCTTTCATATGTGTATATCAAAGCCCTCTATTTTTTAAGAGCCTCTTTATTTTCCAAGTTGTATCTGCCAATTAAAGCTTTAAAAGCTAAAATTAAGCAACGAATAAAAATTTAGTTTTGTCAGTGGCTAATTTTGATTTTGTAAAATGATGTCCTAATGTATTCAGGGTTTGCAGGCAAAAATGAAAACTATGTATCAAGTGCTCACTAATACATTAAGATAATACTATAAATTAATTCCTTACTTTTCATTAAATTCTCCATTCATTACATTCACTATTTCACAACTGCTTCAAAGGTAAATGTTGCCTTTGCACACTATTGGTAATTGTAATTTTGTTATGAAACATTAGGAAAATTTACATCTGAATGACATTTTAATCTCCCCCTCCTCCAAAAATTTTGAAACTATCATTAGGTATTAAATTAATTCTGTTCTCCTTAATAACTTTGCAAGTTACATTATATAACTAGAACATTTTTCTGTGTATTTTATAAGTGGAAGCTGGGTGTATATGCACTGTTAATTATTGGGCTATAGCTATAATCTCAGTCATTTAATAAGGGATGAACAATTATTTGCATGCTGTTTACACAGATTGAGGCTCAGCACTGAGAAATTCTGCTGCTCCTCTTTCAAACTGCAGCACTTGATCTCATCCCCACTCACACACCCCAGATCCTGCCAGTGTAGGAGCTGCCCTGAGCACCCTCACATCCCTAGGCAGCTGCACTTCGTTTTAGCAGGCGCAGCCTTTGCTCCCACACCTGTCTCCTAGAGCTGCATAATTTCCTTCTTTTCCAAAATGGGATCTTGCAAGAACACAGAATCACAATCACCGGTATGATGCACGTTTATATTATATGGAAACGTGTACTCACATCCTTTCCCTGGCATTCCCCTCTATGTGGCACTGTGTAACTGTACACAGTTGCTCCTCCAAATATATTCTATTGCATACATAAAACCACCACTTACCTTTAAACCTTCTGGTCCAGGATCACCTATATAACCTTTCTGTCCTGCCTTTCCCTAAAATAAGGATTAGAATAAAGTACTGTAAATATTTTATTTTAAAAAGATAATTACAACCTGATTTTTGTATTTATCAAAATATGTGCACTAAAAATTTACATTTTAGTAATATTTAATACCAAAGTTTGAGGAAAATGTATTTAGAAATCTACATCTGAAAATACACTGTAGAATATTACATCAAATACCAGAATAATAGCAGAATCTGTGTTAAGTCTTATGGCAGTCAACACTGAGAAAAAACTGCCACAGTCCAAGATGGAAGCACATCTCAATTTCACTTTGAAAAACATTATGGAAAGACAGAAAAAAGGCAAAGCCATATTTTCTCCTGTTGATTCCAGCAGCATAGGGATTCACAGTAACAGAATTTGACATTTAGACTTTAGGGACTGGTATCACAACCATCCTTCCTCAACCAGACAAAAACAGCTCAAATATCCTTTCCTCTTTATTCAGAAAATTGATGATGATTTTAAGCCTCATCTCTCTCCACTAACATTTTTGCTGCTCATCTTATCTCTGTGATACTCTGTTAATAACATGTTGTTAGCTGGAAGAAATACAGCAACATCAATCAGAGCAGGAGGCCACAAAGTGACACGATCTTTGAAGCATTTTATAAAATGCATCCCTCCCTCTGTTGTCACTCATACAGACCCACAAAGGCACACAAACCAGAAGGCTTTCCCCTTAATTTTCAATTACATGATTAGAATATAATTATGTCTCCCATTTAGGAGGTTGTTTTCTCTCCAGGTGTATTTTATTTTCTCTATAACAAAGCACAGCCTCACCCTTCGGTTATCTGGACAGCACAGCCCTGTCTAGACAAGCTTTCCCTATCCACTCTGAGGAAAAGGCCCTAGTCCAGAAGTAAAGGTCCAATGGACTGGATCTGGCTCAGGTTCTGGTTTAAAATGATCTCCACTCTTTTAAAGGCATTTTCTGCTCCAGCAATGAAGATATAGAAACAACCTAATAAAATGCACCAATGCTTGCACTGACTGAGCTGAGCTACAGTGACAGCTACAGTGTTAATATTTGGATAGCCTTTGAGAGAGTGAGCTAATTGTGAGGAAACTGAATAAACACAGCCACCTCTTTAATGTGACATCTACTGTATGTTCACAGGGCAAATAAACAAATACTAAAATATCAGCTTTTTTTGTTGTTGTTGGTTTGGTTTATTTTTTGGTTTTGGGGGTTTTTTTGGTGGTTTGTTTTGGGGGTTTTTTTGTGTGTTTTTTAATGTAAAAGTATTAATTTCAGAGAACGTAAGTATTTCATTTTGGAATACAATGTTTGAGAAGGAATGAAATCTCAAATCTCGTGTGATCAGATTCAGTTCAAAGACCTCTTCCAAAGTTTAAAGAGACTGAGCTCTGTGGAACTGATGTATACACCGTGGGGAAACAGAGGAGCATCCTCAATTTTGTCTCCAGTTGTTTCAGACACATGGGAATTCTTTTTAAGCTGGGACCTGAGAACCAGTGTGCAGGTTCATATTCACCTTCCGTTCATCATCCATTGCAGAGAATGATCTATTTTGATGGCAGCATTTGTCGGGTGGGTCCCAGCGGTTTTTTGTCTCTTGCACGTTTTTCAAAGCAAATGTTAGACATAAGGGCAGGGGAATGAAAAGAGAAAAGTAAGGTGAAAATTTATGGCTGCCTGCTTGGTGCATGCCTAATCCTGAACTGGGAGTTAATACTTTGACCTGAAAACTGCACAGTAGAAGGAGATGAGGATTCCAGAAGCACTAGAAACCTGCTCCATTACCGCTTCATAAAAATAATCAGAAGTGCACAGTACATCAGCTACAAGGGTACTTTACCTAATTTAGACAAAACCAATGCAAGTCAAGGCAACAGTGGTTGAAAAGAGGGCTAACCTATTAACCATGCCCACAGATAATGTCTACAGGGCAGGAGGCAAGGTTGTTGTGAGAAAGGCACAGGCAAGACTTTCGGATAGAACAGCAAGACATTAGGAAAAAAGTCTGTAAAACAGGCAAATGACTGAAGCAGACTGATGAGCAGAATGAAGAATCCCCACTCCTGGAGGCTGCAAAACACAAGTTAAACACATCTGCCAGCTAAAGACATAGCTGACAACTGATGGTGCCTTGGGCCATGGCCAGACCACTTCTTCAGGTCCCTCTCAGAGACCTTCTCTGCCCCCACGGCTATTTAATTAGTGTAGCAACAACACAGTGCTGATAGCGTTTACTTTCAGAGTTAGCATCCACTTTCTTAAACTCCTTTCATGGAAACTGGAAACAAAGCCTATGTAAATCAAATGAATATCAAACTGCAATCAAGCAAGCATAATTTAAGAAGAAAGATGTGTTCAGCAGCTTATTGACTAGCCCTGCTAAACTGTGTCAGATTTAACAACTTCAGGATTCTGACTCTCTCTCCGTTGTAATCACAGTCTACGTTACATGCCAGAGTGAAGCAGGAAGCAGGAAGGACAAGTAGAGATGGGAGCAGAGTTCAGAGCAGCAGTGGAAACAAGCTGGCCTGGAGCTGTGAAACAGCTGGAGCCAGCAGAAGCTGCAGAATTCAGGCAAGAGCAGATGGGCCCCTGGATGAGGAGATAAAACAGGCAGGGCTGCCCATCAAGCACAATTCCCTTTTCCCCTATGTGTCATTTCAGGAGGGGATGTTAGCCAGCAAGCTACTAAAAAACGTCTGAGGAGAGTAACCCTGGGGCCCACCTCAGATCCACAAACTCTTCTCTCAACAATTTGCTATGAGAGAGAGAAACCAGAGAGCCATAAGACATGCCAACGGTGTGCGCATCTCCCACTGAGAGAAATAAAAATCAAAATAATTTAGGTCAAAGTGACCCAAAGAAGATGAAACACATTTTGGTCTGCTAGGTTACACAGAAAATTTTCCTCTTGGGTCACTTTGACACCAGCTGATGGTGTTTGTGCATGCCCAGTGACATAGAGGATGAGAACGTAGGTGTCTCACTGCCCATGAGTCACCCACTACAACATCTTTTGCAACTGCCACAGCACAACATGGGGTTGCTGTCCAGCCATGAAGCCCTGCCCAAGGAGGAGACTCAAAGCACGATGCAGCCAAAACAAAAATCTCCATGATGCTCTCAGCAGAAGCTCAGACAGATGAAACTGAATATTGAACTAAGTAACAGCGTGTTTTGAAATGGTTTAATTTTTTGCGCATTTTCCTCAGCTGAAAAACAAGGAGACTTGTGTGGGACTGTTTTTGTTTGGGTTTTTTCTTGTTTGTTTTGGTTGGGGTTTGTTTGTTTAACACCTAATGTATGTGGCAAATAAATGTTTTAATATTATTTTTAACATAAAGCAAATCCCCAGCTTTGACTAGCTAACAAACAGGAAAAATGACATAAGGATACGGCCACTCTAAAAGCAGGAAACAGTGGAAAAGACTTTCTCAAGATCATGCAAGAAATGGGAAATCATCCAGAATGAAGACCAAGCCAGTGATTACCACACAAGGAAATCAAGTAAAGGCAGAAGATAAAATTGCAGTCAATGAACTTAGTGACATTCCTGTAATCCCTAGTGCAGGTTGGTATGCATTTTAGGTTAAGACTATTTCTAAAAACAAGCTTCAAGGTCACTAAAATACTCTTAGGCACTAGTATACTTTTATAAATAACAAAGAAATTGGACATTATTTTTAAACTTCTGTCTTTTAACACATGTCAGCATAAACAGCATTGTGATATTCCAGCTGTACTTTATTCAGTAACTATCTACCAGGTTTCTGGGAGATTTCTCAGATGGTATCACCTTTTTATTTCTCCCTGTGAGCCAGGTGGGTTCTTCCCCAATTTAAATATTTTGATATATTGGCCAGGTCAGTCCCTAGAAAGGGCATGGTGTTTTCATCTGTCTCAGAGGAACACCACAAGCAGTTTGTTATTTACTCCTTCCTTTTCAAAAATTTTATTTTGTGCACCATGGCCATAATTTTTTGTATGGAAAACCATTCCTCCTCAGAGCTCTGCCTTGAGCATGTGCTGAGGAAAGACACATCTTTATTCAGGAGATGCCATTTTATCACAGTCACTTCTCACAGTAAGTTTACATTTTAAAGCAGTCCTCCTACTGAAAAATAGCCTGTCCTAACAAAAATACTCACTTTTGGGCCAACTCCTCCAAGAGGTCCAGCTGGTCCTACTTCTCCCTAAAAGAAATCAGGATTTTAATGATCTTGATGTCTAGTTTAAAAAAAAACCTCTGCACATAACTTTTCATATTTATTATATCATCTTAAATTTACTTCCTATGTGTTTGTATGAGTCAAGTCTGATAGAAACCTACAAAACAAATTCATTAGGCAGAAAGCCATGACCTATGTAGATGCAACCAGAAAGGTTGTGCAACTGTTGGTATACCTACCATGATAGCAATATTTTCACAGTTTTGAGCAGGTAGAGACTCAGCAATGATGGGTCAAGCTCTGTTTGCCCTGAAGCTACTCAATTCTGGCAACATTTGACACTTATGCCTAGAAAGGCAGCAGGAACATTCCTGCTTTTCTCTTCTCTGTTGCTATGGCATTTTGCCAAGGCTTAACCCCTATCTTTTCTCAGGGATAGAAGAAGGCTGGGGTCAGGCCTGTCAGGTGTGTAAGAGAAGAAACGAGACACTGTGCTGTGCAGTGCACTGATATGGATAAGAACCATGTGAAACTGAAGTGTTAACTCTTATGGGTTCACTCATTACTCAGTTATGTATGAATTAGTATCAACCCTGTGCCAGCTTGTCATGCTGAGATCATTTTGTGGTCCACTGTTTCTCCTCAATATGGGAGATTCTCTCCAAGTTTCCAAGGAAGTAGTACACAGCCTTTTCAATTACAAGTGATTAGAAACTGGAACTCAGAAATCCTACCTGTTTCCTCACTTCTATATAGATCATTTTCCACTGTGAGCTTTTACTCCCTCAATACCTGTCCTGGAAGCCCATAGCTCAGCTATTTAGAAGTCAAGAGGTCTATTCCCAGCATCACCAATTAAAGAATTTCTAATGTTAGTTATTTTTAGCCAATGAGACATAAGCTTTTATTTTTATGATGATGAAGAATTAAGAATACTCAGTGAATCTATAAGATGCAGAACTGCTTTAATCCCTCTTAAGTAAACAGTTAGACTACTATTAACCAAAGTGTACCTAAGGCACTGTAGTTACACTGATAAATAATTTCTGTCTCCTTCCTGCCCACCACCTCCCATCTCCCCAGTTTAACTAAAGGAACCACATCAAACATGGCACATGTATTATTTGAGATTCCACTGAAATATCTAAAATAAACCACACAATGGATGTACAGTCCCATAAGGCTCCTAAAATCTCTTTGGAACACCTGACAAAATGCAAAAGAAACTTAATTTTTTGCATGACAACACCATACACACCTAACCATTGTTGTCTCTTACCCCTCACAACCCTGTCTTTGAAACATATCATCTTGACTGGATAGTTTTTTGTTCTTACCTCAACTCCTTTGGGGCCTTGTGGTCCTGGAGGCCCTCGGTCACCCAGAGCTCCCTAAACATCCAAACACATACAATGAGAACTTACAGCAACAGACAGTCACGCTGATCTGGTTTCTCTCCTCTTACAAATCTGGACAAAAATGAAAAACTGAAGAAGGCAGCTTCATTTCTTACCACTCTTCATAGAACTTCCCTTAGAACATCATGAGAAGATGCAGAAGCCTTTTAATATCTGCTGGAAAACTTTTACTACATACATTTAGCTGAGGCACTTTTCCTTTGATGTTGTGAGAAGGAAGTAAGAAAATATTTGAACTCACAAAAGAACAATTCCTCTTTTTAAAGAGTTACAGCTGACCATCATATTAAGATTGAAGTATCATCAATGTACAGATCTTTGATTTAGGCAGCCTTTAGAATAACATGTGATGACAATATTGCAATGGAAAGAAACTACAAAGCGAATTTTAAGCACTAGCTTGACCAAAACTGTGTGGTTTTTAGCCCTTACTTTTTGTTTAGGATTATAATCAGCTTCCCAGAGATAAAGCACCTTATCCTCTGCCAACTCGGGAGTTTTCATGACTGCTCACACCAACATTTTCAAAACTTTTTTAAAATTACTTTGCATTTAAAAAATCTTGGGCATCCCAATTACAATGATAATAATTAGGAAAAGCACTTGACCTGGCATAGAACAACAACAAAAAAATTATATAACCATATTATTAACATTCTGGGAAAGTTAAGCTTAACAGTATCAGATAAAAAAACAAGAACAAAGAAAGTGCTCTTTAGGAGAAATATGATCAGCCTCTGAAGAAAGCAATGGTGGGAAAGTTCCAAGTGTAAGCTTTATTAATTGCATACTAATGAAACTGAAGTCTAGACAGAAGGTGCAGACATTGGTCCAGTAACAATTTACTCAGCATGCAAAGTAAAATGGAAGAGAAAAATGGAACAGACCAACTCAAGGTACTGATTTTCCTCAAAGAACTCATCAGAGCAGGAAGGACAGGGGTGGGCTGCTGTTTGACACATCACCACAAAATGACAGGAGGGCTTTCAGTAGCACTACATAAGTAACGTTATAATATAGCTAGCCATGAAATTCTTTCTTTGACAGAACTGTTGTTTTAGTCTAACAGCAAAGCCCGTTAGGAGATACAGCCTTCAGGACTATGTAATTGCACACTGGAAATGGCAGCAACACTGCCAGTGTACACACCCTTCCACTGCTCTTAACTGGATCCAGAAAAAAGTCCCAGACTGTAAAGTGAATATTAAGATTAAATCAAATTCCCATCCCCTCTTTGAGGTTTCAGGGAACAAACAGAAAATGAAGGTAGACATTACACATATGCCAAAGTGTCTGGAAAAAACCAAGGGAGTCAGCAAATGGGTTATCCTGTAACTCACATAAACTCCCAGGTGACCATCCCTTCCAGAAAAGGTGAAACTCCTAATAGCCACTTCTATTAAATGTGTTATACAAACAAACATAAGTGAAGGGAAGAAGGAAGCTCTCAACTACTTCCATGGCACAACATACAATGCTGGAAAAACTAGCGGTAGTCAGCATATTCTGACCATCTTTTCCTCTCACTTTTCTCAATTAGAGAGCATAAATACTTCCAGGAATAACATAGGAAACAAACTAAGTTATTTCAGAACTTCTTAAAAACATTCTTATGCCTTTTCTTTTAAAAAAATGCATGTTGTTGGTTTGTTTTTTTTTTTAATAAGTGGTGGATCAAGATCAAACACCTTCTAAAATACTGTTTCTAATTTGAGTAGTGTTCTGTAGACCAAATTACATAATAAATCCTTTGAACATTGATTTAGAAAGGGCAGATATGCTGATTACTGCACTAATTTAGGGAAAATTTACAATCCAGAACTTCTACTGGCATTAAGCAACAGCTTAAACTTCCCACCAAGAGGCTGAATTTATCCCACACCAACCGCTAAAAAATAAAGCTTGTCCTGCTTTCTTGGCTTTTAAAATGGGAATTGCTTCTGAGGAAGCATAAACAAAAACATGAGGAAAATAGCAGCACAGTGAGAACCGTTCTCTAAAAATAAAACTAGAGGAAATTTTTTAGAACTGCAATCAACTCAAGACAGCTGGGAATCCCAAAAGCCAAACACTTCCAAAGTTATGCGGCCCTTCTGCCTCAGTACTAGGAGCAATGTAAGAGTTTTTCCAGTTTGGTAATCTTTCTTTTCAGATGTGAGCCATCAGTTCTTTGTGATTAGGACAGGCTGTCTAAGTTTTCTGTCTCTAATACCAAATGTGCTGGAGAGAACTGGATCTTGGTCACCTGTGTAATGTCTGTATCAAAGGAGCACAGAATCCTAAATTTTGGGGGCTACCTTTTAGCACCTTTACGTAAAGACTTTGTGAGAAGACAACAAATTGGCAATGCATGTATTAACCAATTCTACCAAACCCACTTTGGATATAATGTGCACTAACACAAGCTCAGTGAAGAAACTGGGCAGCAGGGATTAGATCTCAGTCAAATCATTCATGTATCACCCTGGATGATTCAAACTGAACTGCAGTTCAAGAACTGCTGTATCTCTCTTCTGCTATTTCCCCTAGGCCCTAAACAGTGTTTTTGTTTAAGTGCTCTGGTAAACACAAACACAGAAGCAACTGCCACTGTCATGGTCAGACAAACTCATTCATATAAGGCTGCTAATGTTAAAAATACAGACACATAAAAAAGCAAGCAAAGCAATAAATCAGAACTAAGGAAAAGACCCACACGTGTCTCCAGAAATATATTTTAACTTCTCAGTTTGCCTCATCAGATAACTAGTTCTCAGCCTTCCTAGCAGATTCATATCTGAGCTATTTTGGTAAAAGGCTCTTAACACAGCTGAAATACAAAAAATGCAGAAAATATTGTCTGTGGCTCCAGCAACAGGATTATGTGAGACCTTCTCCAGAATGATCCCCTTTGGCATAGAGGTATTGTTAAAATCTTCCAGGAACAAATAAGCCCCTATCTTTAAACTATTTATTGCTCCCCATTCTATGCTTTCTTTAGCAGTCTGCCACAAAGTTTCCCAACTCTGTTGATGGAAAATATTGCAATTTCCATGTCTGTTTATTCATGGACAACCTTTATGTTCTGTTCTTGGACAATTTATATTGTTGGTTTTGTACAGTTCTTTTTCCTCACTGATTTCTGCCCTCTGGTTTACTTAAAGATCAAAAAACACCCTTCATTTTGGTACAAAAAATAAACTGCCTCCCAGAATACAGGCATGCAAGTATCCTTTTCTGCATCTAGTCTCACTTGATTGAGTCCTTCTGGAATACAAATGCCAGAACTGTACTAGCTAGATAAAGCATTCTCATGCATTGTGCAGTGCCATTAATGAGATATCTTGCCTCGTGTATTCTAGAATTTCACTTAATTTCTAACTGCCTCTTTGTGCTTTTATTTCAGAAAAATCTGGTAATGTCTTTGATCTAAATTTACAGTAGAGTTTATTGTTTTAGCCCTTGCATGGATCAGTCTGAAATAACAGAAGTGGAATAATTTAGCATAAAGCACAGGGGTTTTAGATCATCCAAAGATCCACAGCTTTGTTTCATATAAAAACTTTATTCCATCATATTTGTAACTATTTATCACAGAAAATATAATCTAAGAATAGTCCCAAGGCTGTAAGAACCTTCATTGGTACCTGCTTTTCAACACCAAGTAGTCAATCTTTAGATATTATTCAACCATCTTCCTCTGGGTTAAAGTCTGGCTCACTTGCACTTTTTGTATTAGTGTCTACCGTTTCCATTTTAAACAAAAGTTTCCCATATATGTTTTTATTCAAAGCTTCATTAAAACTCCATACATGTATAATTATACATATATAATTATTGCCTCAGCTGGGTCTAAAATATTGGTCTACTAAAGAGAGCAGAAACTAAATTATTCTGATACAGGCATTTTTGTATCTGTTATTATATCCATAATATTGCATTCATCTATCCTTTATTATAGCCATAATATATTCCAGCATGTGACTTTTACCCATTTTCCGTATCTTCAGCTGCTATTTGTTTCAAAATTTGATAAAAGCAATTTGTATTACTCAGGTAGGACCTGAGCTGTACAAAGATCTGCATGCATTTGGTATGCATTTCATTTAAACACAGGTGAAACACATGCTACTTTCTAGTCCAAAGCATTTTCTCACACCTCTCTTGCCATTACTGTTCCACCTAACACAGTAATTACTCTCCTAACTGTGTGGACACCATTAAACATTCTAATAACTTCCTCATATAAATACCTGAGACAAAGTACCTGTATTCTGGCAGTAAGATGATCTTCTCACAATGCCAGGGTTCACCTCGCAGAGCCTGTTCCTCAGAGATTGACACTGTTACTGTTATTTTGCATAGGTTTTCATATAATCTTACCTTAGGACCTTCAGGGCCATTTAATCCAGGTACACCAATATCTCCTGGAAAACCCTAAAGAAAGCACACAGAGAAATTATTTGCAGAGGAGGAATGTTTCCAATGTACTTGTTTTGATTCTGTTAATTCATTTAACAAATCTGCATCACAGAAACAAGAAATAAATTTGTTCTACCATCTCAAAAAAGTCAAAATCAATTAAGTTTCCTTGAAAGGACTTGGATAGGTGACAGATTTTAGGCAGCTTTCGTTAAACTTAATTTAGCAGATGTCAAGATGGATTTAATTTCTTTTAGCATAAGACTTTTTATCCACTAAGCAATGTTTAAAATTAAACCATTGGACTGGTTTTGATGCACAAAACCCACTGCCAAGCTGCCAGCACCAGGTCGAGCACTTATGAATTCAGCTGTTTTTCAAAAAAGTTTAGAGAACAGCTGAAGCCCTTTAACCCATGGCCACACTTTAAGGACGAGATCACTCCAAGATTACGAGAAGGGTAGGAAGCCTTTTGCCTCCAAATCAGCAGGTCATAATCTGGGTCTGCCTGGCAGTAACTGAAGGTGACCAGCATGCAGCATTACTCACAACATGCCCTTGTGAAACAGTGTGTGGTATAGGTCAAGGTGTTGGTAAAGAAAAAGGAAATACGCACAGAAAATCAATCAACTAAAATTATCACTGCAAAACATCTGGCCAGTAGGCATAGGGAGGGACACCAGGGCAATGCCTCTGTGTCAGAGGAATTCAGTGCTACAACCGGTTTGCTTTGTAAGGAATGAGTGTATTTTAAGGGAAAAAAAATGGTGCAGCTTAACCCTTATGCAATATAATAGTGAGTTAACTTTCATAAGGTATCAGGAGAAGATACCTCATCTTTGTATTTGTAGAATAAAATAAAGCATTGGTAAATGACCCTTCAGTTAGCACAGGGCCGCCTCAGTCACCTGCTAAGATAATGTTTGATTTTGTTTTTTAATAAATTTTAAATTTCATTAAATCTTGACTATCTGAAAATAGCAAGACTGCCACTTCCTCTGAGCAAAATATTTATTACCACATCTATCCACAACATGGTCTAACACCAGGAAAAACGTTTCCTTCTTCCTCAAAAGAAAATCATTACAGACTGAAACTCACAAGTATCACTCTTTGCGTGCATACTTTTCCAATAATGGAAATGAAAGCATCACACATGTTCAGAACAATTTAAAGAATATCTGATAGAGAACTTCCAGCTTGAAATTTTCTCTGGCACCCTTCCATGCTAATGCAGGCTAATAAGTAGGAAAGAGGTATTAAAAAAATTTCCCTCATTAGGTCGATAATAGTTAACCATACTCTGTTCTTCAAGAACAGCTGAGCTTCAAATACAAGTAATAAAAATTTCTACCGATTATTCAAAATTAGCTGACATTTGTCACCAAAAACTTACTAGAAAGGTAAAGATAAATCATAATTTAGCAAGAAATGTGAAAAGAGCTACTATCTTACCCTCAACTACAACTCTGTTTGCTTTCTGGTCTTAATAGGATGCAGAGAGACTTAAAAGTAGGGATTTAGATGGGATGCAAATGTTTTTAGTAATTTTTATATACTAAATAAAAAATAAATGTATAAAACAAAATATGAACCAGAATTATATAAAAAATCAGGTTTAGCACTTGAATGCTAATGAGTATTAAAAGCAAACCACTAAAGAGTAAAAATGTTCTGAGTTCTCAGAGTAAGTGGAACAACTCTAACAACTCAAGATTTCACAAAAAGTCACAATGGTTGCATTTTGTTTTGCCATAAAGCAGCAATTAATAGCAGAGCTGTGCAGCATATCCAAAATGCCTCTAGGTGGCACAGAGCATATTATTTTCATGTGACCAAGGCACTGATACCTAAAGCATTCACTTCCATCACCCTGTGTTTCTATATAGCTCGTAACAGGAGGTGGTGTTTTTGTTTCAAATCCTGGCCACCGTATTCTACTGGAATACACTACAGTGTTAGGTCAATTCTTCAGACGTTTCTAACTCCTCCTTTTTTAATTTTCAATTTTCTTATTTACAGACAGTAAATAGTTACCAAGGGGTGGATTGTTTTGTTTGTCTAAGCCTCTAAAGTGTGAAAAAGTGCAAAACGCTAACAGAGACAACTTCTTTCATGGTAATAAATATTCCAGAAAACAATCTGTCAAGAAAAATGTTAATTTACAAAGGCTCTTATGCTTTCATAAGGGAATGTATCTATTTTATTAATTTATTTGTGTAAATTTTGCTAGAAGGACCATGAGGTGTAAGTGTTGACAAGTACCATTCATAATTAGAAGAATAATCCTATTTGGAAACCTTTGCATGTCAGGCAAAGTCTTAGGATGCAAGAGGACTACTGGTTTGAGGGCATCAACACTAGCACTGCATTTAAAATTTTAAAATCTTCATCATTATCATCTCTGTGAAGCTGGATTAAGACTTTTTCTTGAGTCATGGAGAAAATGCAGATGCTATGACAGTATTAGAACACTGTTTCCAAGATGATCTCACAGTAGTAATCCACAAAATAAGTGTATTAACTCAAGACAATTCCAGAAACAGAATGAACCAGAAAGGAGTTCCTAAAACACCTCAACAATAGCACTTGTCATTAACGTTCCCAGCAGTGAAGTGGTACACATTTTATCACTATCTAAATTGGCCCAGAGTTATTCAGCAGCCAGCTCCCAAGGAAGCTACTCTAGATTAAAAATTCATTATTCTTCCATAAGTGAAATGCTGGAGATTAATGTATAGTTTCCAGCTGCAACTTGGTTTATAGAAGAGACTATTCAAAACAAAACATCAGTCAATACTATGACTTCTGCTCAGGAAATGCACAGTGTAGATTCTTAACTTCCTGTCAATCAGAAGTCTGGCAGCTCATAGGATACAAATTGTTATCAAAATGTTGCTGCAGACGTGGCCTTTTGCCTGCAAAGCACTTTAGAGCTCACTCTGTTTAATCAAAATAGAAGTGACATCAAAAAATTCAAAGTACCAGCTATCTCAACACAAATGTGCTTTAACCTTGCTGTGAAAGTGTTCCCTTTTGTACTGAAGATTTAAATATAAAATTAACATATTTATTGCTCTTATTTATCTATATAATGTGCAATTAGTGACAAAATGCAGAGATGACCAGGTCGTTACTATGGTAGGGCATGTCAGTGCCTCAGAGATAATCACTCTGAGGAAACATAAAACACAAGAGGGTCATATGAACAAGCACGGTTCAACATTATTTAAGAAGTTCAGATAAATAGAATATTCCTGCAAAATTAATACATATTTATTGACAAAAACCCGAAACCAAAATATGTACTTATATCAAGTAACTTTGGGAAAGGACCAGCTGTGCAAAGGCCAGTAAGACATATAATCAATTCTTCAACAAGAACAGCTCTTTAGATGTATGCCAGAACATGCAATTAATGCAACTATTGTCTTTATTTCTATATTTCCTTCAAGTTATCTGCATGCAAGATATTTGATGCAATATTGAAACAGAAAGCTACGCTATCACTGCACTCATGGCATTTTTTGCACAAACTCAAAAAAATCCTGTGATAAAACATGCATTAAAAATAAAACTTTTTGTTAAAATAACAACTCACAGCCAGTGACTCCTGTAAAAAATACCTGCCTTTTGGACTGTTTGCTGTTATTTGAATGTATCCCTTTCCTTTATAATGCTACTGCCTCGAGCATGAAACATCCCAGCTGAATCCCATATGAGCACTTCCCTGAAGGAATAAGCTCACAGCTTCAGATCAAAATACTGCACAGATGAAAAAACTTCTGTTGAGGATAATGACTAATGCTCTCTCTGCTCCAGATGAAACCTATTTATAACACCCAGAGCACATCTGAAGACACATCTGAAGAAAACTAACACCCTTATTTTGGGGGGATAATTCAATGCGATTACTGGAGCAAAATTCAACTATAAAATATTCTGAATACCTGTGGAAGCCTGTTAAAAACTTGTCTAATTTCACTCATATTAACAATAAGCATTACATACTTAATTGTACACAGTACACACAGGCACTGTGAAAACAGTCAGATCAGCACTTTCCAGTTGTCATACCAATAAAATAAAGCTCTATAGAAAGTTCATATTTTGGCAGTTCATTTTCAGCTGCATGACAAAGCAGCAAAATGTGTAAACTGATGAAGAACATGCTCCATAAAGCACTCACTGAATATATCCAGTGGTTTGTGAGCAGCACACACTCAGGCACGCGACAGAGCCTGGCTCTGCAGCAACATACCCAGCAGAGAACTTGGCTCAACTCTGCAAGACTTCTGCACTGAAAAAAAAGCCCTTGGCAGCCAACCCTTGTACAGCCACCCAGAGAGAGCACAAAACCTCTGTCCCTCCCACTGCTCCCTCCTGCCCACCAGCACTGCAGTTCTCAAATGGACCCTGGCTATGGATGGGTGGCTTATTTTAACTCCAATCTGGTGACTTATGCTGCAAAGGAAAGAATTAAGCAGCAGTTCACTGCTGACCTTCACTTAAAACAACAAAAACCTGTGAGGATGACTGAAGTCTGCCAGCCCTGTTCCTCACTGTTGTGTGCAGAGATAACTGGACTTCAGCTGCTGTAGAGCCAGATTTACAGCAGTTTACATGGGAAGAATCAGGGATACAAGTGCTTATTCCCTACACTATAATCTACATACTCAGACTTGTAATTGGAAAGACCAAAGGATCCCCAGTTTCTTATTTCACATGTACCCAAAACAAGCTTGGCCATGAGGACAGGGCACATTTATAAATCCCGCTGTCTTAAGTGTTGGACAAGAGCGGAGAGAAACAGTTGGAAGTAGGATCTGACAGGTTCTGCTGCTGGGCAGACACAGCCTTGTTCTCCCTACTAATAGCTACACCAAACAAATCTCAACATAGCCTTTTTTTCTTTCAAATAAATTTTTCCTAGAAGGCACATGGTATGGATTGCCATGTTCATACAAAATCCAAAGTAGTCCCCTTCCAATACACTAATTCATCACATTCTTCTATTTCCAGGAACATCAAGGGAATATGCAGCATAGGATGAAATGTCTGTTTTCTACATGGGGTCACAGAAAGTCTGACCAGACCACTCAGCTAATAAATAGGAGCAAGGAAAGCAGCCCTGTCTGACAAGCTAGCTGAGTATTTTTGGAAGAAAACACATGATCAAATACATGCTAGTAGGCTTTTCTTGTAGAAAAAATCCACACTACTTGCTCACACTCCATATATTCAGTTGTGTTTAAATAGCTTCTGGCAACAACAACTAGTTTATTTTCATAAGACAAAGTAACAGTGAGAGCAAGATACAATCTTCAGTTTTAAGCTGCTTATTTGGAATTCTTTTTATTACAGAACTTCTAGTATTTTCATTTTGTTGAAAATCCTAGTATGCTGTTATTCTGTTTCTGCTGTTTTGCCATATGGTGACCATGTTTTTATGAAGTAAAAGGTGGCAAAACTTCTTCTGCTTTATTCAGATCTGTCTTGTGTGATTGAAGTTAAAAGAAACATTGCTTTGTGGTTTTAAACCTGACATTTCACAGCCAATTACTGAAACAGACACTACCTCCCCTCCCCAAACCAAACCATCAAAACCTGGACACTCAAGTTTTAGTTATCTAGCATAATGCACTTTATTTGCCTTGTGATGATGAAGTTGCACTACTGAGCAAAAGGACATGCTGAGCTGTTCAGACAGAAAGATTCCCAACTATAACTGCCCTGAGGGTACCAGCCCAGAGCAATGATCTTTCCCCCAGACACAAAGTAGTATGTCTGTGTTGGAATAAGGACCTATGCAGGACTTCCAGCATAGGCATTAGGGCCAGCAGGACTTCTAGACCAACAATTTGCTATTAACCAGTCACAGGCATCCCTTGCTGGAACCTGTAAAGAAAAGAGCTGATGCAAGGACCTCCTTTGCTAATAATGAAGAGGCTGACAAAATCTCAAATCCTGAGTCATGGAGGGAGGCAGCTGTGGACTGTGCACAGCATGCACAGGCTTTGTGTCCTCTGTATACCCATACGCTAAAACAAACAGGCTTATTCTGAAAAGACCATCTTGTGTTGCTACAATGCACTTACCAGAGAGTTTCTCTCAGTGAGGGCTCTTCTCCAATAAGAAAAGCAAGAATACAGAGCCTTGGTTTGAGGAGATATGCTCAAATATGTAAAGCCAGGAAAAAAGATAATTTCTAACATATATTCCAGACATATTAAAAAAATAAAATAACAAACAAAACCCCCCAAACAAACAAAAAACCATCACCCCAAACCCCAAAAACATTCATTGCAGGTGGTTGGTTAAAAAGAACAAATTGGAATTTGTGCTTTCATCTCTCCACCAAATACGTGTGCATGTACATGCCTTTCCAGTACAGACCACAGAATCTTTCCTTAAATCCCATGGTATAAATGACATTCAACTCACCTCTATCAAGCAATTTCTTACCTCAGGTCCCTGAGGACCCAATGGTCCACGGGATCCAGGATCTCCAATTTTCCCCTTAAAAAGTCCAAACAATTAAGATTTTTGATGAAGATTATTATGAAGATTTTAAAAACATTTTAACAAGAAAGCCAACTCCAGTGTTGATATGCCTTTTTCACTGAATAGGAAATTTTATAATTGCCTCTCTTTGGATTCAATTAAGACTAGTTCTTCACATTTCTTTGAAGTCACAACAAAAAAAAAAATCAAACTAGTTTTATACAAAGAAAATTGTGAGTTTTGGGATGGTATAAACAGTCATAAAACCCCCTTGAAATACATAGCTGTTTTCACACAAAAACTACATCTTATTTAACAGCCAAGGAAGTAACAGTTAGAGATACTGGTTTACTTACTTACCTATATATTTTAAGCATCCAATAGTAGTTTGTGAGTAATAACAGTAAAATTGGGTCCTATCCACATGTTATAATGACTCCATGATACACAGATATTTACACATCTAAAAATGGGCCAAAATATTTTTCTAAGTCATATCTGTTCTTCTACACTTTTACAAGTTTTCTGCTGCCATAATTAGATGGAGCAAAATTAAGGTCTGATCTGGAAAATTTTTTTTAATTTTTAACATAAACTATTTTATTGTAAATTCATCATACAAAGTTTAAATTGTATTACTTCCAGGACTGAGGTCTCATAGCTTAATTTAATAAAAGTCACAAAGTTGGTCACATTCAGTTTCCACTTAAAATACACAACTGTTTAGATTTAAAAAAAAAAAAAAAACAAAGGGTTTTTAA
>JAWWEV010000004.1:14372154-14392553 GCA_035583235.1 Hafferia zeledoni
AATCCAAATACTTTTTTTCAAATTTCTTTTTATTAAGTCTTCATTTATATTTAAAAAAAAAAAAAAAAAAAAAAGGTTTTTTTTACTGAGTGTAAGGGTCTGTGACATTCCAGAGGTTTAAGTAGGATTATCAGGAAGTGGCTTGATTGCACATAAGAAAATTGACACTGGAGTGAGTATTGGCAGCTTTTATTTATACATAGAAAAGAGATATTACTGCTAAAAGCCAGGTACCCCTGTGCTGCATGCCTGTTCTACCTCAACATTCACAAACCCAGCAGAAGTGGCTGCCCTGCACAGACATCTTTAAAGTTGCTACAAATCAATGAATACTGGAATTCATGACTAATCCCATCCCTAGAAGAAATGACTGGCCATTATTAATGAGATTTCACACACTCTCCAAATCCAGTTAGTCCAAATGCTCATCTTGGCAGTTCCCAAAGCTCTCAGTGGATTTGATTCAAGTGTTACCAACATGCCTATTCCCTCACAAAGTGACTGTCACAGAATACCTCATATCCTAAGCACTCCTCTATTAAAATTCGACACATGCTATCTCTGTAATAAAGTCTCACATCTTAAGATCAGACTCACTAACAGCAGTCACTAGAAATAAAAACATCTTAGACCTCAGTCTTTGTGCATTTTGAATTAGGTCATTCTAGAGGATTACATGTAGTATGAGCATACCAATCACATAAAAGTATCAAATATAACAACATATAGTGTTATATTGAGAGCAGAATTTGATGTGCAAACTTACTGGGGGTCCTGGTTTTCCTCTGATCCCTGGAGGTCCTGGTAAACCCAGAGCACCCTGAAAAAAGAAAGCTATTAAATGCACATGAAAATGAATTGTTGCATTTGAAACAATAGATTGCTATATTTTGCCACCTGAAACAGGCTTCAGAATAATTTGGTAGGATGAGAAGTGTCTCCTAATATTCAAGTTGGATCAAAAAAGTTCTCACAGGATGTGCTATTTCAGTGACTTCTGATGCACTAGCCAAACAGGAAAGAAGATCCTTCTTGATCTCACTTTCATGATACAAAGGAACATGCCAAACCTTGTGCTGTGCTAACCACACTAGGCCCAGGTGAGCTGCAGATGAACCTCAAGGTTTAAGGGAAAAATATCTTTTATAATAGTTTTTTAGCAAGTTTCAGATCATACCATAATTCTGCTCTTGTTTGATGCATCTCTAAACACAGCTGCCAGAATTCTGCCTGTGCTATTTACTTGGCTTTTTTCTCACGTTCCATAACTTTTAGTTAGCACAGCATTTCTTTAAAATGTGTTAATTCAGTGATATCCAGTAACTTTTCTACTGTATTCTACTTTTACACAACTAACCTGTTGCATTTTAAGAGACTCAGAAGGCCAATGAAGTCGTTGAAATTGGATAATTTCATAAAACAATGCAATTATAGCTTACCTTATCTCCTGGGTACCCCTGGTCTCCTGGCTCTCCTGCAAGGCCATGTTCACCCTAAACAACATGTAATTTTATACAGACATATGTGTGTGGCTGAAAATGGGGTGGTCTTCAGATTCAGAGAATGAGAAATTTTAATTGCTAAATATTAAATTAATCTAACATAGATCTTTGACAATGCAAGATGTTGCACTGAAACACCCCCTCCAGGAAATCCTGTAGACCTGGACATTGTTACATCCAGCACTCAGTGTTCTGCACAGAAATAAAATACCAGATCATGACGTGAAGTAATTTTAAAAAGTAAAAGTCAGGAGAGAGAAGATATCAAAAGGAAAAAGGGAAGACTTTGCCAAGTGCATTATGCTTAAAATTTAATGGAGGGAGTCTGAAAGAACTATGCATCTCTAAGATAATGAAAATATTTAAATCACCTTATCACCTTTCATTCCAGGCTGTCCCACACTCCCTGGGAAACCCTGTTGAAATAAAGACGACATAAATCTCATGTGGAAATATAATTCGGAAGGCAGTGCAGGCAGCTCAGCTGGCTGTGGGATCATTAATACCATACCATGGGCCCTGGAATTCCTGATGGTCCACTCGGTCCTGCTGGCCCAATGCCTCCCTATCAAACAGCAAGAAAGGTGACTGCATTAAACATTTGATAATTTGGAATAACTTAAAGACCGCTAACAGAATTTGGAATTTTTCTGCACCACAGAGAGAAACCAAAATCTTTTTCTGGATAATTACTTGGTGGAAAAAGATATCCATATCATAAGTCATCCAGCTTTACAGTTCCCAACTCTCCTGTACATTGTATATTCAAGAGGAGACCACAGTACATTAGGCTATGCAGAATAAGGAATCTTTTTTTGTACTGCAGCAGCACATTGAATGGCCATTCCTGCTGTCCTTCAGGTTACATGCCAACACTTCTCTGTAGGCATTGAACTGGGCTTCAGGAAATTATTCTATGATGAGTAGGGTCATAAAAATGGCCTTCTATGGTCTTATTACTGGAATTTCTCATCTATCAGTGAATTCTACAAGTTAAAAAAACAAGCAAACAAACAAACAAAAGATGTAAGAGATGTGACTTCCAAAATATCAAGTGTGCAAAATTAGGCCTGCATTATGATGGGCATGCTAACTTTCCTGTGTTCTTGTACCTTCAAAGCGCTTACTGCATCTCTCTTTTCTGCAATTTATATGGCAGAAAAAAAGAGAAATTTTATGACAGGAAAGAGAAAAGTGAAGCACAAATTAAGAAAATTAAGAATCTTACAAGATCAATACAGTAACACCAATAATATTAATGAAAGATGGTGAGCTAAACACACAGGACATGATTTAGCAATAGTTAAAACTATATTACAAGGGGGAAAAATCTATCTACTTTCTCCCTATTCTACCGCTGGGGAAAAAACCCAACCAAAACAAAAAGACAATGTTCTATCTCTATGGCTATGCAAAAATTTAGCAACAAATACTAATGCAGAAATCTTTTGCCACTTGCTGAGAGTGAAGTGGAAAAGATGAGATGGGCATCTATTCATTTCTGGCTCACTGAAGAAAAAGGGAGACGCAGTGTCTCAATGGCACTCGGTAGAGCTCCCAAGAAAATTGCCACTCTACATTGCTTTAGCTTTTCATGACTGCTTAAATTATGTCTACTATCATGCAAGATGATCAAGATAAATTGCTTACATTGCTGTCTTTCACTTCTGCTACATATTCTAGTTCAGCAAGGCACTTCTCTAGTAATGATGCTGCATGCTGAAATGTACACTTACCGTAAAAATAGTAGCACTGATTGAAAAATCACAGAGGGATGCTGAGCTGGGAAATTTAGCTCACGAAAGCAATGTGAGGAAGTTCCAAAACAGCTTTACAATATTCAGTTTCCTTAAACTCCTGTCACAAGTTACCACATATATCGAGAGATCTAATTAACAGCAAAGAACTGGAACTGCACAGAAATAAAACTGAAAAATATCTCACTGATAAGAAAAGTGTCAAATTAGTAAGTCTGTCGGGTTTTTTAACCATCCTCCACCTACAACAGTCTTGCTATATGTTAACACATGCTTATCAGTTTGCTTGAAATTTTCTCGTACATAAAACCCAAAAATTTCTCCAGTTACATAAAGTGTACCTTTCCCACCATTTCTGTGTGACAAGTAAAACTAAAATCAAATTGCTTTTGACTGTCAAAAGGTAAGATAGCAGAAAAGTATTGAGTGGGTTTTTTAATGAAAAGAAAAAATTATAGGAAAAACTAGTTCTGGCAACTGTAGCAGTAAATTTTCTGAAACTCTTTATCTTATTAACACTCATGGCCCTGTGAAGTCTTGAGAGACTGACTGCTCAGCCAGCCAAAACTCTGAACTTGGCAACAGCTTTGTGTATTGAAAACAATCATGGAATGAAGGAAATACTGGACTCAGCTTGCTGATGGCTTCTCATTTTGACTCTGTTCTGATGAACAAAGACAAAAATACAACTAGCTCTTGACACTGCACCCAGTTGGGCTGGACAAGCTACCTGAAATAATGGTGCTGGTTTATGCCAGAAAAATATATTTAATCTCATGGTCAACATTACATCTTGCAATAGTATAATTTGCTATAATTGACTAAGCATTTTAAAGCAAACATGGAGGACTGTAGTCTGAATAAGAACCATGTGAACTGAAGCCAGAGAGCACAAACCCATTTGGAGGGGGCAGGTGTGCTCAAGGAACAGGCTGCACCACCCAAGCTGTACCTGGAGATGGTGGGGTTCACCTGAAACTCCCCCACGGTCTCAGTGAAATTCTGCAATAGTTTAAAGAGCAAAGTGGTTCCTCATAATGAAACTCTGGAACAAAGCACAGCTCTTCCAATTACCCGACTGGGAAAGGAAACCAGAATAACCAATACAATGCAGCTGAACTGTGGGAAAGAGCCCCACGTATGACCAAGAGAAGGCTGGCCACTCACATGGAGCTTTGACACAAAAAATTGTTGATTTCATGCTTGCAGTTCAAAATCTAAATATGCCACTGATTTTTTTCTCAAGAAATAGCTCTTATTATGATTATATTTCATCTATGTGCAAATGGGAAAAGCTTTGGACTCATGATCAAAAATTATTTCTCTGTTTCACAAAAAATTATTGACCTTGAATCTCTCTGTAAATGACTTCAAATCAGCAAGAAGGCAAATGGAGCTTTGAGTCCACAAACATTTATGGTCATGAATTCTAGGTAGGGCAAAACTGCTGACTAAGTTTTAAAAACCTAGACACATTATTACAGTGATCAAAGTCTGACATAAAATTTCAAAGACAGTCACGTAAGAAAGAGAAGCAAACTAATTCTAAGCCAATTCCCAAGAGTGTAACCTCTAGTAGCACGAGTGCTGCAATTGGCTGGAATAGGTCAGCTGACAAGAAAGAACACAGTAAATGATATTTGCATGATGAAGGCTGGAGGCCACAGAGGTTTCTTGACCAAGCTTTTGTTTTCACTATGGCAATGCCATAACAATCCCAAATCAGGCAGCAAGGGATGACTTACAGGAATATTTTCTGTTATAAACATATAATTAAAAAGTTAATAATAATTGAACTCAACTGTTGTACTTCAAAGAAAAAGTCAGATGACCGCCAGTATAAAGTAACAAACTTATCAAGAGTTTTCCAGATCTGCAGATATCAAAAGAAACCCACAAAGCAAACACTGGAGTCAATCATGGCTTTCTTAATTCAAATGTAAACATGCTATTTCTCCCACATTATCAACATGGTTGCATAGCCAGGAATGATTGAGACAATGTCAAGAACCGAATAGAGGTTCTCTATGAGTAAATACATGAATTACTTAAAAAACAAGGGAGTAGGACAACACAGGATGAGTCCCATAGGACTCACTGATGTCCCAGAGCTTCTCTGGCACAACTGTGTTCATACAGCTACAGCGTGTAACTCCACACTGAGCACTACAACCTTGTTCTACGAATATTAAAAAAAAAAAAAAGACTAACAAGTTGTCAGCCGTATTCAGGAACAAATGAGGGCTGTGGTTATTAAAGTGTTGGAGACTGCTGCACTTCTTGAAAAAGTACCACTGGCTTTAGTGCTGTAAACTAGCAAATTTGGTTATTTCAGATAAAAAGAATAGACATATACAGAAATAAGCATACTGTGGTAATTTTAGTTAGGCCTTTTGAGAGGCCTCGGTTTTAGTAGGCCTGCTAGTGCTACGAAAATTAGGAAAGACAGGAGTCACCTGACTGAAGCAACCAAGGCAATATTTCATATGAGATGATGCAAACTACAAATACAGCAGAGTAGGAGGAGTTCTCAAAGTTCCATCATGGCTGAGGAGAGGCAAGACAGGTAGCCACTGTCTTGCTGCAGTGGGCCTTGGCTGCTGCCCACTGCTACTCTGCATTTTCTTTGAGTTTAGGAAAGTAAACAATCTATTGTTATTCTCTCTCTTTTGCCTTGCTGGGTGTCTTTTCGGGTGCTTTATGGATCTGGAGTGATGGGATCTGTTTCTAGTGGGAGGCAGGAGACTGTTGTTACATCTAACGTGTGTAGGTGTGTGTTATATTGTAGTTTTCTTTTAGTTTTCTCTTTTCTGTATCAATATATAAAACTAGTTTAAATCTTGGAGGTGTTTTTCCCCTCCCTTTTCTTAGCAGGGGGGGGAGGGAGACTGACTCTGTGTTGGGCAGTTGGCATTTTTGCCAGCTCAACCGAAGACCCCAAGCATATCTACACCAAGTACAGAAGTACTCCATACAGGCAATGGGACAGCAGTTTTGTAGAGAGACTAAATAAAATCATGGCTACCTAAAACAGAATCTGTTTAAATCTTTGGATTTTCATAATAACTTTTATTATTTCCCAAATACATACGACAAAAATTCCAATGAAACCATATCAAAGTAAATTTAAAAATGTACTCACTCTTAGTCCTGGAAATCCAGAAGGACCAACACCACCAACAATTCCCTTCAAGAAAATTAATTTTAGATTATCTGAATTTTACCATTTGAAAAGAAAACCCAGTGATAAGATTAACAAAAATGACCTACAAATCAAATCATTTGGCATTTTTAGAGAGTTCCCAAAGAGGGACACTATCACTGTACAGAGGAACATGCTTATTAGAATCCCTGGATTGTACCATTCAATCTCCAAATATTTGCATATGAAATCATTCCTGCTGTTAATGCAGGAATATGAGATTTTTTTACCACAATAATTAAAGTGGGAGGAAGAAAAATAATTTTTTGAGGGTGAAAAACAAATTTATTAAGATTCCTTTGAAAGATAAATAGAACATCAACTCAGTTCACAGGAAGATCTCCACAAAATTTACATTGTCTTTGTGGAAAATTTATTCTTGATACAAACTACAGTATTTGTACTTTACAAAGAAGTTACAGATTCAACAGTACTCTACTACTGCCGCTGTCACACTCAAGTTTAACTCAGAAGAGGTTAAAATACTGCAGAAAACAGCTACCAAGTCTCTCTGCCCTACATGAACCAGGTATTGGAGCCCTCCAGTTCATCATGCCCCAGGTAGGGTGTCCCAGCACCTGGGACCTGCTACTCAGTGTCACACAGAGGGTTCACCACAGCCTGCTGGCAAATCAAAGCCCATTCTGAAGGTGTCCAACTGGGCATGACTTGGATATGGCCCAGAGGACACTTTTGTGCTCTCCTCCCTCCCCTGGTGCCTACGCACCTTCTCCACCCTGTCCAAACAAACCAGAGGTGGAATACCCCAGCAACACCCTCCAAGAGAGACTGACATTCTCAGAGAACTGGGAGGGTGTTGTGGAAATGAAGGATGGCATCAGTCAGCTAAGCAGAAGAAATTAGGCATGGAGACAAGTGTCATTAGTGTCAAGTCAGCACACGGGAAGAAATGTCTTCCCTTGAAGTTCCTGCTGCCACAGGCCCCCCAGACAGCCCCTGCTCTGCACTGCCAGCTCATGAACAGGCTCTGTGCAGATCCCATTAGCACTGCAGCCCCCTGCAGCTGCAGCTCTGGCTCCTTGCCTGAACAAGCCCTGCAGAGTGAGTTTTGGGGGAGGAGGGGAGAGGGGTTGCTCCCTGTCTAAGAGGGCAGAAAGATCAGCAGCTGTCTTGGCAGATTAGATGGAACTTGTTTGCAAATGTTTGCACTAAAACAGGCTTCTTTGTAAAGTGCAAGTCTGTAATTTCAGATCCAGGCTTTCTGAGCTTGTTTCTATTAAAGTACTGTTCTGCAGAGCTGGTGGAAAGACAATATCTGCTTTATCAGGAATAGAGGGAGACTTGGGAGTACCAGGAGGGGAAGGAAGAACTAACATTTTAATCTTTGCAAAGCAGCTGGTGACACTCACAAGCCCTCAGAGGGTTTTCAAGATGAAAAGCACTATACTGACATCACCTGACATTCCAACAAGGGAAGCTTTGCCTCAGGGACCAGAAACGCAAAAAAATTTTTTTCCTTGTTTCCAGAAGGTTGACACCAAACATTGATAACTCAACACAAAATTCACATCAGCTTTTCTAAAACAAGTCTCTAAGGTGGGTGTCAGGGCAGGCCTTCACAAAGGAGACAATCTCTGCCCAATTGCTGACTCTGGTCCATATCAGAAAAATCTTTAGATGCAAACTGATAGTTTCCAAAGGAGAATCCAACAATGCAATATGATCTAAATCAGCTGCAATTTTACCCAGTGTTTAATGCTGTTTCCTTGCCTTGCCCAAAGCCTTTCATCGGTTTCTGACACCAGAGGAAACATGAGTTTGGAGTCTGCAGCCAGTTTCCCAACAAATACAGCAAGATAGCAGAGCTCCTTTGAGGGTAACCAGTGAAATGACGTGACTGTGTCACAGTTTGAATTCCACACTACAAGAGCACTTCAGCTGCATGCACTGCCAAGGACAAAGCTGTTATCATACTGCTTATAATGCACTAAATGACACACTAGCATAATTGTTTTCAGTAACAGTTGAAAGGATGAAATCAGCTATCAACAGCATAAGCACACAAAAGCTTGGGGTTTACATGCTGGCAGAATCCTATTTTGTTAAGGTGATCCTAGAAAAACGGTTTAAATAAACAACACAAAGTCAAATCCTATGCAAGAATTTTTAACTCAAAACATTCATCAGTAATGCAATGAGGACAGTAAGAGATCTGATTCTCAAGGTAGTCAGCACATGTACCAGTGGAAACTGAGTTCTTTCAGCAGCTTTCTGAATCTTTTGTTGCTCTTTTTTATACTTACTATATATAGTATTTTCCTAGCAATTTCCATGGAAAATTTAACAGTCCAGAATTTTCCTGTGGACTTCAAGACATTTGAGGGCAAAAGTCTCCTTTCTATTTAGGAGAGGAATTGAGTGTTACAAACTTTACCATGTTAATCAACACAGAATTCAATACTTACAGGACTTCCATCTGGACCAGGAGGGCCTCTATTTCCAAAGTCACCTGGAAAGCCCTAAAGCAGAAGAGAAAATAGCTGTTCTTCATTACCCAAGATACAGACTAATTTATGACCCTCTCTTAAAAAAGCATAGTATTTCGGTTGTACTGCCTATCATTAGTAAACATTGGAAGAGGCAGAATTGCCATTACCCACATGTATATGTATTTTTTTAAACTCACAAATGAGGCATCAAAAACGGCAATGGAGGATGCAATGGGACAGTTTTTCCAGCCTCACAGACGCAGGTCACAAATGATACAGCACAAACCCAGTGCAGCAAGAGTTACAAAAGAACTTAGTAAGTAAAAAATGAAGGCAAAAGGAACAGTCAGAAAAGCCTAAAACTGGAAGCAATATAGTAATACTACTGTGTAACAAGTGCTTTATTAAATCAGTATTAACATTTAAAAATCCTATAAAGCATAAAAATGATGACTATTCATAATTTTAATATAAACCAGAACCTGAACTGTTTTTACAGTTTGAATGGACTTGATTAATAAATTCTTGGTAAAATTTCCAAGGGCTTTTCTGACACATTGACAACTGGTTTTAACTAATCACACACAGAAGAAAACTATGTAAAAACAATCTCCCAAATGTGTACGTAAAAGCAAAATGCATCATAATAACAGGACAGACAGTGCATTAAAACCACTGCGGAACTAGCGAAATTTTTTATTATGATCATAAAATGGAAAGAAATTGAATACACATACTTCTAATGTGAAGTATTTTCTTAAAAGCATATTGTATGCTACACTAATCTAAAATTCAGACAAATCCTCACTCTATAATTTTCACAATACAAATTTGGAAAACTGAATATTTTGTTCCATTTCAAATATGCCAGAAATCTTAAAAATATGATCAACTATTCAATAAACCTGATGAGTAGCAGCATTTTGTGAATTATAAGTGTACAATCGCTTGCATAAATCCTTTTTTTTTTTTCACACTTTAAAATTACTTTCCAAAAAGGAAATTATATTTGGGATCTGTTTTCTTTCATGAAGATCCCTGCCAGTCAGACAAGTTTTCTTCTCAAGTATTATTACTGACAGATGTTTTGTCCAACAAAATAGGTTGCACTGTAGAACAAGTGAGGAGCCTGACTTCAGGCACTACAAAATTCCCATGCCAGATTTCCATTAGTGACAGTGGTCTGCCCCAAAGCATCAGTGTTGCCAACTCCAGGGTACTGTGCCAAAAGACCTTGTCATTACAGCCATCGTTGTTTGGGGTTAAAATTACACACAGACTCTAAGAATGTGATCCAGCAAAGTACTTCAAGCCAGGTTCTCATGTTTTGGCTCTCCTAGTTCAGTCCCTACATTAGCAGCCTTTAGTAAGTACTTAATACATCATAGAAAGGATCTGGAATGGAACCTTGTACTGAGGAAACTACATTACAAAGAAATCACTATTGAATGAAGGTAATCACAGACATTGTGCAAAGGTGCTTTTGGTGCTCTGTCACTTATGTGAATTGTATTTCAATTGTTTTATATAAATAAAAGTCCTTATGAGAACTTAACCTGGCACTGTGCTCTGATGGTAAATGGAAAAATAACAGCTTCCCACGGCATGCACAGGACCAACTAACTGCTACGGATTGGAACAACTACACTGGTAATTAAAAGCCTCAGAAACCTGCCATGGAGAATGACGGTATAATGCAAAACATGTTTTCAGAGTACTCTGCTGTCATCTCCTCTTCCTATTCCACACCCAGCACAAGCCTTTGATTGTCATCCAGGTTCTCCTTAAATGCTGCATGTGACTCACCAGCATGAGACACTGCCAACTACTGCAAGGTGTTGACGGCACAAAGTCCTTCTTGCCCAACACTCAGATGCACAAAGTGGCATTTGATTCAACTAAAGAGCAAACAACAATATGATCAACAAGAATAGAAGCACCCTGTCCGTCTAGCTGAAAAATTAAAAACCAGATTCCTCCTTTGATTTCATGCCTCAACAATTTGATAGCAGCTTCAGAAAGCAGTCTATCAACTTAATGATACTTTGATTGCCTTTCTTTACACCAAAACAACTCTTGTAGGCTTGTCCTTTTTTTGGCTGGTGTTAGATCACACAGAAAACAAAACAATTAAACAGAATCCTCCACAACTTTCTTAGCATACATCAAGGGTCAGATGATGATAATCACGCAACTACTGCTGAACAAGCTTGTCCAACATGCAAGATGAAAGCCATCTGAACTGCTGAGTGCAACTGACTGCACAACTGACGAACACTAGTGTGGTTTCCTATCTCAAACCACAAGAAAGTTAGAATTAGAAACTCCTGGATAGCTACAAAGACCTAAAATAATATGGTTGCAGCAAAAAACAAAACATTTGGCACTGAAGATACACCGCAGGAACCATGTAGACCTTGATAATGTATACTTGGCAGATTTATGTTTATTCTCAGCTGTAGAAATATATGTTAAGTAGAGGACAGCTTTAATCTACCCTAGTCCAGAAATATCAGACATTAGAAATCACTGATCATCATCCAAACCAACACCAAAATCAGATTTACAAAGCTTGCATCATATGTGCACCTTGTGCTAACACTGATTTTACAGCATATATTTATGTGCTTCTTCCCCCTTTTACCCCTTCTCACAGCTGGTATCAGTAACAAGCCATGAGGGTCATAATGGTAACCCTTCCACACTTCAGAATGTTTAGTAGTTATAACCTGCAAAGAAGTTGCACTTCTGCAAAGTACTAACAAAAAATAATAGAAAGTAATCTCTGAAAAAAATGAAACTAGCTTTTTCAGCAGATTAAAGTTAAAGATTGAATTATAGGTGGATTTTCATTGGCAGCAGGAATTGTAACAAGTATTAGAAGCTTTACCTGTCTCCCTTTAGGACCTCTTTTTCCATGAAAGCCTGGGATGCCCTGAGAAAACAATAATCCATTAAGTTTTCTGTAATACTTAAATTCAAATAATTAAACCTGTATTTAATTATTTGATTGGAAAAAGACAGTGTCAGAAGCACCACCATTAAATAAAAATTTTTTAAAATAAATTTAAAAAAAGAAAAAAAATTGAACAAAGAATCATGGATACATTGTCCTATAACAGAAACACAAACTTTGCTTGTCTTTAATGTGGCCATATCAGAACAACTATGAAAAAGGGCTGATCCTGCTTCCATCAGAGTACATGGCCAAGCAGCCTTTGTGCTCAAGAGAAATAAGAAAAAACTCAAGTACAGAGTGACAGAGACTTCCATGGCTGGTTTTACTGCAAAGATCATCTGACAAGAGACAAGTATTAATTACTGGCTGAACGAAATCGCTTCAGTGAAAAATGGTCATTGAGGGCCTTGTTGGTAAGAAAAAAATAACTAATCCTTGCAGCTTTATATTAAAGTAAAATAATAATTTACAGCTGCTCCCCATTGAACTTCAGCACCAGTGCATTTCATTGATTAGACTAATTATATATGACCTATATATCTGATTTTCTTCATATTAGTTTTGCTTTTAGCAAAAAATACTTAAATGAATCATTATACCTTGTACATTTCCCCCCATTCTAATATATATTGCCCTACCACACAAACATCCACATTTTATTCATGTTCCATTAAACCTACCCTTTCTCCTTCAGGTCCTGGTTGTCCTGCCACACCTGGAGGTCCAATGAAACCCTAAAAACATACAAACAACGCTTTTCACCAACACTGCTTGTCCCTCAGCATTGGTCAGCTATGGTTTCAGGATAAAGGGATGAAATTCAGGCTCATTTGAAACTACCAGTGAAGCTCTAACCATTTAAATGTTACTAGGATTTACTCTCCAACCAACAGCAAAACCAATTTCCTGTTAGAAGGGTAGAAAATCAGTTAATAAAGAAGTACTAAGAAAGTGGTCCAATAAAACAAGGTTGCATCAGATGCCTTATTTATCACAATAGACAAAACCAGCAATGTTTTTCATGAGTTAACCTTATTCATCATGAAATACATCAGAAAAAAACGTTCTCATCAGCAATAACAGGGAGATTGCCTCTATATGTAAGAGCTCTTACAAGACAAGAGTTTATCTTAAAATAAGAATGCATTTCTCCAAGTTCAGTCACAACATATTTCTGTGCTATTGTTCCTCAGCTGTATGGAGAAGTGGGTTCTGCAATACCAGATACAACCTAAGATGGGCATAAAAATATTATTAGTTACTAAAAAAGAATTTCTTGCTTTCATATCTCTCCCCAGTCCTCCAATTGTAATTATTTCATTTCTTTTATGTTGATCTTTTTTTCTTTTTATAAATTATGAAAGGTAGTGTCCTTCTTGTCATCTGGACCTAATGAGAGCAAAGAAAACAAAGGCACTTGATGGTCTACAGTTTCTTTAAAAAGCTGAGAAGCAGAGCACAGTTTTACTACAGGAATGTTTTAAACATAAAGCTCTAAAGATACCTCATATCATGTTGCTCCGTGGCATTATGTCTCTAAAGGGCTGTGTCATCATTTTTACTGGGAGTTGCTTTTAGAATTCATATACAGGACTTAGCCTGAAGACATGACAGGTGCTTTTCCCTAAAATTACTCATGCATTGGCCATTTTTAGCTTTGTGTAAACAGAGCAGCAGTAACTTTTCAGGAAGTGACTGGGATCACTTAATGTCTTGTTGGTTGAAGGGAGAACAAGACAAAACGCTTGAGAATCTGAGCAAAAACAAACTGAAGAAACATAAAAGAAACAATCCCTGAGGGTGCAATATGTGTTGGCACTTGATCCTGACAAACTAATTTTTCCCATCACTGTAATGAAAACTGACATTAACTGAAAAAACACCCCTCAAAACAAGACAAATGTTTAAGAATCTGCTGCAGGTAAAGACTTTCAGTAACTACATTAAAGAAACAGCACACATGCAAATCTTGCAACACAAAAAGGCTATCCTAATAGATATTTGACAACACAGGACACTGCACAGCAAACTATATGAGCTGAGGGCCTGAAAACACCAGGCAAAAACCTCCTTCAAATGCTGGATGCAACCAGCAATATGCTGTTTTCTGGAAACCTGTGTCTACTGGTTGATGGTGAGAGCCAGTCTGAAAAACTATTTATACATGCACCAACATGTACAGAAAAAACCCCCAACCTATTTTACTTCCAAGAACAATCAAAAGCAAACCTTGAACACACAGAGAAGCAGGAGCCTTCAGTCCCTGGGATATCTATACCTACAACTGAACATTCTAAAATCTCAAGATGACTTTTAAGGTTTCTATGTGACGTGACTGTTTCCCTTTATCAACTTCTGTAGCTGTTACAGATTGCAAATGCCAGATTTATCTCCCTTCTTGACTACTTCCATTATGGAAATAATGCTTCAGGCAGGAAACGTCCACTCCTCTTCACTCCCAGCTCTCACACACCCAGTATCTCTTTCTTCTCTTGCCTGCATGCAAGTGAGAGGTAGGGCAGCAATGGCAGGCTGCTCCATGCAGCTCACCATGGGAAAAAAATAAACTCCTACATGTGTCCTGAAAAATACACTCTGATTTCTCATTTGTACGTTCTGTAAAGGCAGAGTGGTTGAGTGGGCATACAACTGGCAGAGCTGAATTAAATTCCTCACCCCCTTTCTTAGATACTGTATGTGAAAAAAAATAGACATGGATACCAAAATGCTTAAAATGCTTACTTACCCTTACACCTTTAGGACCTGGGTTACCTTCTGGTCCAGCTAAGCCCTATTACAAAAATACATGAGTTGCATTTAATTTTAAACAGCCAGATATGATCTATTTAAAAGAACTGCAACAACATTTGTTAACTGTAAACTGGCAACACATTCTTGAAATTACCAAGACTGAGGACTGTGTCATCAAGTAGTTCCCTGGAACCATTTTCAGAAAGGTCTCCCATTAACACACAGCTGAAATATAGACAATGACTGAAATTTCCATTACATTAAAACTATTTTTTTCTGGGAGTAAATTTTTTCCAGACCCAGTGATCTGGCATTGCAGTGACAACATTTCCCAGGTTTTTTTTCATGAACTTTTATATTTGGATACATTTCCAATTATTTTCAAGCTAATGTCAGAGTAGCAAATGTAGTTCAAATGCTCTAAAAACACTTTAAGTGAGTCTACACAAAAATGATATATCATCCCTAACTCTATAAAACACTGTAACGGAATTTTAAATATATAGCCATTAAAACCTAAAGTCCAATAAAACACTGAAGAACTGATCAAATTTACCCTTTAAGCAAATGAGTACTTCTACTTTATCTCTTATTTGTATTACTACACTGAGGTATCTGTTACCTCATACGTTAATCAAAAAAACTCTAAAATCAGTATTTATATAAGTGCTTGTGTTTAAAAAACCCCTGGCTTGGTTGGTTCTCCTAAAATATCTCAATGGGGAATAAAATAATTAATGTTGTGTTTCCCTGAAGGGCTGAATAATTTCAGCACTGCAGCAAACACATGAGTGAAAAACTGGGAGAACAGGCAGTTTCCTACTGCTTCTGGAATTGAAAGACAAAGAGGATAAAACTTATAGAACCACATGAGGCTTATGGAGGAGTGTGAAGTGTTTCGTTATTTGGTATTTTGGACATTCACTGTTTACACATTCAGTATTTTGGTAATGTCATTTATATATTCCAGAAAGGAACAGCATTAATGCATCTACCCCATCAAAGTTTAAAAGCTGTGAGACTCAACACTCCCTCGAGGGCACTGCCAGAGAAAAAGGTTTGTGTCAAAGCTAAACAACAAGATACAAACCAATACGGTTTTACAATTAGTATTTCAAAAGAGTTAGATATGGCACTTCTGAAAAGAATAAATGAGAATAAAACAAACCAAATCAAAACAGCAAAGACATTGGTATAGTTACTGCACCTGCCTGCCAGGGTAACCAATGGCCCCAGTACTGCCAACCATTCCTGGAATTCCCTAAGTGGAAAAAATGAGGGCCGGGGGGAGTGGGGGTGGGAAAAGGAAGAAAAAGAAAAGAAACAACAAACACATTTAATGTCATAGCTTGAAGTTTGTTTTATTGTTTCTGTCTCTTAACATGTAGTCATATGATGCAGCTTAAGCTCGAGGAAAAATTACTTTTTAGAGCAAGACACCCAGTAACATTGGAAAATTCACTCAAATACATAACTTCACCAATTTCAGTTCCATATCCTTTGAAAATAGTCTAAGATTTTGTGAAATACAACAGTGCACCCCTTATTTTCACAGTAATAACACAGATGCTATTTGTAAAAAATAATTGAGGAGGGCTATAGGAGACTGGCCCTTATAATGAAGTAACTTCACAGGTGTCTTAGCTATATTTTAACAAATACATTATATTTTTCATTAAAAAATAATCCTTGTGTCCTTAAAAAGTCAATTTTTATTTGTTTCTTCCAGAATCAGGTCAATACAGCACTAGATTAATTATGAATGCATAGAACTTCCCTCCATCTTCTATCTCCTGGTGTTAATCACCTTTTCTTTTTTCCACTGGCTCTATCTCACTGCTATATTACAGTTACCACAGAAAAAATCCTGTGAGCCCATAATAAAAATCACCACTCATTCAGTTAAGATGTGTGTGTAAAACCCATGAAACTCATGGATGTGGCTCCTGAGTTTTCATCTCCCTTCAGGTGATTATCATCTGTTCTCATCACCATTTCCTTTTCAGGATCATCCAAAAGGAGACTTGTGCTTCCATCTACTCTGCCATTAGGAGCCTCATTAATGGTAACAAAAGACATTGGCAATTGGGTATCTTCGAAACTTAGATTCAGATTGCTTCTTGAACTGACACGGAAATGAGAACAAGCACTAAATAACTACTGCTTTTTCGACATGTTAGGAGATTTAAAATGCATTAAATCAGTAGAAGTTTGGGAGAATCCAAAATGTGCCTCTTATCTGAATGTTACACCAACATCTGCCAAGCTGGTGTGGGAGCTGAAAAATAAGCTGGTCTTTTCCGTTTCATTCAGACCACTTTTTTTTCCCACACTGATCTCTAAACAATCTGAACTCTCGGTCAAGAATGGTCCAGTATTTCCTTAAGCAGTCAGTAATTTACACTGATACCTCATAGGGAACACTTCCAATGGGTCACACATTCCTCTATCTGCAGAGTACCCTGTGCTGTGCTGCAATCACTCACCTGCTCTCCCTGCAGCCCTCGCAGTCCTGGATAACCCTTAGGACCCTGCAGGTGGAGAAAGATATATGTAATAAATACAGTTACGCAAACAAAATGGATCTTTTTTTCTACTCTATTCTCCCTTTATCCAGAAAAAAATATCCACATGAAAGTTGAGTTAGAGAAAAGCAGTAAGAAATCTTCTTGGCAGTTTAGATAATTTCAAGATACCAGCATGCTTTCAGACAGTTCCAAACTTGTTCTCTCTCAACCAAATGAGTACATGAGATGCTGACACCAGTTATTGCTGAAATTGAAAAACTAGATGGTGTAAAGTGCATTTCCCCATTCCAAATCCTTGTCAGGATGCCTTTTCTGAACAAGCAGTTTGGGGGAGGGGTATAAGTAGATGGTCATCTCAGACTACTCTAGGACACACTCAGGAAAGACAGACCTTCCAGGACACATGACATCTCTTTTTAAAATTAATATAGAACAAGTTTCAGCTCTACACTATAGAATTTATATTGGTAGGGAAAATAGCCTCATCCCAGAAATCTTCCCTGAGATGCTGGAATCATGAAACTGTCAAACTTTACTCCTTTTGCATTGACGATTTGAAGTATATTTTAGCTCTCAAAGGAAAAAAAAAATAGAGGTGGGACCTGCCATCTGCATCAGTACACTTGAAAGGGGAACTTCTTCTTGAATGTCTTTACACTGTACTAAACATACCCAGACAAGCTGGCCTAAGAGCCAGGCTCTAACAGTTGCATGATTTGTGCAAAAGCCAAGTTTCTGGCCTCCACATCCTTTGCAAGAGACACTGGGAATACACAAGTCCAAAAGCTACAGCTTTGAAGAGAAATACCAAAAGAATCCTTATTCTGGATAGAAATCTATCATAAAATTGGACTCAAAGACATTGACTGAGCAGCAGAAGTGTCTTGGCTGATGTTAAACATCTAGCTGCTTTGCGGCAGGATGATACTCATCACTCAGTAGAGACTTGAGACTCACTGTAATAAGAAATTTTGCAACTGGTTTCAGCAGATCAAGTAGTCCAGATTTTTGGATGAGCTTCTGCGCGACCATGACAGTATTTTGTGTGTGAAATTAATTTTATTATCTTATATGAGATTAGAAGACAAAATTATTTTGCTTGGTGACAATTTTGGAATAAGCCAGTAACTCCTCTTTAGCTTTCAAAATGTGCCTCAGAAAACTACAAGGTTTTTACAGTCCCAGCCATCTCTGTATTTCATTAATTTTACCCATTACAGAACTTTATCCTCTCTCTATGCTTAAATAATCAACTAAAGCAGGTGTTGCTAGAAGACAACTCTCAGTAGCTTCTTATTTTTGTAGTAGGAAAAAAGGGAAGCAAATGCTGCTCTACAAAGAAACACTCAAAAAAAAAGTTTATCACAACTTAGTCTCCAAGTGAGTCAGTTTAGCTGATTAACACCTGCATGAAGTCTCAAAAGAAGGCACACGAGCAACTGTGAGATGAAGAAATGACTACTGGTGGGCATGTTTCTACACAACAGCATCTTACTTCTGTTATTCAGAATTAATACGGCCTGAATTCATTCTAACTCACTCAATGCTGGTTGGCAATGAAGCTAAACCATGCTAAAATTAGTATCATTCCAAAGAGAGTTTTCACACAGGGGTGAAAGGAAGGCTTTGCACAGGAGGCAGGCACAATACCAATAACAAGCCTAAAGTCATTGTATCACCTCTTGACCATCAGACATCCTCCTGATGGCCACTTGGGCCAGGCTAAGGTACATGAAAATGGAAACAGAATCCTACCTTTTGGCCTTTGATGCCAGGTGGGCCTGGAAAGCCGATGGGGCCTGGGTCACCCTGTACAACAAAAACATCCAGAATCAATATGTTACACCGGAACATAACACAGGCCTATAAACATGTAGCACTTCATATCTTCTCTTCATTATTGGATATTTAGTATGAAGAAACAGCTAATGGTGTTTGATTAGGCTTAGACTTTTACTGGATTTTTTAGTGGAAGAAAACAGAAAAGCCAACTGTTCCCCAATTACAACCATCGGGTGCAATATGCCTGCTCCTGTAACATGGCCAGGTCATGGCTGGAACAGACTTAGTTCACAACCTCACAACATTTACTCTTAGTCCACATAAATGGGAGTAAAGAAGCTACACAATTCGGAGCCAACCCTTTCCTCAAATTCATATATACATTTAACTATTACTGTTCATTGCCTGCATTACTGTTACGCCAACAACCCTCAGCCAAGAACCAGGACACATTACGGTATGCATTGCATAAAACACTGCACAAATTAACCCGTGTAAAAGGCGTCTTGAAAGATGCATACAGACAGAATGTGTGGAATAAAGCTGTTCTCATTGGGTCCTTTTAACTTCACAACCACATGACAGCATATGGGAATAAGAATTAGAGCATCTCAAATGCCAGGGAGAGGGGGAAAGATGCAAACTTTCATGGTTGCTGCAGACGGGGATGGAGGGAAGGCTGTTCTAGCTCTTTTTAATCTTTCTCAGGAATGACAGCGAAGAGATTCTCTCTTTCAGGATTAGTGCCCAAATTCAAACTCAGTGAGACAAGGAATGGATCCTGGAAGTGAGTTAGCATCCAATTAAATCTAAGTCCATTAATTAGGGCAAGCAAGTTTGAATGGGGGGAAAAATTCAGAACGCAAAATAGCAAGGACTATAAAATTGCATATCAAACCCATATTTTTTTATTATAGATGCATTTCACGTGTATTTAGGTGTAGTTGTACAAATACATGGGTGGGCTGTTCTGTGGCTGCTCGGGTTCATACCAAAAACTGTAGCTGGAGTTTCAGGCATTCATGTACAGCAAACACTATCATCAGACTGCCAAAAGCAAAAGCTGGTTAAATTAAAATAATGTTATTTCCACAAAAGCTGCCCTTCAATTTCTCATTAGGGCATCAACAGACACATTTCTGAATTTCTTCTCAGCAGCCCTTTAACATTTACAATACATATTTGTGAATTTTAGGGTCTGGAAGTGTGTAGGTATTAAAAATTAAGTTATTTTATGTACACATCAGCAGCTACTAAACAGTAGTTATTTGTTAATGCTTTCTTCATTACAGAGAGTGGTCCTGGATTCTTACAGTATTTTCCACTCAGCAAAAATATTCCACACTTCATTAAAGTAAACAAACTTTCGCGGAGAGAGATGGACTCCACAGGACAAATCTATGAGATTTAAAGTGAAAGCCCTTTATTTCACACAGCACACAGCTTATATAGGGTTAGAGGTACATCT
>JAWWEV010000004.1:14393240-14429563 GCA_035583235.1 Hafferia zeledoni
GCCTGACGGGCAAATACCAGGTGTGTGTCCTTGTAGCTGGAATATCTAAAGATTCTCACAGAGCTGAAGCAGCAGCTTGGATTGCTCAGAAATTCACTTTCTGCAAGCAATCTTGCTACACTTCATCTACTAGCAAATGCTGTTAATGAAACTTAGCATAAATAGAAGATATTCTAAAAGATATAGCAGAGGCTAACACATCAAAATGCAAATATCCAATTATATTTTTGGCGTTATCACATTGACTCTAAAGTTTCATGGATATTCAATATATTTGCAATCTAAAAATGAAATAATCACATGCTTTCAAGCCCACAATTTTTATGAAGAATAGAATATTTATACTCAAATATTTGGGGCAGAGAGAGCAACTGCTTGTTTGGCTGCAGTGGCTTAGCAGGCACTACTAGGAAAAAACTCTGAAGTGAAAGAACAAATTTTAGCATCAAGAGTCCACTTAAAAAAACTGGTTAAAGTCAATACAACATGCAATAATGTGTGCCCTTGTCATCACCAAATTCTGTTTTACAGAACTCTCTGGACTAACGCAACGTACTAAAGAAAATGTATTTTGTTACATCAGTGTGAAACTAATCCAATTTCATTGTTCTAAAAGTACTTTAATTTTTATAAATTAAATCAAATATGCAATTTAAGTTTCAGCTTTTAATACATTCTTTTATTTTCCTTTGGCTCATTACATCATTTGCGTCTATGCCAGTCAGTCTAACATATCTGTTAAAATACACCAGTGTTAAAGTAAATACAAAGCATTGCGACGTCACAATTTGCCTGAATATTAAACAAGACTTCGCAAAAAATGGGACAGACAAAACATTTTTCTATAATTAAGAAAATACTACCTTTTCTCCACGTTTTGCCCGTCCTGGAGAGAATCCTGGGTCCCCTTTAGGGCCCTGTTGCAGAGAAATTAAGCTCATTAATGTCATCAGGGAAGAGAGTTTTTTAGTAATATATGTGAAAACAAGTACTCTCAACTGTTACAGCAAGAGAAGGAGGAATGTTCATATACAATGTGCTTGTTATTACAGATATTCTTCTCGTAACTGTTTCAGTAAAGAACTACAAAGAATACAACAGTGCAAGTTCACACGGAAAGAAGATTTACATTTTCCAAACTTCATGTCACAAACTTTTGAAGAGCAGATTTATTGGCAGATCTAAGCAGGATTTCAGCAGACACCCCAACCAAGTTGCTCTGTCCATATCTCCAGTGCCTCAGGACACCAGCTGTTCCTCAAACACTGCACAGGATTATCAGGCTGTGTTACTGCAGGGACTATAACCTTGCCCAGGTTTCCTCAGGCTCAGCCTTCCCACACAGCACGGACAGTGAGTGGGAAGGACAGAGCTGTGAACACAGAAAAGGCCTCTGGCTCCATCAAAAATTTGTGCCTAGCAGCTGAGAGAGATGATCATTCTTGGCTAGGAATTGCCGTCCGCATCCCAGACCAGGCAGCAGGCAGGAAGGGCACTGCCACACCAGCCTCTCCCACTTCACCTCCCCACTGTCGGAGCCCATTGTCTCACACAGTGCCAGGCAACGCAGGACAGTATGCCAAGGAGCCATGGTGCCAACAGAGGCCTGGCACAGGCCAGCGGCCAGGGCTGGATAGGCTCTGCCACCACAGACCCTCAGGGTCACAGTCACTGCCCTTACAACAGGAGCCACCAGCAAATGGCACCTCCTGAGACAATCCTTGAACAACTCCAATCTGTATTCCGTTTCCATTTTCCAGTGAAGTCAAATTAAACTAAGAGTTTTAGGAAAATTGTGTTCAGCTCCTGGCTAGTTAAAACACAGGTCTTCTGAAAACTTACCTATCACCTTTCCCCTGTAAGTACAATTATTTCCTCATTGTTTTTAATTCTAAAAACAAAACAGCCACTGCTATGCATGGCTTTCAGTTGTAAACTAACAACGCATCACCACAAGTCAAGACATGAGGATAAAATAAAAGCACTTTGTTATTTAATAAACGTAGCATTATTGTGTAGTTAAAACAGTGACAGAATCCACAAACTAGATTTCCTTAACTAATCTTTTTTTCAGAGAGACAGGAATAAGCCCAAACCTCATGGATACTTTTAAATTACTTTAAAAACACCCCTCAACTGTGTTTATCAGAAATTAAATCCTGAGGACATCAGCTATTGGTTGGAACTGCTGGACCTCACTCAGGGCTGGATACCATGATATAACTTAATGTTGCTCACATTTCAAAAGCAAGTGCATAAAGGACCCTGGAGCATCTTAAAGACAGAATAAAATTCTCCATTTATTTACTGCCAGAAAACTGTAACAACTCATCTGTGATGTTTGAAGATCAAACAAAAGTTTGTTTCAGTTTACATACTTGGTGTAGATCAACTGGATCTTCACAGCAAAAACGTCATGAGCACCTGGCTAGTTTTTATTTAAAGAAAACTGTTTCAAAATATACCCACATATTTAAAAAAGATAATTTAGAGTCTAAATAATGAAAGTGATCACTAAGGACCTAGTAATATATATATTTTTATAACTAAATATATGTAGGCACATATACACATGTACAATTCTTTCTATTCTTAAAATCATGGAGAGAGCTCCAGAACTGATCAGAATTATCATCCAGTGGAGGGGGAAAATACATTATAAAACAAAGCCTTGGAGTAATTAATTAAAATTCCTAACAATATATTCTATTATACAGTCAGCATAGACATGGTAAAAAACTAATTATGAAAGTCTAAGTTTAATTGTCCCTATAGAACTACATAAAAACAAAAACACACACAAAAAATAGTCACTTGGTTCTACAGCATTTAGCACTGAAAGTTTTATTAAATTCTTATGTCCTCAAGCAGATTTTAACACCTGTCATGACAGGTCAGATTCCTGCAATTAGGAATTGTACTAAACAAATCATGGTGCTGCTTTTTTCCTAACATATCTATCAAATGGTTCAAACTAAATATGGGTTGAAGGCATTCTGCAACTGCACAAATCTGTCAAATCTATTTAAAGAGCCCATGTTACTCAAGTTTAAAGGTGTTATTTGAGCTTCCAGTCCAGTATTTTGTCTTTGATTTTAAATATCATATCCATAAACCTTCAGAAAATTATTCTAGCATATTAATCAAGTAATAATGTCCAAAATATCAGAATATTTCAATATAAAAGGTTGGACATGGACAATAAAATATGAATTTATAGAGAATGAGAGTTTTTTTCTTTTTTGTTTTTTTTTAAGGCAAACCAAAAGGTTATAGTAATTAAGTGTTTATTCTCATTTAAACTTCATTTTATCAAAGAGGTTTATGGAAACACTTTGAGAAGTACAGACTACTTGCATGAATAACAGTTTCCAAGTCATCATCCTGCACATTCAGGTGTTTTTCTTTCCACTGAATAATCTGCAATTTTGTTTTGATATGAAGCTCAATTTGATTGATTACATTTAATTAAAACATGTTTATAGTAGCACTCTCCATCTGTAAACCAAAGAAAGCCAATTACTTCCATTACAGGAAATGGTTCTGGGCCTTCCAAAAAGTCATTAAAAAGTTCATGTATTTATATGGCAACATGGATGAACTAACTCACCTTGGGGCCTGGCAATCCTGGCAAACCTGGGTTACCATGTGGTCCTGGAATACCCTATAAAAACAGCCCGGACAAATTAAAAACAACAAGGAGGGGGATTACTCAGCACTCCACTGAACACATGTGAAAAGTTTGCAAACAATAATTTTTACTGCATGTTTGCTACTTTTAGAAGCACTGGTTAGGATTTTTAAAGGATTCAAAGACATAAAACATACACATATTCTTAAAAAATTAATGTGAAGCTGAGTACTTCCTTTTCAAATCTCAGAATAAGCCAAGACACTGAGGAAAACTTTACTGTCAGATGTGGACTTCTTTACCACAGATTTACAGGGATCAAAATCAGATTTTAACAGAAATCTCTAACCATTAATCACATATTCCCAAAGTGACCAAACAATGTGAATCTGTCAGGATCAGGTTGGACACACACTCGAGAGACCCTGGTGAAGGCCCAGGCAATGCACATCTACACTCTGCTCTTTCCCTTTGTCGCATTTCAGGGTAACAAATGGCAGCTCATGTGAAGGACAACAGAAGTCACAGGGCAGGCTGTCATACCATGTATCTTCACTAGCTGTACCTACTTGAATTTATCAGTGTTGCACAAACTAAAGTGCACTGACATTTCAAAGTCATTTCTTTTTGATCAAATTGTTTTATAGACTTTCTTGGCCAATATATTTTAAACTCAGAACTATTGGTAAATATTCATCTCAGCCATTTTCATATTTTCCAGGCATCCTATTGTAAGCTCTCTCTTCACATTGGAAAGCATGTCCTACACAATAATTAATCCAGAAAACTCACCCAGTAGAGCACTGTGCTTTTTAGTGCTCTATACCTATAAAAAAAAGACCTGCACGTAAAAAATCCCAAACAAATAACAACTGAGCAAGAGCAAACTCACCAACAGGCATGGCTTTAAATACATGAACAGTCTCCTCTAAACTAAAGACAACTTCCCAATTGTGAGAATCTACTTAGGTACATGGGATCCTGCCTGTGATGCCAGACATATCCTTGACAGAAACAGTATGCAACATAAAAAGCATACTGAGTTGTAAGAATTGTCAGCTCATAGAAGGATAACTTGAAAAAAGGATGCAAGAAGTTATGAAGAAATTATTTGAAGAATGCTTTTTATTTTATACTTTTAAATGTGTCTCTTCTACTCCCTTGCCTCTGACTGCTCTAAAGCATCAGCTTGGTTTTCATCCTCTTTGACCAGTGCACTTTCCTGCCCAGTCATGCCCAGTTTAGAACATCCTGTGCTTTGCTGGCTTTCAACATGCTATTGAGCAGCAGTTTGTTTAAATATTCCTCAAGGACTGAATCAAAACCCCTCCCACACATCTGCTGCCCCTGCATATAAACTACTCCCTTACCTCTCACTTTCGATTTGCATAGATGAGGGCACTCTCGCCACAATCACTCATCCCCATATACCAGAACAAATCTTCACCTCTTCCTTCCAGCTGCCCGTCCCCCGAAACCTCTAAAATCAACCATTACCTCAGGGACTCTTCAACCATCTTTCTTTTGTGCTTGGTTGGGCAAACACAGATATACCCTCTTTTGCCTTGTCAACTGGTCTGTGCAGTGGCACAGCTTGTCCCCAGGCCATGGCAGCTGGGGCAGGTTTGTGCTCACTGTGGCACAGCCCCTGCTCTGTTCCCTGGCACAGGGCAAGGCTGCTGGCCCTACTCATGTTGGGGGGTGCACCCAGTCACACAAAATAAGTAACAATTGCTACTGTAGCTTAGTGCTTTGGTAAAGTGCCTTGATATCTATCAAACTATGACCAAGCTCAAGAGACCAGACACATTTTTGGGAGGAGTTTTCCCCCTGCAGCTCTGTCTTGCAGTGGTTAATTTTATCACCACCGCCTGCTCCTCTGTGGCTACAGCCTGCACTGCTCACTCCCCCTCATTCCAAAAACAAATGAATGTGACCTTAGATTGCAGCAGATGGGAACAACATGGAAAAAACAAGAAGTTAATACTGTGAGCAGCAAAATCTAGGTACAAATATAACAACACTCAGTGTATGCACTCAAACACAAAATTAACTATGTTGGAGGCTCACAGTAGAAGAAACGGTCTGCTTTGCCTCACTTTAATCTGCCAAATATTAACAATCATACACTTTCATAATCACTAAGCATATGAATAAAGTTGAAAAAACCAATATTATGCAAACTCCAGTCTGATTACTGGTGATCCACCTACAGGTGCAGAAAAACATACTCACCCGAGGACCTCTCTTTCCTGAAGGACCAGGTAAACCTGGAGGACCTGGAGGACCCTGGTGATAGAAAATCACAGCAGTTGAGCCTAAAATCTGATGAAAGGACAGTATCACAAGTCTGAATGAGACCAGTTCCTCTAACTGATGACCTTCTGCTAGTGCAGACTTTCTCAATTTTAAAACCAAATTGCAAACAACAAGCAAGTCTGTTTTTAATCTGACTCCAAATCAGATTTCTGTTTAGAAAGCATCTTACACCAGAGAAACTGGAGCTAAAAATCTTTTACCTAAGTGTATTGGTATTAAAGGAAGAAAACATCAGGTACAGCAAGCAAGTGCAATGTATTTCTGAAGAAACAATAGAGAAAAATCAAGCCTTTTAAATAAGCATGCTTGCATGCCAAACATTAGAAAAGTTGGAGTAACTGTGAAAAATAAGGTACCACCTCACAGAAAAGACAGACATGGAAAAGAAGAAAATAAATGTGGACAAATGACTACTTAGTTTCCTGTTAAAAGCTTCTAATAAGAATAACTGGTAGCACATTTGCCCTTGTATATAATGAATAGCATTCTCTTTAAGGATAAATGCAGATTTTTTTTTTTAATGCTAATATGTAATGAGATGTATCTTTTGCAAATGAATTAAATTATTAGTCACCATATTAGACATCATACTACCCTTTGCATATCTAGTTGTTTTCATCATAGAAACCTTTCCTTTTCTGTTTGTGACTTGCTGTTCAGATCCAAGCCCCCAGGATACACATCATTGTACTCAAATACAAATGAGACCTCTTGGTTAAAATCCGCACTACTTTATAATTATATTCATCTATCAAATCAGAGTCCTACAGAGGGATGGGCTACTCTTAAGAGTGAGTTCAGCTTCCATCCAAATGCCTGCACGAAAAGCCCCAGTGTTAACAGAAACCATGTACTTTCAAGATGGGCATCAGGCAAGTCAGACCTCATGAAGGAGGTCAGCTGATGGCAGCAGGAAAGGATTCAACTTGTTCTTTCACTCAGACTTCCTCATGCTCCTGTGTCCTGTATGTACAACAGACTCTCAGCCGAGACACTGGGCTGAACACTGAGTGTCACACTGCCCATCACCAAACAACAGTGCTGGAAATAGGTGGGATATCAGGAAAATCAGAAAGGCAACTATGATGGCTGAAATGGCCATTCAACAGTTTTGCAGAAAAGAGAAAGAAAAAAGAGAGAGAAGGGAAAAGACACAAGCATCTTTTGAATGTTTTATTAGCAACCAACAAGTCATTTCATTAAGACAGAAGTTGCATTTTTAAAAATCTCCCTTTTTATGTAAGGGATACTTTGTTTTTCTTAGAAAGCTAATGTCACTGGCAGAGAAAGACAGCACTGATGATGGACTTTAAGCATCGTCAGGCTAATTAATTTGTCCAAAATACAGATCACTTGTGGACAATTCTGAAAAAACACCGTTGTTCTGAGGAATTAAAAAAAATAATTTCCTCTTCAATTAATTGTAATTATTTTAGGAGTCTAATTGTAGTTGGGAATACTAGTATGCCTGTATACACTATATTAAGTCATGCTGAAACCCATACCTGCACTTCCCCCTCTGTGCACTTTAGAAGACACAAATCTGTTTAACTGCCCTGGGCTTGAGATCAAACCATGTCATACTTTTGGCACAGGAGGGTCGCTGTTCACTGTGGCTGCATAAATGCTCACTAGCAACCTTGTATCTTTCTGAAGTTAAAAGACCCCATCTTTAATAGCACAAGAAATGTAGGAGAGACACAGAAAACTCTTCATCTGACATTCCTGTCCAGGTTTGAAAATGCACTCAAAAGGGCACAGAAAGCTTCCACTCTGCTCTGCTGAAGTAGGATGATTTGTAATATCTCCTCTCAAACTCTAAGTTAAAAGATGCACTTTGATTAGAAAATTGTCCTGGGACTACAAAAGAAAACATATTTTTAAGTAAAATAGTTGCAACTAATGTCTATTCTTTTGCAATTTGTGGTAGAAAGGTTTTCTATATCCCTGTTTCAAATGCTTTCTACATTTTTGAATATTTAAGACTAATATTATCTTTCTGCTACTAAAAATAAACAAGTAAGAATCTAGTTTTCATCAGAATCAGCAGATGCAGACATTTCTCTCAGCCTGGAAAAGGAAACGTAAGGGTTACCTGCAAAGCTAAAATACATGAAAATGATTAAATGACCTGCGGCCAGGCAGAGCCTCAGCAAGCAATTTTGTTCACCTGTGAAATAAGCTGAGTGAAACAAGCAAAAGTGTGAAATGTTAGCTAAAGAGTAAAACAAGTGAAATAGGCTGAAGTGAAAGGGTAGCTGATGCTATCCTTACTGCTGTTCACTCAGGATCTCTGAACTGCCCTCTCAGCATTCTCACTCACACCACTTGGCTGCAGTAAGAGCATCTCACTCAGGACTCAATTCTGCTTATAATGCAGGGCTTGCCATCTCCCATTCCTCTTGGGAACATCTCCAGGCTGCTTCTCCCTACGAGCCAGAAGAACACCACCACTGGTCAACTACATTTCTCCTCCTGGCTGAGTGTCTTCAAAATCCATACAGCTTTCCCAATAGAGGAAACTAATTCCCAGCCCCCTTCTCTTGGAGGGCCATATCCTGTGCAGGTAGGCCTGAAGATGCAATTACCTACTAGCAAGCAACATAGATCAGCTCTTCAACTCACATCAATCCCTCCTTTTACCAAGTGTGGCACTATGTATACTGTTGCTGCAAACTGCTTTGGGATTGTGCAATGAAAAACAGCAGCTTACATTTATTTTTGTAACAGTCACACAGTGTAAACACCTTCTGCAACACAAACAGGAGGGGCTCTTCAGATGAACAGAGCATTTCCTTGGAAGTAGCATTTCAGGAGATCACACTGTTCCACTTCAAACTCATTTTATATTTTTCTAGAGAAATTGCAACAGCAAGAATTTTAATCGGGGTCTCAATAGCTTTGAGGAAATAGGTGTCCCTTTTTCTATGCTATCCGTAAATGAAAGCCTGAATTCTGGAGTCCTGCTTTGCAGCAGTGGGTGAATTCCACAGCTGTGGGATCATGGAATACAAGAGGCCTAATTACACAAGGCAAGAATCAGTTTTGGTAGATGATTAAAAGTTAAAATGAAGCTGAGCAGTTTAAGAACCACAAAAGCTAGTTCTTGCCTGTCAATTCCAACATTAATTCTGCATTCAGATCTTGAAAGAGGATTCAAACCAACAACAACATAGTGAAACAAGTGAAAAGAAGGGGGTTTCATGCCTCATCAGGATTTTTTGCTGTAAGGGAAGTTTTCAAGTTCCTCAATGTTGCTTTTTTAGGCTCCTTGTTGAAAAGGTTCTGTGAGTACTTATGTATTAAAATGTTAGAGCCACATATATGCAAGCTGTATTATCTCTGGTCTTCCCTACACAAGTACTAGACTGAGAAAGCAAACCAAGATCATCTTGTCAAGTCTGAGGCCAACAACAGTGGCAGGTACTGCATCGCAGAATCTCCACAGAGCACAGCTCTCAGTTTCATGGGAAGACCTCTTCTAGCTTTGGTGTCATCCTGTCTGGCAACAGACTGTTTTAGCTCTGGCTCTTACAGTGGGTGCTGCTGGCCCCTTCAGCCAACCTAGTGCCCGCAAAAGTCTAGATTAACTTCCCAGCTCTGATCTTCAAGACCTTGGGCACGTTATCTACATCCTGATCCAGCAAAACACCTCAGCACAAACACACCATATTCACTGCTACAGACTACAATCTGTGCTCCTGGGAAAGACAAACTTCTGCACCGCCCATCTGCAGGACAGGCAGAGAAATCTTTGAACTATCCCAATCAGCTGCCATCTTTGCCACTGTGTGTATTGTGTCTGTATGTAAGAAAAAACCCCAAAACCAGAGCATTTTGAGTTTCTTTGTAATGCAACCAATCAACAGCATTATCAGTACCATTTCTGTGCCACATAAAAAATAACAGATTTAGCTTTCTTGGCCATGACTGAAATCAAAATGAAGAAGCCATGTGATAAAATTAAAAGCTTCCATTAGCATTAAGCTCCAAAATTGGAAATGAACCTCATGCTGACAGAAGCTACCTGCTCAGTGATATGCCACCATGAATACTACTGTAAGGGACAAAAAGAGAAAAAAAAAGACCAACTTCAGATTCAAAAAAGATTAAGCAAGAGCACCTCTACACTAGTGTGAATTACTTGTGAACACTTTTTTCAATTGTGTAACAATCCCTTTATGCCTAGATCCTGTTTAGTGTAAAAACTGAACTTCTGAATAGGTTCTTAGTTGTTAACTAATTTAAGAAAATAAAATTTCAATGCTGAAAGAATAAACACAATAAATTTATCAGCTTATTCAAGTGTATATTAGGAGCTTCTTAACACGTATTAAATTGCATTCCAATAATAACCACACAGATGAACACTTATACAAATAAAAACAAACAAACAAAAATGCAACTGAGATTATTTCCTCCTTGCTATGGTTGAAAAATTTTAACCAAAAGCTCACATAAGCATGAAGCAAAATCTATCATATTTCCCAGGCTAAGCAGAACTGCTGTTCTTTCTGGTCTATAGTCTATAGCTTCATATACACTGCCCCCATTCTGATGTATTAAAAAGTTTATGATCCTTGTGCACACAGTAAGAAAGGATAAATGAGTTTCTATTAGAAACACTACCATGCATTTGCAATTGTCTGAAGAGTCACTTACCCTATGAACTGAAAAAATGCTGCAAAATCTCAAAAGACTGTTCTAAAAACCATTTTGCATGCAGGTTTGCTTGACCTCATAACCTTGGGCTATGAATAGTTTGCCAGACTAAGTTCTGCAGCTGGCCTCTTCTAGTACTATAAATTTTGATAGCATTGCTCAACTAAGAAAACTGTGTCAGTTTTCCAAGCAGACTGGTTGTTCTTTTCATGGATTAGCATCTACATTTGTGAACTGTATGAATTTAGCCTGTAACTTTATTAAGTGTCTCTGTAATTAGCAGTTACAAACATCAGGCTGCATTCCAAATTTTAGACAAGCCTGGGTTGCCTACCATTTCACCACAATGGGAACGTCTTGAACGCCTTTATATTCTTCCAGTAAATAAAAGTATATGACACTTACACCAAAATTACATGCAAGAAAGAGACTTATTTAAGGCAGACAAACATTTGGACAGTACAGCCAGGACAAGTTGCAGGCACAGCTTTGGCATGCTTTGAGAGGTTTCTTTCAAAGCTTCTGTTAAATGTATGTTGCTGCTTTATAGTAAGAAGAGTAACAAAGATAACTTACAGGAGGTCCGGTTTCCCCCTTTGGACCTCTGACACTTCCCATGTCAAACATTTTGCCACGATCTTCATAGCCATAAGCATAATTATTAATACCAATTTCGTAACTGTTTTCTGTGTGGTAAGTCTCATCAGCATCAAGTGCACCTTCCTGCCCCGCACTGAGTTGATTATCCAGAGGGAGCTCATCACGCAAACTGTACAGGGTTGTGTTGAAGATTTGCTGCTTTTTGCTTAGTTCATCAAAATACTGCTTTGCTTTTTCCATTCCCTTGCTTTTAGTTTCACTCTGTTTTACAGAGGAGATCAGAGAAGTCTCACTTTGTCTGCCTACATCTTCTGTGGCATTAGCGGAACTATCTGGAAATGATCCTGCAGGAGTTTTGACAATATTTCTCTTTTTGCTCATCTCCTGCTGCTGAAGAGGCAGATTGATGTTCCCCTGGAATTCTGTTTCAGGCCAAGCTTCCAGCAGTGGAGGTTCAGTCTCTGCAAACTCCAATGCAGAGGTATTTCTTGACTCAAAGTGGTCTCTTAGAAAGTGAATCTGAGCAACATTGGTAACAGGCATATTGGATGCTTCCTTCCATCTATAAGCTGATATTTCTTCCTGGTTTTCATCATCAATGATCATCTTTGAAAAAACGTCCAGCCCATCTGACACGAGTGGAGCTCCCAGGTGAGAAGGAAACATTTCAGCCTGGCGACACTGCTGCTTCACATATTTACAATAGTTTGCAGAGGCTTCTGCAGAGGGAATAATATCTAGCTGACATATAACTCCTTCAAAGCTGACAGACTGAGAGTTCATCCTTCCCAGGGTAAAGACACCATCCAAATCAAATGTCTCTACTTCAGAAAGTACTCCACTGCTATAGTACTTTTTTCCACACTTGGCAAATATTGAGACAGTCTTGTCTCCAATGCCAATGGCAAATGAATGCCATTGTTCATTATGAACACTATAATTGAAGTATACAGGCTGCTTCCCTCCAGCATACACCGCTACCTTTCTCGGTAGCAGCTGCACACCAAAGTGCAGTCTACTTTTGTTCCTAATACTGAAAAGGAAAGCATTATTGACTCTGTAAGAGTACAACCCAACCAATATGGTGAACTGATGCCCTAAATTCGATGGTATGACTTGAAAGATGGGGGACTCAATATGTGCATCACTACTGAGTACAACTCCTGATACAGTTAGATGAACACCCTGAGGTAACAGAGATGATGTTGAGGGCACTGCTGTCTCTGAGGGCTCTTGAGCATCTTTCACAAGGCCTAGTTGATGAAGAACATCTATAGCTGTAAAAAGAAATAAAAGCATACTGTTGGTTTCATTTACAAACTCATAAATTCAGATCCATATAGACAAATGCACACACAACATCTTAACAAATCTGTACCTCCCAGAGCATATACACTGCACACAGCAAGCCAAACAAATGCTTAGGCAAGGCACATTGATTTTTCACATAAATCAAACAAATAATTAAAGCAAGAACAAAATTTTGATCTTAAAAAAAACCCAACCAAAAAACCAAACACATAGAAAGGCCCACACAATGTAGGTTAATTCACTTCCGAAGGTGAAAAATTCCCATTTTCTCTCTTCAAATGTTCATAGTGATCAATGAACACACTTTGGTTAATTTCTTATTTATTTGGCTAACCCTGTTTACTCTGAGCTGAGAATTACTGGGTTTGTTTGGGGTTCTTTTACTTTTTCTTCTGTAAAAAAATCTTCTGCAATAAAACCATGCCTTTTCCTTTATCTGAAAAATTTGAATGAAAGCATTTGAGGGAAGAGCTGCTTTGCTTATAAGAAAGGACAAGCTATTCATAACACAGTAAAACCTTGGTAGAGCACACAAAGACAGTCACTGCCTCAAAGCAAAATACAAAGGTAAGCCTTGCCAAGGAGCAACTATGTGCTGCTGAGGTTATTCAACTGGTACCTGGGAAGAATCCCACCAGGGAGTTCTCTGCCTGCCAAGCAAGGCCCTGTGCCATTACAGAGCTGGCTTCAAAGGGAATCATTTTCCCGGTGGGATGACTATGTATCTGTGCCAGTTAGTCAGGCTAAAAGAAACAAAAATCTTTCAAAGGGGAGATGCATGAGAGTGCACCACCACCACCACCACCTTCTTTCCCTCCACATTTGTTTACTTGTACTGATGAGGTGAACTCTGCAACAGTGGAAGTGGTAAGGAGCAAGGAAAGAGAAGAACTGTCAGGACCCAAGGGGCAGTGGTCCCATCTTCTGGCTCATTCGCCCTTCTAAAGAAGACAAGGCTGCAGCTACCCTGACAGAACAGTGAATTAAGAGTGCACTCCACAGCAGGAGACATTAAGGACACAGCTGTCCTATGGATTTATACCTTACAGATTTGGCTTTGACATATAGAAGTCTGGACAGATCTTCCTACGGTGGTGTTTTCACAGTTGGATTCTCTAGTGTCTCATGAAATATCAGCTTTGTACTTTAACCTTTTCCTTAGCCTGAACCTTTCAGCATCTCCATCTTTTACCTAGCTAAATATCTTCACCTAATGGGTAGAAACATAAATACCTAAACTCCTGATAAACTGAAATCCTATCTGTCCTGGGGTAAGAAATCAAAGCTGCTTTGAGTAAAACAACAGTCAAAGGTGACCCAATGCATTTGGTATTGCCTAAATCAGATTTAGGCATATTGGAGTTGGTGGGCCTAGACACCTTCTTCCTTCAGGATGAACATAGGGACACTGATAGATCCCTTATAATGCAGCTGAAACACTACAAAGGCTTGAGTAGGAGCTAAACCAGCAGTCCTTCTGTAGGGCTGAAAAATAAGACAGAATTTATGACACTGACTGATTGGTAAATCTGTTTGAGGAAATTGCTACAGAAAAATATCAGAAATTGAGTCAAAACACAATCATGGAAATATGGAACAAGAAGGTTGGAAGCTAAGGAAAAGGCTGAAGGAACTACAATGCTTGGCCTTGAGGTGCAAAGGTTTGGGTACATCTAATTAAAATTGACCATTATCTGAATTAAGGGCATAGGGAAAACAGAAAAGCTGAAGAGTAACAGGCAGAAGCTGCAACACAAGAAATTCCAGCTCCACACAAAGAAAAAGCATTCTCACCACAAAAGTCGTTAAGTGCTGGACCAGGGGGGCAGAGACATTGTGTAATCTCCATTCTTGGAGATTTTCAAAGCCCAACTGGACGGGACCCAACAACCTGAACTAACTTCAACACTGACCCTCATCTCAGCAACAGTTCAGAACAGATGAGTTCAAGGTCCTTCTAAGCTAAATTTTCTGGTTTTTTGCACAAGGGGAAACTGAACACTAGTTTTCATAAACAGCATTACACAAAAGTGCACAATATCATCTTTTTCCGTCCTTTTCCCACTGGAACAATTTCAGTGAAACATCTATACTAAAAATTACTTGTAGTATCTAATAGTAGCACTGATCAAATAACCCTGGCAGGGCAGACACTGTCACTTTCTATAGCATTTAGCTGAGGGCACTCTTACCACGGATGTTGTGCTTACATTAAGCAAACAAAGCTTTTAAATGGCACAACAAAAATTTGCAGTAAACTACAAAAGTTAAGGTATATTAAGAGAAAAGAGCAACTGAAACAAATGGATGCTTACTCTTAGTGGAAAAAAAGGTCTCCTTTCCCAGTTTCCCTTTCTCTGTTTACTGAATGTATTCATAGCAAACTTTAAGAATAGACAGATGTTGGCTTAGTTTCAGTGGTAAATTATGAAAAGTGCCTGAGATTTCCCTGAGAGGAGTTTATAAATTGGAACAAAAAGCATCAACCTGAATGCACCGTATGTCTTGAAAATTAATTACACACCTTGTAGAGTTTCTAGCCGTGTTTGAGATTCACTGACGGGCCAAGATTATCCTGACAAGTGGCCAGCACAGACAGAGGTACGGACAAAGCACATCTTTGCAGAAAGTCATGTGTATGCCAATTTCTCAAGATGTTTAGCCTCAGAGCAATTAATTTACTATGGCTGTATTTTTATCTGTCAGACTGATAACAGAGGTCAGGTTATAGTAGGGCTTCGAAGCACAGTGCATCTGCTAATGAACCATCACACTTTCCCAGGATCCTAGTCTTGCCTGTAGCTCTGGAGGAGAGAGCTGTCCTTGCATTGCTCTTGTGAAGGGAAGCTGGAACCACAGGCCCTGTGCTCTGGGCAATGCAGTCTTACACATGCAAATAATCCTGAGGCTGAACACACTGGTCCAGCCCTTCTGTGCACTGGCTGGGCCAGCTGACTGCACAGAGGAGAATAGCTGGTAATTGAACCTAACGTTGTGCCTAAATATCACATCCTAACCTGAAATATTTGACAAGTACTCCTATTTTTAGAATTTTTTAATGATATATTTGTATTTAAAAATACAAAGTATTATAAATTGAAATATAAAATAAAAAACTTGAACTGCCTTAAAATCATCGGTTTAAAAATGACATTCAAGCCTAGTGCTACTAATCTCAAACTGCAAGTAAAATTGCCAAATTTTTGTCAGTTCTGATTTGAAAATTGTGTATAGTTTAAAAGTTATTTTAAAAAGGAAAATTGTCAGAGCATAATTAGGAGTAAGATATTCTCTACATCCTGCAACAGACTTCTGTGAATAATGACAGGTCCTGAGAGAGCCACACACAAATAAATGTTATATGAAAAATTACATCAAATAAGAAAGTATAAATGAATTATTCCTTGCTGACTTGCTGCCTGTTAACTGATTGTCAAGCCAAAAGGCTGTTCCAAACTTTTTTGGCCAGTCATTTCATTTCTGGTCCAACACGTATTTTTATTTTATTTTAAGGCTTTCAGAAGCTCTTGGCAGCACACAGGACTTTGGGAGCAGGCAACTCTCATTTTTCTTCCCAACATGACAACCACTATTTTCTTTACCTATCAGTTGTCAGTTTTCTGCGTTTACTCATGTCTGCAAAACATCTGTCTTCACTTACTGTTTACTCAACCCATTAGTCCACCAAGTTGTAACAGCTCAACTTCTTGAAGGGAAAGTTGTTTTGGTTTTTTGATATCCAGTGCTTTCCTTCCACCTTCTAGGAGGATCTGAAAAATTTACAACCTTACTGCACCATGAGGGAAGGGAAAACCTAACATGGGCTTTGACAAAAGACCTTCTGATCCTCTTGTGGCACAAAAAAAAAACAACCCAGAAAGGAACTGGGTAAGGAGGGGATTTGGTATTTCATTGTTTCACACCTGTGTTTCATTCAGTCCCTTTTGGTTACTTTCCACACTTCTCCATACTCAGGACTACTCTGAAGGCAGGATCCCTGAGATGCTCTCTCTGTTTTACCAATCCTAGCCCACACATTTCTCCCTTCCCCTTTACCAGAATGGACAAGGGAAAAGTGAGGGCCATTCTTCAGTCAGCTCCATCAGAACTGAGAAGAATTACTCATGAGGTTGCCCATTTTGTAAGTGATGAGGTGTCTGCAATTGGGTACATTAAGATACCTGGCTGCAACCAATGCTCTCCTGGACACCGGGTCAAGTGGCTGTCATACAAAAGCCAACCAGATACATTAATTCTGCATGTCCTTGAGCCACACTCAAAGTACTATTCCTAAAGACTGAGACTGTATCTTTACACGTATTTCACTGAACACAATTCACAGCAGAATCCCGAACAGAACAAGGCATAGTTTCTCAGGCAAAGCATGCGGAGACTGTCTCATCAGCTCAGGAGAGAAGGCGTGTTCATTAGACAGCATCTTCGTAATTGGCAGAATACTCTGTTTCAACTACAGCTACCAAGAAAGTTTAATAAACAAAGCATTTATATGTTCTTAATGGGCAGAAAATCCTCTTCCTGCACAAACACTAAGCACCGCAAATGCTCTGCAGATTATAAACTGAGACTGAAGAATATACTTCAGCTGCTTTTTTTTTTTTCTCTCTCAAGAAGGCTTCCTCAGTCTGCTCTTCTCTGAGTCACTTTTTGCAAGCCTCAGACTGCACCCACTGGCCTGTGTCTCTGTGGCCCCAGCACTGCAGCCTTCACAGTCTTTGCCTGAAGTTTCATGAGAAGTGAGAGAAACAGTTTATTTCTTTGCAGAGGAGGAGGGTGTGCTGGAGGCATGAAGACACTCGAACCATGGCTGCACACCTGCCTCTGGCATCCCTCACCTGCTCCTACTACACCAGGAAACTGCCTCCCTAAAAAAACCTCTTCCCTTTCCATCCCCACAGGCCTGGAGCAGGTCAGGCCACACACATCTAACAGTGCTGCTCCTCCACTGATGAGAGCTTGGCTCAGCTATTAGAGAAATCCAGGAAAATCCCATCATCACAAAAACATATGGTCCCCATTGAGCTGGATGTGAAAAATCAACCACCAATCTTACCAGGCAAAAAATGGGCAACTAATAGAAGGCAAAACTATGAAGACAACAGCAGGGAAAAGCAAAACAAAAGAAAACACAACTGAAAGAAAAGCGAAGATTTGCCAATCACCAGAAATGAGGAGCTGGAAAAAGGCATTGGTGAGAATAATAGTGGGAGGCTGCTGAGATATCCCAAAGGGCTCTAACAAAACATCATCAGGAATGAGTCTTGTCTTAACCACGCAACCCAGGTGCAGGTATTCAGATGAGTATTTGCAGTTAACATACTCACCAGCCAAGGATGACCTGTTTCTTGCTTCACCTGTATGGTGAAGGAACATGGCAGAGAACTGATGCTGTCACTCACAGCAAATAAGAAGTGACTAAATGGCATGTTAGCCTCTACCACTTCAGGATGCTATTATTCCCACAGCAGTCTCCAGAGCAAGCTGCACATCTGGTGCTGTTATAACAGCTGGCAGATTAAAAAAGAAACTAAAAACAAGGCAACTCTATTTCCTCACTAACATCTGCATCTGGATGCAAAGCCAAGTGAATACCAAATTTCCCATTTTGTTTTCATGATGCCAGCCTAGACTAAGCCTTTATTATATGCAGTGGTTTGCCTGCAGTCTTAAGTGCAAAGGTAACTCAGTCACAGCTTGCCACCCCCAAGGACACCCACTTGCAGTGAAGACACAATCAAAGCCTTTTCACCATACAAGGCTTCTTATTTATGAAGCACTTGCTTAAATATGTAAGCAATTTCATAGACAGAAAATCTGAGTGATTTTCAAAAGGTCATCTTTTCCAAACTGGTTGCTTTAAAATTTTGCTCTCATTATAATGTAGCTGGTATTTTCTTTAAGCCATATGAATTAAGGAACCAAATCTAAGGTCACTAGTAACAACAGCCATTGACTCTTTTCATCTAGGAACAGACTGTACAAATGTCCCATTACAAACAAGCATTCTCACCTTGTATGGGTACTTGTGCAACACCCACAGCTATACATATTGCAATAAAAAAGAGAGCTTTCCTAAATGGGAAAGAAAGAAAAAAAAACATGTGAGAAAACATGTACAGTTTCAGAAATCTGAGGAATTAGAAACTTAAGTCAACATCCAAAGTCCATGACAGGATACCACTGACTTCAGCAAGTCCTGAATCAAAGCCATCACACTGTACAACTTACATAGTACATGTATTTTACACTGGCTTTTGTTAATAAAGTGACAGCATCTGCTTTACATTTTCTTGTAGCAGCTTTCAAATATGAATGCTGCTTTGTAGTAAATTTCTTCCTAGAAAGAGAAAAATGTTAATGTAAAGAAACCATAGAATAAATTACAAGTTAATGCCTATAGAGATCATTAGATACTTTTGACCTATTATCAGTCTTTTCATTGTATCACTTCATCTTACCATAAATGTAAATGCTGTGTCACACTTTTGTCCTTGTATTATAAAATTTTATAATGTTACAAGAAAGACATGCTCTTGGCAAAGGAACAAAAAAAAAGAAACCACATTTTGACTTAAAACTCCATGCTAGGAAAATACAGTACTGATAGGTATCATAGGCTCACTGTCCTTATTTCATCTGGGATAAAGTTAATTTTCTTCTTCATAGCTGGTAGAGTGCTGTGTTTTAGGTTTAGTATGAGAACAATGTTGATAGCACACTGATGTTTTAGTTGTTCCAACAAACATATATAAGGTTGATACAGATTATGTGCTGAAAATTCACTTTAGAAGAGTTGAATACTTGTACTGTGATTAAGAACAGACTGTCTGGTGTATACCTATTATCATATTAGGCAGATTAATATCTAATCACACTCTTATCAGTGACTGAACGTTTTAATAAATGAGAAATACATTTTGTTAATGTTGCACATCCAGGCACAGAGGTATGTAACAATTGTAGTAGCCTGTATCTACTTAGTTCTAAGAAGGAATATTTCAAAAAAATCAGAAATATAGTTCTCATACAACTCACACTCAAGCCTCAGCTCAGCCCTCTTGCTCATTAATGTAACCTCACTGATTTTTCATAACAATAAATGCTAGAGTGACTAAAACTGTTTGTTGGACCAATCAGAGAGCACTTGAGTATCAGGAATAAAGACTGTTTGAAAGTAACATAGTTGTAACTAAACACCTGTAATTTCATGTGATGTAACTTTGCTGTAAATATCTAACTGTTGCCAAAAAAAAAAAAAAAGCAGGAAGAAAACCTTACCACTTTATACAGGAACATATAGTTCAGAGACACAAGGTCCTTCATGGATATAAATCCACACATGCACATACATAGCAGTATTTAGTGAAATATCTTACTATTCCTTTCAAGGGTTTGCAATTCAAACATTCCAGAAACATCGAAGTGCATGAAAACCACAGAACAAAAACCTGGTTTTATCAAGTGGATTTGCATATTGTGAGAGCTTAAATTTTGGCAATCAAAATAAATGAATAATTTAAGGAACAGTAGGAAATAATAGTCATCATTGCCACTTTAGTATTGTAGATACCTCGTGTCATTTAGAAGAAAATGCACAGAATGTATAGGATGTTCAAAAATATGTATCAGTGCTTCAGTTCTGATTACAGAAGGGGAGAAGGGTGGAAAGTACACCTTACAAATTCCAACATGCCTGCAAGGGTATGTTTTTTAATTAACCACTACTAGTCCCTAGTTATTCCTTCAAGCTTTCTCCTGCTACAGCCATGAAATGTCCACAGGGGCAGTTCTGCCACTCCTACAAAAGACCTAACACTGACTGCTGTCCAAATACCACATCAGCTACAGGACACTCAAATCAGTTTTTTCAGTTGTGAAGACCAGAATTCAAGTTCATGGTTTCTGCCTCACACAATGCAGCACCTTTTGATCTAAGATATCACAGAAGATAGCTGTGTCAGAAAGACAGACCATGCATTGCACTGTATCAGCTAAAACTCAGGACAGCTCTTCATTTGACTTTCAAAGGTGCAAAATGGATTTGCAATTTAAAAAAAAAACAGATAAGACATTTTAGCTACCTCCAAAATAAGTATGTTCAAAGAACTCCAGAGTCCAAAATTCAAAGATGACTCCTCTTTACAAAGCTGTACAAAGCTGCGTGTGTCAAGTATCAGCCTCTGTCACCTCCCAGCAAACACTTTATGAAAGGAAGAAATTCTAAAATGCTCCCAGGGCTGCAAATTACACAGATGTAACTGGATATACAGAAATATTCAGTGAGCAGTAAAGACACGTTTGGCTCTCCAGCTAATGTCAAGAACAGATAAGTGATGAACTAGGAGAAAAAACAGGGACCACAGACAATCACATGGCTGGAAGTCCTCTAACATGTGGGCAAAGTTAGGCTTCTTTCCATCTTTTTCACAAGTAAAATTTCTGTAAATGAAACCATGTGAAACCTAAAACAAAGTTGTACATAGGAGTCCTCCATGACTGAAAATCAAGCAATGAAATTCTATCTTTTTAAGAGAAACCACTAGTGCAAACCTTCTCTTCTTGATCGAGACCACTGCTTTTTACATGTGCAGATTTTCAGCTGCAGAGCAGTCAGTTCTCAGTCTCCACTCTCACACCAGCACAGCCACTAAGACCTCACACTCCCTGCTGTACCACATGTATGTGGCTTGATCCATCGTCTGCTACAGCTGCAGGCAGCTCAGCTCCTTGTCTTAGCTGATCCCACAGATCTTGGGAGACCTGCCCTGCTGGGACACATCAACAGAAAAATGCATAAGCATGTGGCAAGGAAGTCTCCAGCTGACTCAAAAGCTGGCTGCTTTTCCCACATTTAAACATCACACATGAAGCTGTTTCAATACACTTTGGCTATGTCCTGTCCTAAAACCTAGAGTATCTCTTGACCTTCCTCCCCTTCTACCTTTTCATCTTCTCTATTTTACATGCAAGCACAAGCTGAGGGTAACTATATAATCTTTTGCAGGAAGGCACTATCAAATATGATTGAGCTATTCCACCACTTAAAACTGAGTTTATCTTTCTGATAATCTTTGACATCTCGTGGCTGTTTACCTCTTCATAGTGTGGACAGCAACTATCCATGGAGATTTTTTGCATTAATGGTGACAGGTGAACGCAGAAACTGATACGCTTCAAAGCAAGTTTGGCAAGCAACAATGAAAAATTCCATCCTCTGAAGACTTTTCAGCAGCATACAGAGCTCAGGTTTGGTCAGTGGACAGCATTATCCTCTTCATTCCATCCTGGTTTCCTAAATCTCAGGTTTAAAGGAAGAAATACCACTAGCTGGCTGCTAGAGAAGACAGGAAAACATGTTCCCAGTGTAACTGCCACAGATGCATTCAACTCTGCACTCATCAGTGGTGATGGTTTAAATATCAGCACCTGCCCCATCAGCATGGTTTCACTGGATCTTCTCTGGGGACTGCTGAGGAGAATGGTCCAGGTTGGGTCCATCAAGCCTGAGAAGGGCTTTGGGAAAGGTCTAGCACCTTGTGGACAGAGAGGACCCAAACTTCTCAAAGACCTCAAGCTGTTATAAACCTTACCTTTCAAGATGTGAAAGGAAAGGTAACTCTTTGCTGCTCTAATGAGACCAGCCAGCAGATCCAGTGCTGCTTCTCAAATCTTAAAAGACCTACTATCAACACGGCCTGAGGGGACACAACAGCCTTTCCAGGGTGACAGTGACATGCCCTTTGGATACAGATGGCACCGTGTAACTAGCTGGCAAAGGAAGAAGCTCCTGAACCCTTAGCCAAAGTTCACAATTTGATGGGGGGAAAATACAATATAAGGTGAGACGTAGAGGATCAGTGGCCTATGAGGAGTTCTACAACATGGCTGCAGTTCAAAGGAAACACTCTGCCTGGTGGTCCAGACATTCTCTGGACAGCATCTGGCTTAAAATGAGAGCTACCGCATCCAGAAGAACAGTCAACTCTGCTAGTATCTTTGAAAGGAAAAAAAAAATGAAAAAGATGATTTCAGAACCATTTTTTGAGTAAATCTGATTTCTTACACTAGATCTCTTCTCTAGATAGTGTACACCATTATCGTCTATATTAAGGCAAAAGTATGCAACTCAGATTCCAACTCTGTTTCACACCGTTTGTCCCTTATATTTTGTAGATCATTCTTCAAACATTCTGCAACTCGGTGCTTTCAAGAAACAAGAGTGACACAAGGCTTTTCATATTTTAAAACTAAATGTTCTGTCAATAAATGTGGTGAGAGATTTAGAAATCATGCAGCTGTTTTATATTTTTAATGTGCAGAGATACCCCTATACAGGCCCAAACTCAATAGCATTTCAAAAAAAGGGTGGTCAAGGTTGCAAGGGATTTACTGGTTTGACATATGCTAAGGAAACCAGACCCTTTTGCAAGGAATTCTGGTTTCTTCACACAGGCAATCAATGAGATTGCTTTCTCTCTAGACTAGTAAATTAGGTAAACAATACAGAAGTATATAGATGCATATTCTGAAGCTATCTCAAATTTTGAACTTGAGCAAACTGCATCTCTGGTACTGTCTGTCTTTCCTGTAATACAATTTATGTTTCTCCATCAGCAATACCCCTCTACAGTTATCAATAGAATTATTTTTTAAATTGCATTCAGACAATTCCTAAACAAGTCCCACAGACAAATCCATCAAACACACAGATCTCCTGGGAAGGCCACCTTCAGGCAGCCACGTAACTGCTCTCAAGCATTGCAGCGCACCCAGTTACACACCAGGCAACACTTTGGCAGCATAATCCTCACTACAACACAAAACAAATCCTTCTGTCCCGCTTGGAGAACTCAGTAAACTTAGTTTAAGACACAGCCAGAGCAAAACAAGCGCTTTACAAAGAGACACACATAGTGGTAACCTCTCTAATATCACCATTGCAACTATCACAAACCCACAATCATCTTGTCTAGGCTGCTTTTAGGCAAACCATAGAGAGAGGAGCTCTACCTTTGCACCACAGATGAAGATGCATTAGAAATACTCAGTCTATTGTAAAAGCATGCAAATACAGAGCACCTCATCTAGCCACCTCTGTTAGTAAGAGAGTAACCTCGGCTCTTAAATGTAGGTTTTGTTTGTTGGCTGTGTTTTAAGAGCTAAGTACCAAAAGAGCTCAAGAGCTGCCAGGTTTCTCGGGGGCACTGCGCCACGCTGTCCCCCGAGACCCCCATTCCCGTCGGGGATCAGAGGTGCTCTGTTCGGCGGGTCAGGCTGTTCCCGGTCCTCGGGATGCCAGAGATCCCAGACCCAGGCTGCCTGGTGTGGGATCGTGCAGGAGAAGGACGACACCAGGGTGCTGGCCAGGATGGGGCACATCGCGCACGACTTGGCAGAGTGCGGAGGGGAGAGACGCACAGGCAGCACGCCGCCGGTCCGCCGGGGACCCCGCGGGGTTACGGCTGGTGACACAGCCCGCCGGGGTCACCGCCGCAGCCCCCATCCCCTGTCCGGCCCCGCGGCGGGGTGGCAGTGCGGTGCGATGCGCCCCGTCACGCCTCCCCAGCTCCCGCTTACGTTTGTGCCGCGGGAGAGATGAGTCCTCGCCTTGTCCTCTCGGCTCCCAAATGCATTTGTATGCATTTGCCCGGGCAGCGGAGATCCGAGGGAAAGCCGAGCGCCGCGCCGCCGCAGGGTCAGCTCCTGTCCATGAAACCCCGCCGGCCCCGAGGTCCAAGCGAGCTCGGCGCACGCCCGGGGGCGGCCCGGCCCGTACAGCCCGCGGGGGCGGCGCGGCGGGGGGGGCCGGGCGGCGGGGGCGCCCCGGGGCTGCCCGCGGAGTGCAGCGGCGGAGCGGCAATCACCGCCTGCCCGGGCACCGGCGGAGTTCCCCGCCCGCCGCGGTGTTGAATTTCAGCGCTGGCTGCCTCGCGATTACATCAGCACACGCGGCTCCCGGGGCGGGCCGGGCCCCGGCCCCGGCCCCGCATGGTGCGGGGTGCCCCGCACCGCTCCCCCAGGAGCCGACCCGCACCCACCGCCGGCAGTACCGAGCCGAGCCGAGCCGAGCCCCAGCCGGGCCCAGGTGCGGGCGGCCCGAGCGGCAGCGCCGGGACAGGTGATGCGTTAGTGCATCCGGGGGGCGAGATGGGCTCCAGCTGGAGAGAGTCGGCAAGAGCCTGCAAGTTAAATTAAAATGTGGGGACCGACGGGGGGGAGATGCTGTAACGATATGAAGAGAAAAGGCTGAGTGCGTTGAAGGGTTTGTATCTCGCCTATAATTGGAGTTGGGTCCAGAAACGTCCTGAAAAATGTTTGAAGAGCAGATGTAATTTAGTAGTATTAGAATGCCAAAAGTAATATGACACCTTTCACACTCTTCCTGGAGAGCTAGAGGTCTTTTCAGCTTAAATTTCCAGTTTTTCTTACCTTGTCCCTGTAACACAGCCTATTGTAACTTTATCCCATGAGACGTCTTCATGCAAACTTGTCACTGAAAACAAACACGGTAGAGTTAAACAATACCAGAGGTTGTCGTACCCACTGCACAGCAAACCCGTGGTCAAATCCTGCAGCCTTCCTTAGGCAAAACTTCCATGGACCTCAGCATAAATTTGATGTGCGTTAGGGTTATGGTACTTGGCTCTTACTGGATGTTACAAAAACAAAGATTTCACATCAGATATGCAGCAAATACCTTCTAGTTATAGGTAAGTTGAAGAAAGACGTCATGAAATAAAACCAAATATATTCCCAGACAGCAGAACATATAAGAACTGATAGACACAGAGAAATTGTGTAAAAGACAAAAATTTTATCTTGTCACTGAGGATGCACCACTCAGCTGAAAAGTAGTTTTTCTAGGTGATCCATTTAGCTGTGAACTGGGAAAAAGATGGAGAGGAAAACTGTAAGTGAACCAAGAGCAAACCTAAGCCAGTGTATTTTGCTGGGGTTAAGAAACCCAAGTTACAGGGAAAAGATACTCTCAGGCAATGCAATGGTGTTTGATTTCACATTCAAATTAATTTTCAATACTCTGAAACATTCAGAATCTGTATAGTCTCATTGCCTACAGGATTTCCTATTTCCTTCACTTTTTGAAAGCCAAAGGTAAAAGCTGACAACATTTTACTCTCCTGTCCAAGTACCTTACATTAAACAAATGGACAGCAAAACGTGAAAATATGTGTTTTCACAGAAGAGAACGTGGTGCCTATCCAGGGAGATACTGGACACTGCTGCAATAAAGTATTTGTCAGCCTTCTGTTTTAAATCACACTTGAATGGCTTCCAACGACAGAACTATTATATTTCATTTAGGTTTTGTTCATGAACATTAAGATGAACTAACACATGCACATTACTGATTGGGTTTGGTGCTATTCCCTGAAATCTATCAATCTCTTAAATAATATATCATGTATGCAGTAGACAAATAGTTTTCCTAACCTTTTAGCATCAGCATTAGGGATGTTACAGAGAGAATTCTGCCCTGAGAGTGACCCTGTATATATCCTGTCCTTGTTTCATTGCACAAGTACAGGAGCCAACCTGCAACACATGGTGAGGTGGGCTGGGGCCATTATGTGCAGAGATCTCCCTTTCCATCAGCATTTGCTCTGCAGGAGGCACAACTTGAGATTCTTGCCAGCTGCACATTCAGGGTGTAAATAAAGATTTGCTGACACTGGTTATGCAGTTATTTAAAACAGCATAAAAATTAGCCTTTGTTGTTCGCATTTGTTGCTCAGTTTTCTATATTCAAAACTACAAAATTAAGTTCACAAAACTACAAAATTAAGGTAGGACTCTTGACTCTATCGACACTCTGCTCCTTACATCCTTATTTCAGCCCTTGCTGGGGTTGAGGGCAGCCTTTAGTCTGTTCAGGCAGGGTCTTTGGCTATACTCACGTACCAGGGGGCTGGTCAGGCCATGGGAAGGCATAGGACAGGGGAAGGAAGAGTTACCTGGGCCTTCCCATTTCTTCACTGCACACAGCTCACTTGTCTCTGAGTCATGTGTCCACAAATGGGTCAGGAATGGACAAGGGATGCTCCTTCTTCCCTTCCCTGGGTCTCTCCACCTGAAACTCTTGCACTTACTTTTGAGTAGTAACCGCAACTTTGCAGCTCAGTTACTTTCCTTCCATATTAACACCCTTCAGAGCTGCTGAAGCTCCTAACAGAAGAAATTAGCACCATGTAATGCAGATAAAGAAACCAAATGAAAAATCATAAGGAAATTAAATTAATTCCCTGTCAGACAGTGATTGTGTGGCATTGTTGGAAACAATCCAGCAGTCCCCAACCTGTTGCCCATCACCTTGTGTTTGAGATCAAATCCATATCTCTTTTAAGCTTCAAGGCAAAAATCAGTATCAGTTCTATTCTTATACTTCTTCCAAGTGTTCTTACAGTCTAATAAGACAACGGTCTATGTTTAAAGCTATCAGATTACGTGTGTTTATTTCCAGAGCTATACATAGCAGTCTGTATACTTAAACACACGTAAGACATGGTCAAGCTCCAAAACTATTAGCACTTACTGCAACACAGTGATGCTGGAGTTTCATTTCCTATGGCAAATGTCCCAAGAGCCCATCTTTCCACATCTGCTATCTCCTGCTTGTCCACAGCCTATCCCCGATTTCTTGTCTTTCCAAGTAAACATCAGGATTACTGAAATAAAAAAATTAATTCCTTCAAAATAACACTTCTTGTCTTTCTGACATGATTACAAGCTTTTATTCTGTTTGTTTGCTCCTTTTCCAGGAGCTTTTTCCTCCTTTCATGATCTGACTCGCACATCTGTCACTCCAAATTACTGCAAGTGAGTTCCAGCCATGCTTTGGGGCACAAAACAGGAGCTACTCCTAAACAGTGTAAGAGACAAGGAAAATGGTTCCTATCTGTGATTTGCATTCCAGAAAACATAAAAGAAAGCAATGGTTAGTGTATTGCCAGATCCTAAAAACAAAGCGCGGGGGCGAGGGGAGGAATTTGAAGAAAAACGTGTGAAATGGGAATGTGAGTACAGAGCATTGGAACCTGAACCTTTTCCCTCAGCAATTGGGAGGAGCTTTGACTTTGACTTCAGCAGGAGCAGAATGGGACCCACACAAGTTTCCTGGTACTGTTCCAGAATTAGGCATTTTTGGCAGAAGGTCCATGCTGCTATTGAGTTCCCTTTGGAGAACTGTTTTTATTCTGCACACCACAGTTATGGTGTTAGGCTACATACCAAAACTGCTGGAAACAAGTTCAGCAAAATTATTTAAAATTCTCTGTGGCAGCCAAAAAGCAGTTTAACACATTGCTCTGGTTAAAAAAAGTTACCAAGCTACCAAATGTGACTAAGAAATACAAGAAATGGAAAGGATTACACCATATCTTCGACAACAATGAGCTAAAATTGTAGAAGGGGGAACTTCAGGTCTGAAACCATTAGACATGCCTATTCATGGCAGAAAATTAAAGAAATTGTAATGACCAGCATCTATCTTCTCTCTCTAGGTATGCCTGTTACCTTCTGACAGTTTTGAATATGACAGAAATCTGGAAATGCCTTTAAAGAGCATGATGACTGTTTGGATTAATCCTGTCCCTTCTAATTTTCAACTGAGAAACTAATGAGAAAATTAACATCAATCTACATTCTGAAGTGTTCAGAGTGGAGAGGACTTTACTACCCTACAACACCAACATGGAAAAACCAGTGAGGGGAAGGAGCTAAGGAAGGAGAGATGCTGTAGGTACAAGGGACCAAACTTAAGAGGTCCTGGCACATGGAGCAAAAAAAAAAAATGGCTTGATAGAGTGAGGACTGAAAAAAACCGCCAAGCCACAAATAACCATATAGAGTAGTGGGATTCTTTAAGATACTTAGTTAAAACAAACAAGGGAATATATCCAGCCAGAAGCAAGAAACAGAAGAGAGTCTCAGTGAACCGCAAGACAGAGCGGAGACTCCAAACCACAAGATTCCTGTGGCTCCTACTGGGAAAGGTGGCTCATTAAGCCAAGTTACTTGTAATTGCTTACAAGTCCAGGTATTAACCATTTTAGAAGTTCACCACTGCAGCAGAGACCCACCATGAAGCAGAGTAAACACTCACGTGGAGAGAGCCGAAACAGGCAACTGAAGCAGAGTCTTCTGGAGAAATAACCCCACATCCAGCTGCTGAAAAGCTGTGACATCTTGTTCCAGTGATGGCACATCATATGCCATACCAGGAATGCAGAGAAGCCTAGCCAAATACACAAGAAAATATTAAAGGAAGAGAGGAGCCTGAGAAGCAGTTATTAGGAAAGTAGTAAGGAATGGAAAATACAAGAGCAAGAATGAGTGCAACTAAGGGACCATGGGAACAACTCACCAAACAAGACAACTCTAATTACCAAATAGGCCAAATTGCCAAGAGAGAAACACAGTAAATTTCCATCTCAAAGAGGAGCTCTGGAGCCTAAGAACAACTGGTGAAACTAAAAACAGAAGGAGTTGAGAAAACTCAATTACTTTCATTTTTGGTTAATCTTTATCCCATCATCGATGGAGTGTTTTGCCATCCAGGCAGGAAGTGGAGACACCCACTCCTACAGGCACAAAGATGTATTAGACATGAGGTATTTTCTGGGATTGGACTTAAAAACCCTTTGCAGGCAAAGTCCATAAATACGACTAAGAGTCTGATTCCTACAGTTCCTACTGTTGTGTGCTGAGAGACACAGAGGGCAAGATGGGCCTCAGTGAATGTGTTTAAGGAGCATTCCCACGCCAGCATGGTGGCTGTAACCTCCTGCCATGGACTTTCAGAAACCTTGGCAGGGTTCCCTGCATCAGGGCTTCCACATCAGGTCTTCCCAAAGCCTGCTGCCCACAGAAGGAGCCCTCCCCAAAGGTCCCAGTTCTCTCTGTCAGTGTATCAAACTTGCTCTGTCTCCATCAGTAAAAAGAAGCAAAAGAATGAAAATCTGGGGTTGGCTTACATGGAAAAGTCAGGCTCATACACACAAGGACACTTCCTTAACCTCCTTGGTAATGCTCTGTAGTACCCTTTCACATATGGGTCAAAAACACCATTGAAATATCTTATAGGGCATCTTTCCGCAGGACAAAATCTGCAGGTATTTCCTGAAAATGATTCTCTGTAAAAGAATAAAAATGGAGCCCATTGAGAGTGAAACCATCCACATTCACACGGTGCTTTTAGCCTGCTAGCAAAATATCACCAGCACTAAAAATTGCTCACACATCTGGAAGAACCAGCGCAGTCATCTGAGAATTATTTCATTCCCAAGCCACAGAGAGCTCTGCTTCAAGCCAGCTCTTTTTGAAGGCATTCCCTTTCTTTTCTCAACAACTGTGGGAGATGCTTCATTCCACAGTTCATTAGTCCTAGAAAAGTCATCATCTCTGCTTCCAGCCCTGGAGCTGCTTGGGTTCTCACGCTGCAGCCCTGCAGCCAAAAATATGTGTTCCTTTTGCAATAACTAAGAGTACAGGTTTGGCTTGTTTCTGCAAATTAGCTTCTGGCAACAGCAAGGGGAGCTTGCAGAAGCCTTGGGCCTGCCTCCACTTTCTCACCTGATGAGATGTGAGATACTGATGTTTAGTGGCTAATACCACGTTAAATCTCTACCTTGTCGTAAGAGGACTTGTCCTCACATTAAAAATCTTATTAGAATTTTCTCCCCAATTATAAAAGTAGAAAATTCCATGAGACTCCTGTTTATGACCTTCAAAATGATGCAAAGTATAGTTGTTTGAGGCAGCCCAAGAAGTCCATTTTCCCTCCTCAAACTTTGAAAGAAATATAGTACCACACTATGAATAGTTATGAACTCCATCTTCTGAAGAGAGAAATTTAGTCACAAAAACATAAATAATTTAACTAGTTTCAACCATTAACAATAAATGATGGTTCTGGTATGTCAGAAAGTTTCCTCTGAGTTTTCACCAATTCTCTCTAGTGGTTTTTAAATATCCTGAGTCTTTTAACACACAGCCTGCTTAAATCATGCAGAACAATGGAGTAATTTAAAACTGACAATAATTGTTAATGGTGTTTAACAAAACAAGAGATTCCAGACTATTTTCAGAAAGATATTAACATGATGAATGAAAACAGAGATTGTACTATTTCCCACTTTTTTTCTTCTCTCACATGAGTAAGCCATCATAGGATTTCTTCAGCACTTTTCAGCTTCTAATAAACAAAAAGAATTTGGTTCATTGTTGTTTGGTTTCCCTGGATTAAGAAAGCCAAAAACATTGTCAAGTATGACATGGTATTTTATATGAGGAACGTTTAATCTTCAAATTGAGAATTTTACATCAGGCATGTATAATGGCAGGAAAAAACTTCTATAGAAAAAGAGATTTTAAGTTGATTGCTTTTTCTGAAAATACCAGACAGATGAATATGTGGAATTGAAGACTAAAATACATTGGCACTAACTTGAAGGCTGATATTTTGACAATAGCAATATAATTAATTTTCATAAATCCCTTACAGCTGCACCACCAATATAGCATAGTATTTTTAATAGGCTGTTTCATCACATTATTTTTAGAGATGAAATTTTGATCCTGTTCTTCAGTTATTTAAAATTGATTAGATACGTAAGCGAGAACTACTATTGCAGGAAAGTAAAACACGAGGTCTTTCACCAAGCACAGAATTTTATCAGATAACTCTTCCCCTCTCCCCACTCACATCATGTGAGAAACTAAATAAAATCCTCACATAAATACTCATTTAAAAATAAAAAACTAGAAAAAAAATTAATACCTCTGAAAGGTGAGACTTCTTTCTGCTTGGATTGAAGAAGTCCATTAAGCCAGATGTGGCTGGATTACTCTTATCAAGAGAGCCATAAAAAACCCTCACAGTTGTTTAGTTATCCAGTGTTGGCTTAGACATAAAAATGTAGACATCTCTAATACCAGTAAGAGAAAAAAATACATGAAAATTCTACAATTTATTATTTTTCTGTTTTATAGTTTTGAGATCACCTTTTTATCTTAAGTACTTATGGCAGCAGAATGTGCATACAAAAAATAGTATTTATGGTTATCAGATGTTTAGCTCTGAATTGTTTGGCCGACACATGTAAGGTAGCTGCCTTTTTCCAAAGCAAAGTATTCACTTCTATTAGTACACTTGCAATGATTCAATATTACATATAGAAATATAACAACAGTCCTATTTACCTGTTGAAACAAAATGGATTTTAATAAGAATTGTCAACAAAATTAATATTTTTGTATCTCAGAATTTATTTCTGTAGTTTAAATACACATTAAGTTGAACTAGCATCCCTAAATGCTTTCAGAATATTCCCATCATCCTTGTAGTGACCGTACTGATTAGAAAATTATTTCCCTAAGCCTAATATTTTGACAAGTGTTTTTTGTTTGTTGGGGTTTTTTTCCTGGGGGTAGGACAGAGGGGTGGCAGGGACAGAAGGTGAGGTGGGGGATGGTGTTTGGTTTTGTTTGGGATTTGGTTTTTTTTTCATTCACTGTTAAATTTTGGTCTATTTATTTGGAGTACTCACAGATCCTAAACCACCATATATGTTACAGCAGACTCTTGAGCAAAGAGGGGAAATCAAAAGGTGTTAAACTTTTCAAGATGTAAAAGCCTGTATTAAATCCATCTGGATATTTCAGTGACATGCTTCTTCATGTCAACATAACTTTCATTTTCAGAAACATCATCTCTACCAGGCCCAGTTTACCTTAGCATTATCCCAGTAAATGTCAAATGCACACATAGGTTTTGTGGAAGAGCTCGAGATTGTAGGAACTTTGTCACAGAGAAGGGGAGCATTTCACAAATGCCTCTACTCAATGCCATTTTCAGCTCTCTGGAGGTTGGAAAAGATTTTGAAAACATTTGGTTCAACAAACTTGGGAAATAAGAAACTTCTTTTGCTCTTCATTTGTGTTTCTGGAAATAAAAACATGTACTAGCAACTGCCAGGCAAACCTGCTCTTGTCCTACACACAGAGCTGGACATGATGCATTAATCCATAGAAATAAGACATACATCTATTTTAAGAAAAAAAAAATTTCTTTTCATAATGATCCTTTTGAGGAAATGCTGGTGGCAGCAGGACCACTAGAAATCTGCTGTCAGACTATCATCAAGCAGCAGGAAGAATTCTATCAGCACCAAAGTGTCCAGTTCTGGGCCCCTCACTTCAAGACTGGCATTGAGGTGCTGGAGCATGTTCAGAAAAGGGCTACAGAGCTGCTGAAGTGCCTGCAGCACAAGTCTTATGAGAAGCAGCTGAGGGAGCTGGGCACATTTAGCCTGGAGTAGAGGTGGCTCAGTAGGGACCTTGTTGCTCTCCACAGCTTCCTGAAAGGAGGTTGTAGTCAGGTTGGGGTCAGTCTCTGCTGCCGTGTCCCAAGTGAAAGGATAACACAAAACTGCTTCATCTGGATGATTCACTTGGGGATTTGGTTTAGGGCTGATTTTAGCAGTACTAGGCTGTCAATTGGACAAGATGATCTTGAAGGTCTCTTGCAACTCTGATGATTCTGTGATTCTGCAAAAGCTGCTGGTTCTGCACTGTGGGATTTTGTGCACTTCAGTTGCTTCCCTTAGACCTCTGACGGGAAAAAGAAAATCTAATCTTCATTTTGCATAGCAACAGGGAATATTACTCCAGATTCGTAAATAACGTAATAAAATAGTTATCAGGCAAATAGTTACTAACACTGACATTTGCTGCCTTGTTAATGTTAGGAGATTTATTTTCCATTCTCTTCTATGCCTCTCCAGTTCAGCTGCTTCCCTCATTTGACAGTCTTCCATAAAGACACTGCAGAAAATGATACCACAAAGCATTTGGAAGAGGGAGTGTTTACAAAGCACATAAATAGACTGTGCTGTATCCAGAATAATTAGCTGTAAGCAAAGTCATAAAAAATGCGGGGAACTTACAAGTATGCCAAATGACTGAAAACCCAAGATATAATCAGATGTTAGGGATAGGTTGCATGCAATAAGCATATAGGAGAAATACCCCTGAATAATCTGAGGGGGAAAAAAATAAGCCATGGGCTACATTCAGATCAAATGCATGTAATACAGCTGAAATATCCATTGAGCCAGATGATAATTTAGCTCATGACCCTAAAAATACATTTCTGCAATCTTATGCACAATAAGGCAGGATGCATTTTCGAGACTATTTACTGAAAACTGAATTATTCTGAAATAAGAACTTTAAAAGCCATAGAATTCTTCAGAACTTCACCATTGCAATTAGAGCTTCTGAGGAAAATTATTTAGAAAAAAGAACAGCAAGCACTGAAAGTGTACTTCATTTTTATTGTGTAAGCAGCTAGTTTCAATGAAAAACTCTGTCCCTCCTTGCCCCCTGCTGTTATGTTTTAAAAATTAATGCAGGACTCCATCAGATCAATGTTTATTTCAGACAGGGAGTTTTTGGCTGAGCTGTACCTAATGTCCTTGGCATGTTTTAAGTAGTATATCAGAATGAATCATCTACTTGGGTAATACTGTATTATATTGCTGTCTCATGTTTGGAAAAGTAATGCTTTTTCTCTTTTTTTCCAAGATGTTCTGACATGTGTTAAATTATTTCTATATTGTTTTCTGATAGCATAATTTGGCCCTGGGATCTCTCTCAGTCATGACAGGGCACTTGCCTGGGGTGAGGATCTCCCCTCCAGTCTGCAGGGGACAGCAGCTAGAGAGAAGTTACCCCATGTGGGACTAAATCCTGCTGCACATCTGACACTGCACCCAGGTGTGCAGGGCTGGTTCAGTGGACAATATTCCCTTTGGACACCAGAATCCAAGGCAAATATAGTTGAGAATAGTCACTACTGAGGTCAGCTGCTTACATTTCTCATGTACATTCAATCCATTCTGTCCTCACTTAATTTTCCACTAAGTGCATCAGTTTCCATGATGATACCCTAGATTTACACTAATGGGAAGAATAGAACTGCGGAATTCACTTAAAGTTGCCTTTATTTTGCTTTTGGCTTTTTTTTTTGGCTCATCTAGTAACAAGACCTGACAGACTTACTCAGTAACAGTTCTTTGGCCAACTGACATTAACAAGGATTGAAGAAAATATTGTTGTTCTTTACAATACACTTATAAATGAAGAAAAATTCTTTATATCTGGCATTTTCATGTAGCCAGCAGGTACTTTTCATCATTTGCTAGAATGTTATGTCCATAACAGAAGAGTAATAAAGGATCCAACAAAAACAGTTGGCATCCATAAAGCATATTAAATGTTGATGTCTGGCTTGGGACTTGGACAGAGCTGAACTGGTGACAAAGCAAAGGAGCCATCTCCCACAGTGTTGCATAGTAAAAATGAGCATTAATTCATTTTCCATTTCATTTCCTGATTCAACCACCTTTTTGAAATGAATGAATGCATCTCCTTGATGACTTTTCCAGCCTTGTCTTGGAAGAGGAAATGGAAAAGACTGTAGTTGATGCATTAAAAGCATGGGAAAAACTGTGTAAGTTTTGTCATGTTTCCTCTATTCTAGATAAGGGTGAACTCTTCCTTTTAGGAAGGTTCTTGAAATGGGCAAATATTACAGATATTCTGGAAACAGGAACAGTTTGTGGCTGATCACCTTTGCATAGATTATTTATGAAAAAAAACTAAAAGGAAAAAAGTATTCGTGCAAGTACTACAAGGAAGTTCAGGAAACATGACAATTTTCAGAAGAACATAATATGACTTGATTAACCACATCTTATTGTGATACTTTTTTGCATGGTCAAGGGCTGTTCAAAGGGTCAGATACAAGAAGAAGCTTGTAACAAACACTGTAATGGACAATGAATAAACACTTTAGAGGAAGGAATTTTTACCAGCTTGTGATTTTGGAGAGGTTCTCCCCTTTCATCCCTCTAACAACCAGTATAAATGAGATGCATTCTTCACTATTACAAGCATGGCTTCCATGAGAAGCACATCTGAACATCCCAAACAGGGAGGGTGGAGATGGTTCCAATGACCATGTCTCAGAGCAGAGCCATTACATTCAAACACTGGTATTCTGGTGAGTCTCCTATTCCTGTCAGTCCTCCAGCATTGCTTTAGCATTCAGTCTTCAAACTCCCTTTTGCATTCATGTAAAGCAGCTTTACATAAACAAGAATCAAACCCAGATGTCTTTACAAGAAATACTACACGGGAAAAAGTGCATAGTGCTACAAAGATAGAAATCTTTCCTCTCTCCATCCATTTTCAAACCTGAAATTTTCCTTAGACATATAAAGACACATATAATTAAGGACATTGAGCTGGCTATAGGAATGCAAATTTGTAGCCTGGCTCTAAATTAGGCTGCCAAAGCAGAAGTGGTAAGACAGACCACTAATCAAGGAGAAAACCATTTATAGAAAGAAGAAGGGGGCATGGCATGTCTGCCCAGAGATCATGTAGTGGTCTTGCACCTGCAAGGCCCCCATGACACAAGTGACATACTCTCCCACTCCCAGCACTCCCATATTTTTTGCCTGGATCAGGTCTTCACCCAAGTGCTCTTGGCAAGGGTTGAAGGGCAGGAAGAAACAACTTCTGCATTTAGATGGGGTGATCAAGCACTCATGTATTACAAGTGTCATATTCACAGCTTCCCAGAGGCTTACAGTGAGGCACAGACTGTAGCAATGCATTCTCAATACATGGCTTGGAGAGAGTCGTGCCAGAAATGGATGGATGAAGAAAATACACCAGCCACTGAGAATGCTTTAAA
>JAWWEV010000004.1:14429663-14526497 GCA_035583235.1 Hafferia zeledoni
AATTCCTTTTACCTCTATTGGCACAAAGCCAGACCTCCCCTTGTCCCTTATTGGAGAATTTGTATCCCTCCAAGTCCTTATAATCCTGATCCTCCATTAAACTTTCTCTTTGCCCCTGCCCTTGCTGGTGGTCACTGTGTGTTCCTTTTACAGGGAGCTACAGAGGCCACATGGCCTTTGGGTAAGCACTGAGCACTCACTTCTCCTGAGGTAATGGACTAACAGCCTCTGCCTGGGAGAAGCACCATATCGTTGCAGATTACCTTCAGATAACGAGGCTACAACAAGAAACCACACCACTATAACAGACAGGTTCTGTGATTCTGCAGCTTGTTCAAACACGAGGCTTCCCGAGTTCATTCAGTAGTTTGGGGAGAAAGGGGGATCACTGGTCCATACACTTTCACCATGATACCAATTACTATCATGTTACCTGGTGTTTCCTGGCAGGGCAGGAGTTTGCACAGTGGCAGTTGCCCCAAGGTTGCTACTGAGCAGTGGCCAACTTGTCAGTGCAGTTGTGGGGGCAGCAGCGGGGCAGTGCCCTGCAGCACAGTTCTGCTCAGCACCCGCACCTCTGCCAGGCTCCCAACACCTCCAGTACATCGCTACTTTCAAGTGAAATTCCACTGCATAGTGGTTGCTGTATGAAGCTACAAAGAACCCATGTGTGCAGCCCTTCTGACACTTACAGGCCTGGCAAATCTGACTCAGTGAAAAAGTAGAAATTGTGGATATTTGCCATTTTCCTTCTTTATATAAGTGTAGGCTGACAAGGCCAGTGGAGGCATCGAAGCTGAGAGCGCTATCTTCTTTTACATAAAAGCCTGTATTATGCAGCTCTCAAACATGAAGTTCAGAATGTTTGAAAGAAATCAGTTTGGATGAAAGGGGAGCTGTGTGCAGGCTACCCATTTGATGCAAATCCTGGTTTTACTCCTGTTGCAGGGGTAAATCTAACACCAGTAGTGAACACTAAGTGACACACTAGCAGCTCCAGTTCACAATGGGATATTAGTTTCACTACACCAGAACTTCTAGAAGAGCCCAGCCACATCAACTGACAGCACAGGGGACATGAGGATACTTGTCTCCCAAAGCATTTTTAAACATGGATAGATGAGTAAAAGTAGGAAAAATAGAGATAGAGAAAATGGATATGAAGGCACGCAGCTGAACTGCACTTAATACTGTTTTGTTCTCTTCTGTATCTCTTTGCCTCTTCCTGAAAGCCTTGCTTTTTAAAAGCAGCCCTTTATTTTGAGGACAGGTGTGGTCAAATCAAAAGCAAAGGGAAGTTGGATTTCTCCCCTGCCTGAAGCCTGACAGGGTGCAGAAGACAACCCTAAGGTGGCTCACACTTGCCCCTGCATTGCAAGGGCACCTGCTGTCCCCCATAACCTCCCCATTCCTGGTGCTGCCCCAGCACATGCCAGTGGTTCTGCACCTCTCCCTGGGCTTCCCTGGCCTCCATGGGCACAGCTCCACCCCTACAGAGACACCATTGCTGCTGGACAGAGAGGAAGCACAGGGTAGGGCTGGAAACCCACCATCTAGCTCATCTCTTCCAACACCCAGGACATGTAATGCCAAGTCATTCCTACACGATCCCCCATGTTGCAGAGGAGGATTAAATAGCATGCTTGGACACCTGCACAGGAAGGCAGTAGAAGGCATGCATTACTTACTGAAAAAATGAACTTCTTATGATGCAAATTGTCATTTACGATAAAGTCTTCTTTTATCAAAACACAACATTTAAGATCACTCCCCTTCCCTTTGAGTTCCTCTTTTTCTAAAGATCACACTTCTCCTTTCTTATGTTGCCAAAACAATACTTCCAGAACAAACAAGCAAGATAGCAGCCATGCCAAAACAGTGGGAATGCCTTCCTATAACTGAGTTTCTTGCTGAGAAATGAATTTAAAGGAGGACAAGGTAAATTCAGCCTTGTTTTATTCTCTCAATGTCAGGGGGTGAAAATAGCCATGTAGCTACTGCGAGTCTATGGATTAGGTATTTTGCAGCTCTTCATTGACTGTTTCCCCTGCCTTTTCAAGGCCATGGGAGATATTTTTATTACCAACTCAGGGAATGGAAATACTGTCAGTAGTGAGCACAATTACCTTAACGTGCCTACCTGCCAGTGTTTTAACTCATCTCCTACAGATTCAGTAGGGCAAGCCTGACTGCCTGCCATTAAATGCTGGGTATTGCTGTTCTGCTGCAACAGCGTGAAAGAAAGCTAAAGATCTTCCTCACAAAGGCCACGGGTGTGTCTGCTCCTTCACAGTGGATGTGGCACAAGACAAGGTGGAAATACTCTGCAACATGCCTAACTCTCACCAGCTGCTCTTGGAGAAGTTTCTGCCCTAAAACCTAGACATGACACTCAGTTTTGTAAAAGCTCATTAATATGTTTAATCAATTTGCAGGATAAATTTTATATTCTTGCTAATGAATAAAATTTCATTAATGAAAGCTTTTGCTGTTTGTCCCAGGAGCCAATTTGGTCCCAGATGCCTATCAGCTTTCTGAACCAAACCAAGAACATCTTCCCTTTAAAGGCAAAAAATGCAGGTTTTCCCTAATACTACATTCACTCAAATATATTCCATATCTTTAACATGGCAAAGAGAGTCTTTAATGTATCAGAATGCTCTCAGCTGCCAACAATGTGAACTATTCAGCACCCAAAAACCTGAGGTGGTGAGACATGTCTGAAGTAAGCTTTCAATTATTTAAACTAATTCACGTGATTATGCAGCTTGAGCTAAAGGCACTTTGGCTGTGATAAAATGAGGACATTTCAGCAGGAGGAAATCCAAAAACTTTGTACTTGGATACAGAGGAATTTGGGGAATCACTCTGACCATGTGTAACCCCCTCATAAGACTAAGTCTGTGCCGGAGACAGACACATCTTGATTTCACCCATCTGAGATGAGTTTCAAGATATATTGCTAGGATTTAGTTATAATGTAGAATTTCAGCTCTGTGATGCAGCTCAGCTGATTTCAGTGGTGGAAGCTCAAGGCACAGAGCTGCCTGTCCCCAGAACTTTTGCCTAGAATAGACTTTGAGATAGCCACCTGTAGGTATAGCAGAGAAAGAAAATAATAAAGAGGAACCAAGTAAGACCCAAAGCCATTCATGTGCAATAGCAGCTATATCCAACCAAACACTAGAAACTGCAGGATGAAATACATCCGTTTCTACTCAGAAAGATGGAAATAACCCCAACATCATTCTACAATGAGTCAACTTTGTTCAAACATACTAAGCATAGCACTCCAGCCACAATGCATTTTAACAGCCTTATTGACACATTACTTCTGAGAAACACTCCAAATAGCTGTCTAGGACCAGTACTCACCCAGCTGAAGAGCAGCAGTTCCAAGGCAGAACATCTCATGAGCTTCCCCCAACAGCAAAGGCAGTTGCTGAATGCCTGGAGGGTATATAAGAACACCAGGTGATTGCTTGGGGCCAATCATTGTAATTGGAGACAATACATCTCAGCTGGAGCCTCATACAGAAAGCCGTAATATTAAATCATCAGTCTGTGTTTTATGTCTTTTTTAAATCTGTGTTATTTACATTTTTCTGATTTATTGAAGAGCAGCCCACAAACAAGTGAATGAGGGAACACAACCCTATGTCATCAAAACCACACCACCTTCAAAAACTGCTAATATGAAATTAAAGCTTTTACCTAAGCACTCAACTTTTCTTGGCCTATCTGGTTTTTTTTGGAGGGGAAGAATAGATATACTTACATGTCTTTTGAACTTCTGAATCAAGCTGGAAGGAGTTCAAGTGCCCAAGAGAAATTTATTGTAGCTGCTGGGGGATAGGAAATTTGCATACACATTCCTGTTAATATGAGTAAGAAAGAAAATAAGGCACAAACTCCGCTGCTCCATAAAGCACATCCATCTTTATGCTAAAGTGATTTACAAGGTAGAACTGTTTGCCCTTAAGCACCTTTTAAAGTAGAATCAACCACTGATAATAAACCGAGTATTCAGAGAGAAGGATAAATACACTGGTGTAAGCAGGTGAAGCTCAGTGTCAGTCCATAGCACAGATATACTCTGTACCAATGGTGAACATGGGTCATTGTAAGTATCATTTTCTAAAGTATCTTCAGAATTATAGCCAGTGTTGGGCATCATCACATTATCTTCCAATATGATATATGTTCTGATGCTGGTGGTTTTCTGGGACCTGTGAAAATCAAAAATGCTTCTTCTAATTTAGTACACTTTGCTGTGCTGAAGGGCACCAAAAAAGGTCCTGCTACATGTCCTCCAGTCCTGGGTTTGCTTAGCTAAACCAGGCCTGGGGCCAAAATAGGATAATTGGTGGATAACCCACATTTGTCTTACTAAAGGTGACACTGTTACTCAAAACGTAATTTACTGAGGAGATTCCTGAACTGACAGCCCACTGTGCAGTGCCCAGTAAAGCCTGAAACACAGGCTGTTCATTAAAAGCTGTGCCCAGGCTTTTTTCCAGGATTTTTTTGGACCGGTGCATTGAAAGAACATAAGGCTATTTCATGCCAGGATGTTACTGGCATCACACGGACATGTTGTGTTCTCTTTCCTCGTGCTGCCCCCTCTTGGGGTCTGGCATCTGCTGTGTCTGCTGGCTGCTCTCAGAGGATTCCTTTCCAGCCCTGTGCCTCCGGTACCGGGAGATTTACACAGTGTGTATGTGACTGCCAGCTATAGACCTGATAATACCATAAACACCCACTTTTCACCTCTTTAGACGGAATGGGTTAAGTCCATATGTTTAGCTTTCATTTTTCCACATTCTAGAGCATATAAATACACACCAGATGTGCGTGAGAGAGGATGAAGTGCCCTATGTCAGAACCTGCCTTTACATCTCCAGGGGTTTCTGAGGATGCTTTTGCACTGGCTGGTACCGGCTGGTGGCTCCTACTCATGGGGCCCTGAGGAAGCAGCTCTGTGTCCAAACATGGTCAAGGGTGGAGCTCCCTCTTCAGATTTCACCGCCAGGGACGTGAGAGCATCTGTCCTAAGTATGATATGGAGAAGATAGAAACAATATGAACATTTTAACCAAATTGAGGAAAAGTCTTGCCTTGACAGGACTCTCATGGTAATTTCATATACCATTTTACTGTCAGTATTTATTAATGAATACTATGAACTATGTGAAATTTTCACTTGTTTTCTCATAGTCTTACCTTTCTTTTTAGTTATTTACTGTCTGTCTAGTGAAATTGACTTTGTACTCCATATCAGAAGACTCAGCATATTTACAGTTATTAATATTGGTTGAAGTACCATGTTTTTAAGTATCTAAATATTTTAGATGGGTTTTTAAAACATTTTGAAAAACTGGTTTTTTTCTAGCTCATAGATTTTTCCCTATCTTAACAGGCTACAAAGCTCTTAAAGGGATTCCTTCTGCTGTAAAGGTTGGTTTGTTGTTGTGGTTTTTTTTTCCAAAAAAATGTGTCTTTTATTTTCAGAACATTATATAGAGATATTTGGCCATGCATGACACTTTTATTTACAATTGATAATAGGTACAAAAAGAAAAAAGTGCTCTAAGCATGAAATTAAATCAGTCAAGTCAGTAAGAATATCAACAGGAGCTGGTTTACACTGTTAATTAGAGAAATGCTACAAATAGCAAATGATCTGCAAAGATTCCACAGAAAAAGGTTTTCATGAGCACAGTAAATTTTAATGATAATTTTGCTGAAAATTTAATGTATTTTGATATAATTCCCAGCACAGGTAATGATTCTACTTACTATAGGATACACTTAATCAATCAAAAGTACTCCATAAACACTGAGAGTTCCTTTATTTGACTGAGTCCAGCTAGGAACTCCAAATATGTTAGGAATAAGATTTGCAGTTAATTGGCAAAAGCTTAAAAGATTTGAGAAAGGTTCTTCTGCGCTGGAAGGCATAATCCGTGTTCATAGAAAGTCAAATTTGACTCACAGATGAGTTCCATCTTGAAGACAAGCTCCTGCTGATCTGAAGCATCTTCTGCTGTCTCACAGTCACCAATTTGCTCGAAGCCTTTCACTACAGAAATGGGACATGTAAGAAGTGCCACTGCCAAGGAATCTCTTACAGCAACCAAGTCACTTTTCTTACAAAAATCCTCTAAACAAAACAAATTCTCTTAGTAAAATAACATTTACTGAAGCCATCGGCTTATGCCAGAGAAAGCAGAAAGTTGCTAAATAGCTCTAACCCAAGAAGATGTTTACAGTTTAAGATTTGTTTAGCATTTATGGCATAATTTGTGCCATATGGTCTCTTATTTACAGTTTTCCCTGCAATACATTTTTATTTGAGGCAAAGCACAAGAACTTTCTAGCTCTGTGCCTTCTCATGTACCATAGCCCTTCATCACAGCTGGGATCATCCTTCCTTGGCAACCCATAACCAAGTAACACGTTCCTTGAATTTTTTTTTATCTGGTCTCTGGCAATAGAGGAATGTTGCAGATGATGAGCCTGAGTTACTGAAACCTGATCTGACAGAATGGAGCACTCATGGAATACAGAACATTAATGGGTTTGTGCTGATGGTCTCTGTTCATCCTGGGAGAAAACCTCTCAGGAGACTGTTTCCAGCAGATAGCCTGGGACAATCTGGAATGAGTCTTTTAGTCAGAAGCAGCATGCTTTGTGTTATTAATCCTACTGAAGCTGCAGCAGTGATAGTACATCAGTGCGCATAAATTGTCATGAACAAACTGAAGGGAAGAGCTAAAACTGCAGCCACTACAGAAAGGCTTTTACATTCCTCCTGGCCTCCTTGGGAAGACTGAGTGTCCATACTTTGGCATACAGTGGAAAATCAGGGAGTAAGCCACAAATTCCCAGGGAAGGAAACATCTAGAATGACATAAATGTCAGATTGACCAAGGAACTGCTCTTCTTGCATTTCTGAGTGAGATTTCACTTCTGCAATACAGTAAATTCTGCAAAATCCTTCTTGTGTCTGAGAAGTTTTTCCTTTATTGACAGAGATGTATTTCTGCTGGCCCTTTCTATTAGTTCATAAATAACTGGGGGATATGGGAAAATGAGTTACTTCTGGATTTTACACCAGTTGAATTTTTAATAATAATCCAGTAGAATGTTTTCAAAATTAGAGGTGAATAAGAGGGAAGCTGAGCCTTTGGTTCACTGCAGCCAGTAACAAGGCAGCAACCAGCTTTGAAAAATCAGTGGTGAGTAAATTATGCATACAATTCAGAATAAATAAACATGGGAATATTCTGCTATTTTTCTGAAGTGTTTTTTAGGCTACCCCATGGGGAGTGTTGACCACTGGATTGATGCCATTCAATGGTAGAAGTTTCTACACCTCTTCTACTGTCTTACCATTGTACCTGACAATGGGTTTTCATCCAGTGAGTAAAGAAGTGGCACTTGTAATAGCCAGACTTACAATGTTCCATTTGGTGTTTCTGCTTACACTTCTGCTGAACTTGCTGTTGCTGTTCATACATCATGTCTTTGTGCAGAGACTGGTTCCTTTGCACCATTCTCACTCTGAAAGAAATGGGAGACTGTTTGGAACGGTGTTGCTTTATTTCTAGTATCACTGACCATAATCAGTAGGCAAGAAAGAGCACCTTCACACTCTGGTAAAATGGAGTCGGCACAGCTCAGCTCAAAGCACAGCACCTCAGCAAACCTGATAACTGTCACTCCTTTTAATTTTATCACAGCCTATTCCTAACTCCCTCTAGCAAGTGAATATATGTATTTTTTCAGGGTCTTCACTAAAAATGGATCAAAGGTGCTAATTTGGCTGTAAACAAAATACATCTGGCATCTCTGAAGTAAGTTGTTTAATGATTTCACTGAAATCAAAACAGTTCACTAAATGTTAATTAAGCATTTTCATCTGGTAGGCCACAGCCTATAAAATTAAAACTGTGAATAGTAAAATGAAGGAAACATAAAAGAGTTTCTTTTGATCTGGAGTTTTTCTCCATCAGAATGAGATCACAATGCTACATTATATTTCATAGACTGATGGAAGTTCAAAGCTAACTAGACAGATATTGATTGTCATCACTTGATTAAATATAGATTATCCCATCAGATATTGCCATGGGTTATGATAATTTCTGCAACAGTGCATCCATGAATAAAACCAGCAAGTGTGGTAATCATATACAGTCATAAAAATGTTTAGGCTTGCCTTGGAGCACCGTTACTACCAGCAGAAATAAAATTCGTCAGGTTAGCATGGAATGCAAGAATCAAAATGAGAAGCAGGACATTTGGGACATTTTAAAAGATGCAAGTGTCATCTAATGCACAGCTGTCCCCAGCTGATTGCCAAAGGACCAAGAATGTGTCTCTGCTGACTGGGGGTAGCAACAAAAGCCCATTATTGACTGTATTTCCAGTCAAACAGCTCTGCAAAAGCTGCATGCAGAGAGGAGTTAGGGATTCAGGAGCAAAGCAAAGCACCTGTACAGAACCTGATGGGAACAAGTTGCTCACTCCAAGCGCAGAAACCATCCCTGGCCGAGGTCCTGCTGCCACATGGCTCAAACTCTGAGATCTGAGAAAAATGAGTAAATAATAAGGAATTGGTCAGGACTGTAGTTCATTCTCAATGAATTTGGTGTAAAAATATATTCTTCATTGCTCACATATATCTTCAAAAACTGTGTGGTGCTGAAAACACCTGCCAGTTTTGTAAAAACTCTTAAAAATACAGCACTGATGTGAGCACTTGCTTTGAATACTGATCATAAATAGAGAACCTACTTTTTCAGAAACTCCTTGATGTAGTTGTATTCTCTGGACTTCTTGGGAGGAATTTTTTCACATCAATACATTCTTTGTTTTATGTTGGGAAAAATGTGAATGAGCTCTGGAAAAAAAACCCATATATGAAACATATATATAATTGCATATGATAGTTAAAGGAAATGCCTAGGAACAACTTTTTGATGTTAAGCAAACAATTTTTTAAAATTAATGTCTGGTATAAATTAATGCAACACAAATCACATCTAATCTGAATGAGCTTTTATTTATGACAGAAATGTTATAGGTACACAGTGTAATGCAGAATGGAGAATAACCAGCTTATTCCACTTGCCTCAAGACCTTTCAATTGATGTTACAGCTTCCAAACTTATCACTGAGTTTTAAGCTAAGAGTTGTTATGGCCATTTTTAGTATCACTATTATTACAAATTATTAATAATATGAATCTATCATTAATTTAATTGGAGGTTTTGATACAGCAGCCTGCAGAGTTTAATTATGATAGTCATAGGAGAGCAACCATGTTTAAAAATTTAATAGTATCAGCCTGATTTGAGAGTTAAATCAGCTAAAAGTCAGAAATAATAGTGTATTTTTACATTTCCTCCCCCATTTCCAGTGCTAGTACTAAAACAATACCTCCAAGAGTATTCCTGCAAAGCCACCATATGACAATGATGTAAACTCTTACTGTGCAGAAAAATGAGATGTATGTGGACCAGGTTGTGTTAAGAGCTACAAACTCCCTGATTATTTATTTAATGGAATGCCAATATAGCTTCTTTTAATGTTTTGGTACATAGAGCATAAAACAGCTGTCAGCAATCCGTTCTTCTGAGAGGCATTAATATGAACACTAAATCTGTTGTTTCTAATTTAAAAAATACCGCCATAGTCAATAGTCACCCACAGACAGGTGTGCAGTCCAAATATACATTTTGTATTTGCCAGGACATATGCACATTTTACACAGTGGAAGAGTAAGAGCTCTAAAATTAATATCAAATGCCTTGACACTGTCAGATGGTTGCCAGGTGCCTTACACTTTGAATTTCACATTATTAGGGACACGATTTGTGGTGCACAATGTCACTGAAATTGCCAAATTCAGGCATTGAATTATGTCGGGTAGAATTTCTCATGTTGGACAGATTTAGGTGGCTTAATGTATGGAAGTTCTTTTTGTCCCATGGGCTCTGTGAGCACTTAATACAGACATTTTGAAGTGGACAAGCTAAGGATCACTGAGAACAGGGTCACTGTTAAAGTGGTGCAACATTCTGTTTATGGCCGGGGTGAATAGATCCACAATTGGCTATAGTTCTGAATAAAACACAGTCCCAGCTTCAGAAAACAGTTGCAAACTTTCGCTTTGCATACAGTGAGTAGAAAAATATATGACGATGTCATTGGCAAAATTCCTATGGAGTTTTAATAAAACCCTGGCCACTGACTCTGAAAGGTACTATAATAATATAAAAAAAAACAACAGTTAGAGACCGAGAATAGAAGTAGGAGTTGCTGTCTTTAAGATAGCACATTGGGTGAATTAAAACTTACTTTTTGTCTTTGTTTCTTCTCAACTAAGAGCAATATCGTGTCTGAGAATGTATGGGAAAAGTTGCATAGAATCTCTAAATAGAGATATTGAAGTTCCCATTGTGTTTCTTTTTCCTCAAAACAGTGTGCAAACATTATTTTTAAGAAAGGAAGGGAGGGGAAGTTGAGGAATGAAACCAAGGGTTCTAATGCATTTCTGTATGAGAGTATTATTTCATTTAGCCAGGAATAGAGAGCATGCCAGACAGGAGGAGTGTATTTCGATGTGAGGACACAATGGCTGCAACCACAAACATTTACACTCTCACTTTGCTCAAAACCTCCTTTTTTTCCAGGTTTGTGTGCATGGCTGGAATGTGTCACATGTCCACACATTTCTCATACAAGTGTGGAACTGGCAATTGCCACCCTGTCTGCCTCTCTCTCTAAGCACTGGAGACACTCTCTGCCTGCAGTGGCCAGGGGCACCTTTCATGAGCAACCAGGGCACCATCAAAAGCCATTGAAGAGGCAGAATAAACAGAGTTGTTTACTGATAGCAGTTTATTGCTTTGAAGGAAATGTCTGAGACTGGCAGTGACCCAGAAAGCCTCTATTATTTGCCTGTGGTTTTTTATTTAATAAAATTTAGATAAGTCCAAGTTGATCTTGACTAAGATATACTGGTGTGGAAACAATCTAGTTCAAAGGATGATTAACCCACTCCAGCATGATAAATGTTAAGTAAGGATAATTAATTCCAGATTTTTAGATTCAAACACTTAAGCTTCTCCATGGCTAATAAAATACATAAAATGGTAAGATAATGTAGGAAGTCTGATCACACCTCACAAGTCCCACCAGAAGCCTCATCTATCATAAAAGAAATAATTTCACTCTTGTAGCAGCTTGACAGCACAGTCAGACATTGCACCAAAACTATCCATTTCACATCTAGCCATCCATCCAAAACATACTGGGCATTCATCTTGGAAGGACTTGTGTAATCTGCATACCCTTTCACATGACTTTTCCAGTGTATATGAGTCTTCATTTTGATCTCCTACTCAACTTTTTCATCCTAGACCAAAGTAGATGCCAAATCAGTAAAATCTGGAATTAAACCTGGCAACCTGGAACATACCTTTAAATAATTTGACCATGTGTAGTATACAGTTCTTATATGCACCTCAATTTTTTGGGAAGTGAAGTCTGACAACCAAAATGAATTATGAGTTTCACTATTATATTCACGATATTTATGCAGGAGGTAATAGTTGTAATAAAGCATTTCCACCCCCTATTTAAGTAAATGATACCATGAGAAAAAAGGAAAAACCAGCAAATTTAGGATGTTCCTGAATACATAAGGACATTAGTACATAACAGATTGTGGAGGGGCAGTTGCTGTTGTAGTCTTCCTGTAAGATTTGGGCTACTTGTGCTAGAGGCAAATAGGAAAATTACCACCAGAGAATAATTACTGAGTTCACACTGACATTTTTTTGACATGACTGCCTTGTTTCTGGTACTTGACTGGCCAAATTACAGCTGTCACTGCAATGTGCCATTTTTGAAAAACAATTGAAATGGTTATTCAAAACAAAGTCTTCTCTGTTGAGTTGTATAATCCTCATGAAGCACATCATCTGGAATTGCTGAAACTTCCACAGCTAATGTAAATACTGAGATGTAAAGCAAAGATAAAATGGAAATGAACAACAAGTCTTGGGGCTTAATTACATCTTCACTTGGACTGTTGCAGCTGCAGTGAATAGAAAACTCAGGCAATAAACTCTAATGCATGCAAATGTATCTCCAACGCAGCTCTGATCTGACTTCCAAAATAGGTTTTAGAAAATTATAAAAAACTATGTTTGTTTCTGCCTGGAAAAGTTTGAAGGAAAGAAGTCACTTCAAGAGTTTCAATGTTGTTCAAAGAAAGGACAACCATAACACCAAGATGTCCTTTAGAAACTGTGGAGAATGATTGGACCAAGTAATGGGAGTTTGCCCAAAAGCACAATATGAAAGGATGCTTAGAGGGTTTGTGAGAAATTGTGCTTGGGCACTTGAAGATTTTCTACTTTGTTTGACTGTTCAAAAGACACCTTCACAGAAAGAGACACTAATTTTCCATTATGTGATACTGAAAAGTGCTCCAAAGTGGGCACAATAGGATGGACAAAAGAAAGTTGCTATTTTAACCCAGAACTGTAGTTCATTAAAGACAGTGAGAAAACAGAAGAGAAATTAAAAACTTGATATTCACCATTCAAAGCCAGATGTAATACCAAGAACTGAGAAATGATTAGGCTGCTAGAAACAAGACTTACAGAATTTGTCCTATTTCCAGATACTAGTTTGAAAACTGAAGGCAGAAGACCTGAAGCCTAGCAAGTGGTATTTTATAAAACACAGGAACTGCAGCTGATACCACTGTTCCCAGTGCCCATAGCAGATATCAGTATTGCTTAAACACACTAAGTCTGGGAGTGGAACCATGCCAAGAAAGCCATCAACAAGCAGCCCCCAGCAGGAAAAGGATATCTTCCACTACACAGCAGCATGGAGTTTTTGTTTCTGTCAATGGGGTTTATTTCATTCTATGGAGTTCCTTTTTGTTTCAGATCTTTGGATGAAATGTCATCAGAAGACAAATGTATTTCCCCTCCATTATTATATGTGCACACTGACAAGAAATCAGCAAAACTGCCAACTCTGAATGCTCCTTTGAGGAAATCTCCCCTGAAATACAAGTACACAAAGAAATGTTTAAATGTCTATTTCTGCATTACACATGCTTCATAATATGTCAGAGCCTGAGTATAACTGCATTGAGTTACTAAGGGTTGGAATGACATCTGTAAATGTCAGAACAATATTTGAACTCTCATAGAACTTGAACTCCATTTTTGTCTATAGATACACTATAGAATTATATCTCTTCAGAAATAGCCATGTGAAATTTCTCCTAAACTTACAATCTTAATAAAACAAGACATAGGAAATTTATTTGAATTGGAAAGAAACTGGTTTGTTTGTTTGTTAGTTTATTTTTTGCACTCTGGCAAAGGATTTGCACAAATACTTAAAAGTTCCTAGGTTTGGCTCTTCTGATTTCTTCAGATTTCTTTCCCCTAGAAAGACAATGAAATGTTCATACAAAATAGTTTGGGGTTTGCATCATATTCATATATTGATTTTCTCAAGGAGAGAGAAGAAGAAGAAACCTTATTGTGGAGGAACAGTCAATGTCCTGAGGACAACCTGAAATGCCAACTTAGCATTTTTGCACTTCAAAAATATCTTTGACATTTATAAACAGCCATGATGGTAAAATTGAGGCTGTTAAAAATATATGGTTTCCTTCAGTAGTTTATAATTCACAGTGGTATTTAGTGGGTGGAGTTGTAAATTAGTAAGTGGACTGCTGCCACAGCAGAGTAGGCTGCTGCTCTGCAAGGGAGAATCTTTGCTAAGAATAGGAATGTGGTCACGATGATAATGAACAAGGGCTCAGCCTGCCTGAAACATTGATGGCAGATCAGCAGATGGTTGTTGGATGTGTAACAGCTGCTCTAGAAATTAGATGTTATCAAAAATTTGTTTGAAAGATTGAATTGGATGAAAGGCATGCAAAGCTTAACCAGTAAGACCTGGTTTCAATTTTTAGTAGCACCACCAAAAGGCAGAGTGGCACATGAAATATTTATGCTGTCGATAAATTGGAAGGTACAGTTTTACAGCCAACAAAATGCTATGTTTATTCTTCTGCAAGAGTGAGGTAAGATTGCAGCAGTCTCTACACATAAAAGCATCTCTTTCCCTCTTGCTTCCAAATGAAATAGATTAATCTGCCAGGAAAGCATTACAATATGCTAATCAGGTATTTGATCTGGTCTGTCAAACACTCAAAAAAAAAGTCAGTTCCTTCCTGGAAACAATATTAATATCCTCAATAAACCCAGCATTTTAAAGGCACTGGATTTCTTGGGGCAGGGGGTGTGAGTGGTGAGGGCAGGAAATCCTTGTCACTAAGATGATTTGCCTTTGGACCATTAGTAGTTGCAAAAGCCTTATCCAAAGGTTGCAAGCCAATAGTGGTACATCGGAAATCCTGAGTGAAAAGTGCAGATAGATGTGGATGGCAATATAAAACACACACCCACTGTCAAATTTTGGAAGCTTTACTACTGAGTGACAGCTGCTGTATGATTGCTGTTCTGCCAGAAATAGGCAAAATACTCTGAACCCAAATGCCTCACAGGGTGACCTGCATGACTGCAATAATTTCATGTTTTTGACTGCTTGAATTCCCAATCAGCAGACATCAACACAGTGCTAGCATGTTTCTGGACTTAATAAACGTGCTTGAGATGTATCAGCCTTAAAGTGATCCACAGGAAACTTTCACTGAAAAAACAACAACAAAAAAAATCCGTATGAAATCATTGTGTGTACTTCACACCCTGCACAACCCTTTCCTATGGGCTCTGCTTTGATTCCTGTTTGTGCTGGCCAGCTCTTGGCCCCCCAGTGCAGTAAGGGCTGCACACAGATGTCATGCTGCTAAACAGTTTGTCAGCAGAGTAAAATAGGTCCCTTTTCCATAGGAAAATTACCAACAAAGTGATTTTGTCACAAAAAGTCTAATCTGGCTCTTTCCTGAGTCAGGACACTGAGCATTATTCTAGCAGTCAACATTTTGAGCTGCATGATGACAGTCCCTCCTGAAACTTTTCCCAGACATCCAAGTGTTGGTTTCACTCACCATTAAATGGGCAAAAGAACTTCTCAAAAGGAATGCTGTGCTAGTAACCTATCACACTCCACTGAGAAGTCATCCATATGGAGCTCAATGGTCACCGTGTGTCTTCCATGAATACCCCTTAAGGAGGCACATGTCTAGCACAAAACTATTGAGTATCTGTGCTCTGACTGGAAAGACTCCATCTTACAGTAGAATTTGTAGCAGTTTTTGTGCCCTAGATAGGAAACAGAAAAAGTTCTTCTATCAACCTTAAGTCACCAATAGGGTACTTAGCAGACAGGATTAAGCCCAGGTCAGCTCTTTAAGAGCTGCCAGTTTAAAATTTTACCTAATTAAAGCTCTGAAATTCTAATTGAATTTGAAAATGTACTGGCTAGAAAGTGAATCTGCCACCCTCAAAGCATTTCATTTCCTGTAACTCTGGAATCCTGCCCCATTATGAGATTCATGTAGCAGTGTACCCTGCACTGACAAGGGGCACCATACATATTCAAACACTGTGCCATGTCTGAATTGCATTTTAAAGTGCAGTGTTCAAAGTCACAAGTAGCACCAGGAGCCCAACTCCTCCTGCCCAGCCGATGCCTCCCTGGCCAGCAGGTAGCACATCCCTCCCCAGGGGTGCAGAGCACACGGGCCCTTGGCCTGACCGCTCACTAAGGCCTGGCTACTGCTGTGTGTGCGGGCCAGTCAGGAACTGCAGGAGCCTTTTAAACCGTGCCTATCCCGCTGCCAGAGCCTCCCTTCACCCAGCTATAGAGGACAGAACAAACTGACTGACAAGCATCAAAATTAAGCCACTCCTGGAAAACGCCACAAAAAAAGGATCTAATGAATTATTAAACATGGCTAGCATAAAAACCCTAACCAACCAATACATAGGGAGAAAATGGTAACATTGTAGGTAGATTAAATGTCATTACAACAAGAACGCTTAGTTTCAGTTCAGCCATGGGTTCCCTTATGTACCTTAGATTAAACCAAATCAGATTTTGCAAAAGATTACTACAAAATCTTATCAAATGCAAAATATCCTGTAACACATACACTACGTAAGATTTGACTGTGTACCTTAGAAAGCCTACAGTAAAAATGGCTTCTTACTAGGAAATCTTCTAAACACACCAGGATAGAGATTACTAGCATGTCATATATAATAAATTACAGTTTTATTTTTAAGGAGTGCACACAAGCAAATCATTAGCATGTTAGTGTTTGCTAGGATGGATAAGCATTTAAAAAAGAAAAAAGTTCAATATTCAACATCTTACAAATAACTAAAAATTACATAGAAGGTGTACCAACTTATGTTTTCAGTCAAACAATATATGTTTTTTAAGTGCACATTGTAAATGACATATTTAACAGAATGTACTACTTTTCCAAAAACATATCACAGCATGTATCTATAAAACCAACTAGAATATATTGAAACCAAAATCAGAACTGTTTTTTTTTGCTATCCTTGTATCAGTCAAATATTTACTTGTGTTTAACCTGAGGCACAAGTGAGTCTTACTCAACAGCAGCTCTTGAGCTCCAACACAGACAAATACTTAAATATCCTACTAGGGCTGCATCACTGTAAAAGTGTGTATCAACATCAGAGCTTAAACTGTATCTGTACCTATAAGACTTTCCTACTTATATTTGTAAAACATTACTTTAGTATCTTGCTGAGCATAATGGGATGTAGGGGCAAAAGGTTGGATGGGACAGCCTTGTGGTGGCAACTCTCCCATGCAGTGCAACAGTTTGTGCTATATTGGTGCTAAACTACAAGGAAAGGAAGGGAAAGGAACTAAATACTCCAAATTTTTGCCTCTCTTAATAGGTTAGATATCATTTTCTCAGGCAACTAAATTTCTACAGTAATGGAAGTGTAATGGCAGAAAAATATTATATAATTCTGGATATTTAAAATATGCAACTAGTCCTTGGGTGTTCTCTTCCCCCAGTTGAATTGAAAGATAACCTGTGATCACCTAATTTACTATGGACTAAAAGGACACACATAAGATTCTACAGGTGCAGAACACAATGCATGGTAGTAAATTCGCAGCTTTGTGTGCATCCACCACACTTACACGTCTGCCACTACTGTCACGCAGTCTGCCTTTTCACTTCTGTGCCATGAAAAATGTAATTGTTGGTATCAGTAATACCAGGTCCACTTCCATATGTGACCAGCCAATAGGATAATAACAGTAATGACTGACCTGCTTCTCCCTGCCCACAACAGACAATTTCCTAGGGAAGAACTAGCATTAGAGTACTCAAGCCTGCAAAATACTGTAAGACCTCAATAGCTTTGCCTCCAACCAGACGAAGAGCCAAATCTTGAAAAGTTTCTTCACTTTAAGACAGATTTAAGAGTTCAGCCAAACATTGTTAGGTATGCGGCTTTCAAAAACTGCACATAATTCTGAATGCTCTGGTTCTTGCTCTCAGACTTCTGCAGGCTGTTCTCCAGCTCTTTCAAACACATTTCATGGTGTTTCCCATTCTGATGAAAAAAGAGAAATGCAAAGCAACTTAGAAATAAAATATAAATAAATTAAAATAATAATCTAAGACAACTAGTACCCAATTTTTATAGCCTTATTAACTTGTAAAGGTTTTCAGAGGCTCCACAAAACCAAAGTTGATAAAAAAGGCCTCAAAATATTGAAGCTTTTATTTATGTTTAGTAAGTACCAAACTGAATATGTTTGAATAGGCTTATAATAAAAAAAGGGCCTTGGAATATAATAACTAACCTTCTGAATTTTTATCGTGAAAGATTCTTAGCAGCTTAAAACTATTATGGACCTAACACTCAGTCTCATGTTGATTTTTCAACGAAACATCTGTTATTGATCTCTGATGTAACATGACTTGCTGCTGATGGTTCCTTACATAAAAAGATGATTCATAGCAATATTACCTGCTCATTAGTTCCATACCTAATGCACATAATAGATAATTTGTTATATTAATGCTAAATATATTCAGGAAATTCCTTTTATGTACATTACAGATGTCAGGTGCTAGATGGTTAAAATAAATTCAAATTTTAACAACTGGATTTATGGTTGTCAGATATAAATTGAACTTTACAAAATAACATTCAGGTTAGAATGAATAACTGAATATTAAATTACCCTAACAGTCCTATTTTGTTTCCAGTTTCACTAAAACAACAGTAATTAAGACCATTTAGCTTTCTCAGTTATATGTAAATGTAATTGGAATAAAAACCAAATAATTAACTTAGAACAGTTCTTTCAGACATATGTATCTTTCACATTTACATTTTAACCATAAAGTTCAAATGGAAACCATTTGGAAAACATACCTGTGAGTTTTTCTGTGACAAAAGACAAAAATATTTTCTTTATTTTCTCTTTCACTTTAACATCACAAGAAATTCCTGTGAATAAATATTTGAAGTAGAATAAAGCCCTAGACAATGCCTCATTTTGTTTTAAGAACACTTTTGTCTTAGGGGAAATGCAGACAATAAGTTACACTTGATACAGATAAAAATGAATGAAAGCATACTTAATTCAGAACCACATCTCTGATGTCTCATTTACATCTTGAATAAAGTTTATGTTTAGCTAGACTTGATTTTAATCCTCAGTGCTTCTAGTCAGAGTACAGAATATTGGTTTTCAGTTCAGCTGTGCCTGATACTTTGTTAATAGAAAATGCATTGAAATTTTCTAGACTAGATAAAACAATAAATCAGACCTTTGTTTTGAGAATATTACTCATCCAAAACACCTTCTTAAACTGTGGCTTTGCTGAATAAGTAAGTACCAACATATCATAACCTGGGCATTTAAAGGCTTGACACTGAAAAAATCATTTGGTACTAATGACATTTATGTGCAACATCAGTATATAAACTGAAAGCTTTTCACAAATTCTGGTAAAATCAGATTATTGTAATCACCTCAGGAAAGAAAGAAAAGATACCACTATGTCATTATGGAATTGTTATGCATCTGTTCCAGTCTAGACAGGCTCAGTGAACATGATTGACCTGAGCGTGAAATTACAATTTCATAAAAATTTTTTTTTTATTTTTGCAATATTATTCAAGTGATTTAGTAAGCCTGGGCATCTATTAAGTTGATGGGAAATTTCAATGTATAAACTATGTTATTAAGTTCAATTAATTTGCTGCTCTGAAAAGTGTATATCAATAGTATTATAGTGTGTTTTCAGTAAAAGGATCTTTTTTTGTAAATAGTGATGTCTTAAGCAATTTCTTAAGTCACAAACAGTCTTATTTACTCACATGGTGAAATATGCAGAGGAGTTGGTTCTTTTCTTCTTTCTTCTCTCTCACTTCAGTTTCAAGAAGCAGCAGTTTTGTCTGAAAGGCTAGTTCTTTGTATGACATTTTTTCCTGTTCTTCAGCTGCCTATAAAAGTATTGAGTAAGAAATGAAATATATTTACTCTTTCTTAAAGCCTACACCAAATTATTTTCTTACACCTTAGCATTAATAGCTCTATTTCCTATTCTTTCACCTAATAATTTACTTGTTTCCCATGCACAGAAATTAAAAAAACATGAACAAGAGTCTGGCTATATTTGAAAGATGTTTCAGTTTGGAAAAAAAGAAAGTAATATTACTGGGAGGGGAACACTCATTTTTAAGTTAAGCCAAACTCATAATTGTTTCAAAGACAAATAAATACTCTCAAACAGTATCGAAAAAATTCAGATTGTGGTCTTCCTATTAAAAAAAATTAATTTTGTAATCCATATTTAAAACATGCAGAAAGTCATAATAACATTTTGATATTGCTCCCTACATGCAAAATAATCTTGTCCCATCACAATTTTTTTAATGCTATTTTTAAATAGAAAGTGGCAAACAAGCTTGAGAAATGTATTAAATCACCAATACCATTTTTCTCCCTTCTTTCAAAGCAGTTTCAAGTTGTCTGGTCAGTGCATTATATTCTGCAATTTTCTCTTCAAGCTTCAATTTATGGCACTGAAGACTCGTATCTTGTGTTTTGAGTTGACAAGCAAGTTCTTCATTCTGAAATTCCATCTTTTCTAATTGCCTTTTTGCAAAACAGAATAATGCATTATAATTCATCATGGCAGAAAAGTGTAGGAGTTCATTTCATTCAGATTTTTTAAAATTTACCTTTTAATATCCTCATATTTCCTCTGAATGTTATAGTTCTCTTCTTCTAAGGAAAGACTGCCCATAGAAGTTACACTATTAGTCTGTGAAAATGACAAGTTTCTAGTTAAAGACACCTATATCCAGGACCTCTATCCTAAGGCCAGGATCTTACTAAAGCAAGCTTGCCTATTAAAATCCAATCAATCAATTTAACTGTAATTTCAGATATGTGCTATGCAGAGAGAGATAAATGTCATATTATATTCAAGTAAACATGATCTTGTATTTAAAGCAAATAAAATAAAAGCCAAATTTGCAGACTAAAATTTTGTGTGAACACTTTAAGACTGAAAACCTGCTATGCAACAAAATGAAGTCCTAAAAAACTCCATATGCTGCTCATGTAACCTTATATATTAGGAGCTGATTGTGTCTACCTTCCAGCAACAGTAAGCTCCCTCAGACTATAGTCACAGGTAGTATAAAAGTAATACCACATATAGAGATATATACATGGTTACCACAGAAGAACAGTGTAGCACTGGCAAAGAATTTCAGAAAGAAGCAAATATCAAAGAAGACAATCAAGTTCATGAAAAGAGGTATATCAGCAGCAGAAACTGAAGAAAGCAAGAAGACAAAATATCTTCCTCTGCCCAGCATCCAGAGTGCTAAAGCTTAACATGTTTTCTGTCAAATCTCATAATAGTAGTGATGAGATTATTGCTCTTGCTACTACCCATCAACAGCAGATTAACAATAAACAGCCACATCAACAGTCTTCTGGCACCGTTACTGAAAGGAACAACCACATCATTCCTTGGGCTACCTCAGGCAGTCCCATCCAGCCATCTCAGTTAATCTGCCTGATTTAGTTTGTGTGAATTACAGGCTGTTCAGCTGCCAGACTGGTAGTAGCACAAAACTAGTCCCCCTGACACCCAGAAGGGGGTTTCTGCACATGGAGAAATTTTCCTAAATTCTGGTAATAGGGTCATGGGTCAGAACCTATAAAGGACATCACCAAGACTTAATACTGAAATTTAACTGCTATTTCACAAACTAGTGATTATATTACCAATTTCTTCACTATACTTAAGAAGTTCTTTTGCACTTTTTCAGGAAAACATGTAGTTAGATAGAAATTACATTCATTACTTTACATGATGTATAAATTTTGCACCCCAAAATTAATTGTTGCTTAAGAACTTCACTAAGCAATGATGGATTTATGAGTTTATGAGCACTCCTGGAAGAATTATTTAAAATTAGGCAAACAAGAACCAAAGTTGATTTTATAAAGACCATCTTAAAAAGAAATTTTAAACAAAACTAAGAGCTATGATTTTTATAAACGTATGAAGTATCTAGGAGCACACAGGCTCACTGTGCTTCAGCTGTAGTTTTCCCACTGATGTAGGAAGAAGGTTAAGCCCCTTTCCTACGCCACAGATTCAAAAACCTTTGTCATTTGTGTTAGCAGAATATCTTCTTCTAATTCAAAAGCTCATTAAAAAAAAAGAGAAAAGAGAATAGCAAAAAACCCTAAACTTACCCTGCCATTGAAACTGATGTCAGAGAAATAAAGAGTTGAGGAAAACTCATACTCAGGCTTTAGAGAAAAAACAAGCATTATTGTTAAATACAGCTAAAAATAGAAACTAGCCTATTAAAGTGTATTTTAAAAATATTTAATCAACTAAAATAATGTAATAATTAAAATATTATACATCATCAAGAACATAATTTATCTGATTAAATATTGTATGGTTTATAAATTAGTCAGTAAAACCAAAACTAAAGTAGAATCAAATTTTTCCACTAGATACAATCAATAACTAGACTTGCACATTTATTCCCAGAGCAGAATTCTTCGACACATCTCAGGACATAAGTATTCAAACAGATCAAGAATACACCAACTCTCAAAGCAATGACTCTTGTCACATAATGAATTCCCATTAATACAATTGGCAACAGTTTGATTTGAATTGTGCTATTTCTATGGAAGAAACTTTTCATTTATGAAGCAAATAACAAAGGAAACCACACAACTGTCACATGTGCCAATAGGAAAAAATGTCCCCAGGGACTTTTTTTCCACATAATTTTCTCATTTATCTTTAAAAATGAACATGTTCTAACCACCTGAAGATGCAGCTCCCTGAGGGTTTTGCATTTCTGTGCACAGATCCTTTCCCAGGACATAAGCTCTTGCTGCTTTTCCTCACCTGCTTTCAGCAAGTCACAAACATGTTCTGAGTCCTTTAACTCAGCCTCTGTTTTGTCCCCCACCTGCACAGTAGCGGCACAGGGGAAAAATGTAAGTGTAAAACCATTAATTGTTTTAACACTTCATGGATTTCCAGGTAAGTCATAAAGCTGAAATGCTACACAAGTTTCATAATATCACCTATTTTATAAAACACTGACAAAGATACAAGTTAACTATTGGAGAAATTCCTATCTCTGACTACATTTCATTAAAAACTCAGTAATACTGACATTGTGAACAAAACTACGCAAGTCTTAGCAGTTCATAATGCAATACCCAAATTTTGATTTTCTGTTTATAGCAATACATTTTGGGAGATGGCACACAGACACTTTGAGTAACGTACAGGAAAAATTCTGACCATACAACTGTTGTAGTTTTTGAAAAGAGAGCAGTACCTCGTGCCATCTGAAGCCACATACAATGCTATGCAAATATTATTTATGAGATCAGAAAATATTTTTCTGCATTCTAAACCTTAGTCTTGGAAAGATAAAGTTAGTATGAAATAAAACGAACATCTGTTATACTTCTCAGTGAAGACTAATTCTGTTCCCTGAAACAGGACATTGCAGGCAAAGCCTGTCCCTGTCTCAGCTTTATTGCTTAAAAGAAAATGTATTTTGATGAGTCATGGAACTGGGGAAAGTGATTTTCATACCAATTTTGTTTTTTTTCTGATGCTTAAGAATGTGCTAACTGTGTTCCAGTATTTAGCTTCCTCTGCTGAAAAACTTATAACTCATCTTTGTATGATTCTCAGTTTTAACTATTAGTTAAAGAGCAATCTTACAGTAGGTTTGCTTCCATACACAACTTTCACAGCTGTTCTGTTGAGAGGTCTAGTTTCAAAATCATCAACAAAATCACATTTTGAAAGTGATAAAGGAATCCTGTAATTGTAAAACAGTAGCCCAGCCACTTAGTCACTGCTCTAGGAACTCTTTCTCACTTGTTTGCAATTGTGTTATATCCAAAAAACCACCAGTTCCAGAGAGCAGTTAGTAAAGCTCTCTTGTTTAAAAACAAGAGACAGTACCTTGTGACTTCCAATAAGTGGATCACAATAATGTAAGAAAGATCAGTGTCTACAGAATTGTTTGAAAACATGCTTTGTTAAGCAAAACTTACCTTATCTACTTCCAAGCATTTGTTTTCTGTTATTAGTTTGTTTTCATTTAAGACTGTTTCATATCTGGATTTTAATTCTTCTACCACTATTTGCAGTTTTTGTACCTAGGACAACATATACTTTTCACATATATTTCCAAGGTCTTACTTTTAAATATAGAAAATATAAAATCATTAGTATGAAGCATAAAGGAAAAACTAATTTCCAAATAGCACCTTCATATTTGTCATTAGTTGATGTTATTTATTTTGATTATCCTACTCACCCCAGCAAGCATAAGGGGTAACCAGGTAAAGAGCACTGTCATATGGACACTGTGTTAACAACAGTGGAGAATGAGCTACAGACACAGCCAGCAGGACTCCCACTTCTCTCCACAAGTATCACCAACACTTCCCACCTGGAGTCACTACAGCTGAGCCAGGGAATTACACTCCACTTGCTGCTTAAGGCTGGCTGTTACCTGGAACTACGTCTCCCACATTAAAGCTGGCAACAACTTTAATTGTGATGATGCATTCCACAGACAGGGCTCACTGGCTGTACCTAGGAGTGCATCATGCCTTTTCTCTTGTCAATGATTTAAAAAAGAAAAATGTCAATGAAATTGTGTCTGTACAGTAGCAGAAATATATACACATTTGAATCAATGTTCTAAAATTTCTCTGTGAGTAAACCCAAATTAAAAATAAAGGAATTGATAAAAACCCCATTTTAAGTTTGGTTGATTTGTTTTGCAGGTATTTTCAATATGGATTTACCTATTTAAATAAAAATATTCATATGATAATATATATTTCTTGAATGAACTTAAATTTCTTGAACTTAGTTGAATTCTGGCTTACTGTACTTAGAAACACAGAAATAAAGATAGGACAAAGTAGAGGTAAAATATCAGTGGATGTGTCCATTGAAGACATCAAACTCAAACTTAATTTTTTAAAATATATAGTTGACTGGGTTGCTAACCTGCTTTTTAGGAAGAAGATCTTCTCTAAGCAAGTATGCAATTAGCTCTGTTGGCTTCAATGACCTCCAACTGGGCTTCACACAGTCCAGTAAGGATTATGTATACAAGTAACAGTGTGGAGACTATTCTTTGATATGATTTGAAATAGCATTCTCTTCTATCATACTCCATTTTACAACAGTATCACAATCACCATGACAACAAATCTGGTTTATTACAAACAAAACCTTTATCATTTCCTCAAAACTGCTTACAAATTCAAAAAAACGTACTTGAAAATTTCAATCGTTAGTCACCTCAATTTTATGCTGCTCAACAAGGTTTTCCTGCAGCTTTGCCTTTTCTTGCAGATGTAGCAGCACATGTTCAACACAAACAGTACTTTCCTCCAATGTAGCAATGGAAGCCTTGATTAAAACATAGAAAATATAAAAAATTTAAGTGTGTTATTAAAGTAACACATTCTACAATAGGATATTACTAGCAAGTGACCTGCAGTCATTAGAAAGAGTGACACAATTATTAATCCTGTCAAACAAAAATGATAGTCCACAGTTCATTTGTCAGCCAATGAGAACATTTACATCCAAGGATAAATACAATACAAAACCTGTAAACTTTTTAAAAATTAAAATTAATAATTGAGGTAAACTCAATTCTTTCATTTGAAAGAAAGATTTACATACATAAAAGAACAATTTCTAATTAAGCAATTGTGCAGCTACTGATAGTAAAATAAATAGCATCCTGTTTAAGCAGATGGATCATCAGACAACCCTGTTCCTATCTTTGCCATAGATTACCACTGAAAAATTGTCAATGTCTCATTTACATTTACTATAAAAAATGGATGCCAAATTTATTCTACAGGTTGGGAATCTCAACACAGAAGGTCCAAAGAGAATTAACGTGGTTATTATTATGTATCAGAAATGCAGAGACATTTAACAATTATTTATAATGGTCTCACCTTTAATTTTTCATTTTCAAGGTAATTTTTTTCATATTCAGAGTTACCAGAATTTAGGTTTCCAAGAATTTCCTCCTCTGAGTTTCTTGTCCATTCCTTTCTTCTTTCCAAGTCTTCCAACAGGCTTGTGATCTGACTTGTTAGACATGCAAGAACTTCTGTATAATATACAATGTTTCCAAAACTCTCACTATGAACATTAAGGTTTAGCACATTCACCTTTTTCTATACTGTGGTAGACTCGAGCTGTTGAATTAGTTATTAAATCAGTGTTTATGTGAGGCAGCACAGTAGCTACTAGCAAGTTCAGGCTTATCAGAAGTATGCAGGGGAAACACCATGTTCCTTACAGGTAAAGAGGAATAAAGCTTCAAAAGCAGGGAAATGCAGCAGAGAGAAGGCTAAAAATCTTAAACTGTTTGTATTTCCTGTTTCTAAATTCTGCTCAGAATTTTAGAATATTAATAAACTCATTTACATTGTAAACAATGACTACTGCACTACTAAATATCAACACCATGTAACTATAGAAATAAAAACAAAATAGATTTGCAGTCCAACTTACTTCTTAAGATCTTCCGTTTGAAATTCTAACACTATCTTTTCTTCAATCATTCTACCATGCTGGTTTTTCCAGACATCAGCAGCTGACCATATCTCACATAGTTCAACATTCTGGAGAATGCAGGAATGACAAACTATATAACAAAAGAATGCCACTGAAGAATGCCATTTAATTCTATAAATTTTTCTAAACACAAGAGCTATTTAATATAAGATGCCTTTATTGGATCTCCCTTCTACAAAGCAATGCAAATTCTGTCTTGTCTCAAAACAAACAAAGCTCTCCATATTTTTAAAAATTGAAGTCTAAGTACAGACATACTTTCAAGGCAGACACAGTTAAACACTGACACTCTATATCACCTGTAGAATACAGTATTTCAAAATTGAAGATGACAATCTTATCATACAAAAAAAAAATTTTCTCCAATGTATCTCGACTACATATAAATTACATAAATCAATAAAAATAAAACTGTGCCAAAATATTTTAAGAATAAAAAATACTAGCTAGGGAAGAAATTAAAAGTTAGGGAAAGTTCCTCAGAGGAGTATGGATAATTAACCAATTCAGGCTATCCTGAAAGTATACCAGGTTTTCAATGGGGAAGAAAACAACAGTGTTACTATAAAACACCAAAAGTTCAGGAGCTAAATGCTGTCCCTCTGTACTGCTAATTGCCCTTAAAGATCCACTACTGTCTTCTCACAAAGACCAAAGAAAGCAAACAACATTATCAACCATGTCCTAGTACCAGTTCTGATCTACCTGGTCGTTTTGAACAAATTGTATGAATAGGCAGAGCAAGATTCTAAGGAACAATTTGGATAAAGGAAGTCTCATACTTGGATTTTGAAAATGTTCAGAGCAAGCAGCTTAGAAACAGAAAGGTAAGTAAACCACATGAGATGTCATACACTAATAAATAAAGAAAACTGAGACTTCAAACCTCAATCATGGATGGATTCTCATGAGTCAGTCAGTGCTTATGACTAACAGAAAGACCAGGAGAGGTTTAACCAAAAGCTGCTGAGACTCCTCTTACTACAGTTTGAAATGTACAATCTCATGACTTAAGACAATCACTAAATTTTAACAAAACAAAGAAGGTGAATGATAACTGTTTTCATGTCACTTACAGTAATCTTTTCCTTAACAATGAGCAACAAATTAAAAATGATACAAGCACAGAATGACCAAACAACTTTTTCTATTTTCCACAGGGGTCTTCCAGTTGTTCAAATCAAAACAGTACAGCACAACATTACTCACAGCATAGTCACTCACATGTGCTCTTATTTGAGAGGTTAAATTTTTCACAGCTTCTTCAAAGAATTGAGCTCTTTGCTTCTGGGACCTGATTGCTTTTTTCAGAGCCATCTTGTTTTGCTCACTTGTTTCCTTTAGTGCTAACTTCTGGTGCTTGTATTCACCAACTTGATGTTTCCACTCGACTAATTTCTTTTCTAGAGTCTGCAACAAAATTAGACATCAACTTTTCAAATTCTAAACCTTACAGATAATTTTGTGATATCAGGAATAGCAGTGACTTATATAATCTGTCTCCATAATCTCTTTGCATCTCAAATGTGGTGGTTAATACAAGTGGCTAGCGGAGATACGTACAGCAGTAGACGAGCAAGAATACATGTTGGGAAACTCACTACAAAGACCCAGAGAAGGGGTTGAGAGGGTGCAAAAGCAGGCAGGAGTAGGAGGAAAGATAGCAATCGAACCATCACAGAGTGCTCCTGGAAATGAATGCAGAATTTCAATGTAGAAGGCATGACATGGTTGTTAAACCCATTTATGAGGAGGACAATAAAATGGTTTCATGATCCCCAGAGACTGATTTCTGTGAAGAATATCACCTTACTGATATACACAGATGTATTGGAGTATGTGCTCTGAATCTGTAGTGACACACATATTACAGGTCTGGAGATAGGCTGTATGACTGTATATTGAATTTTAATATGAAAACTAATATCTTGGATTTCTTTTTTTTTAAGTCAAGAAGCTAAGATAGATTGGGATCTTCTCTTAAATACATGTATTATGATCTGTGAGTAGATGAAAATATACTACTTTCTTGCAAGACTTCTGAATTTTTTCCATGCACAAAATGGCCCCACTCTATTAATGAAACAGATTTGTTTAGCAAAGAAATTGTTTCATATAGACAGTGAAGCAGAAAATGTAAAACTTATTATGTAACACTTATTATTCTTCTGCCATACTACAACAATGTAACCAGGCTAGAAGTGTAAATAAATGTCTCAAATCGGTGATAAATATCCACATTCTAAGAATGACTGATGTATTTTTCCCTTCATTGTAGTCCAGGTCTGACACTAAATTATGGTCTACAAGAATAACCATCTACTACTCAGCTACTGACTATGACAATGTGCCAGTCTTATTCAAGATACACTTTGCCAATTGCTATAAAATATGCATATTATCCACAAGAGGATATCTCTTAGTATAGGTCCTGCTAATGGCCTCAAAACATTTACACAATCAATGCAAAATTTATGTGGTTTTCTGAGTAAAACATGGTCTCAGGTACTCAGATTCACCAAAAAATTAAAGTATTACTTCGAAAAATGAAATTACAAAAAACCCCCGCAAATACACAGGAAGTAGTTTTCCTATATAAGTGCTTACATGGCACCTGATAAACAAAGATGTGACTCGAGGGGGTGGTGAAGGCACAACTTCAAGAATTACAGCAAAGAGAAAATCTGAGTCTACTTATGGATTTCTTTAACTGTTGGTATAAGTAAACAAATGTTATCCCCTGCTATGACCACAGGGGGTCACAATCTCATAAAGAATAAGTGCTTTGGGTGTTAGTGACTGAGGCAGATTTAAAATGAGAACTAACTTCCTAAGGGTAATGCTGAGCTTTTGCAAGTTTTGTCTAGATATTAACAAAATCATCACTAGGATTTAAGCTATCAACTGACTTCAGCAGTTTTTGAAAGCAAATAAAACCTTTAAATAGAGATGAATGAAAATACAGTTGTATATCAAGTTACTTTATCTAATTGATACAGGTTGCTTAACAACTTCAAATTATACTATTAATAGGAGATGTATGCTAGTAAAAAAACAGACTGGAAATTAGAAATACATTATTGTTAGCCAATATTTTCTCATTCTTGCTTATGTTCTTGTCAAGCTTCAAATACTGAAATCTGAGGCCAGGTACAGCTCCAGCCTCTCACATATGACCTTGTCTTTTTCTAAAGCCAGAGACTGATGCAAATGCCCAAATTTACCTCTTGCTGTCTAGAATAGAAAATGGAAATAATTTATCCTACCTTAAACAAAGAGAGGTTAGGCATTAGTCTTAAGTGTTTCACTTTCAGTCAGTATTAAGAGATTTATTGATCACTTCACAGAGAATAAGAAGAAACAGGGTGTGGTTCATCACTCCTATCTTAGAACAGGAACTCATCGTGGGGACTTGCCTACCTGTTTCTCTGGACTACATCAGGACTGCCTCAGGATCAATACCTGTTTTCCAGATAGCACAGTCAAGAGAGTGCAAATGCTTCTATATTTGTTTAACTTTGCTTTACCAGAACTGTTTGTGTGCAAAAGTTAAGAAAAGAATAAAAAACCAAACCCAAAAACAATCTTGCAATTAAAAAAGTGTGGTCAGACTATGCAAAATATAAATACTTATGATACTTACTGTTTGGGATTTTAATTTTACCAAGAATTTGATTTCAAATCTGACCACAGTAAGGTATTGCTATTTTTTTCCAATAAACTAAAACACAAGTAAAAATCTTTTGACCTGTATTTTTCCTTTTAATTCATCATTTTCCTCTTCTTTTCTTTGAATCTGACACTCCAGGTGAGCTTGTACTTCCTTTATTGATCTTGACAGGTTGTCTCCTTTCTGTATATTGATCTAAGAAAAAGAAATAAACACAAATCTATTGGCCTGTGGAGATGTGTTGTATGATGTGCTTTGTATTTTTTCTACTTTGGTATTTTCTAAGTGACATTTGAATGTCCTCAAAAGCTGGAAAACATTTAAACATGTTCTACAAGCATATTCACAAGCAGTAGCCTTCTACTAATAGTATTAATGTTAATCAGAAAACACAAACTAAAAACACGCTATGTATAATGGATGCCTCATCTTTAATCCGACTTTAAGTAGTATGAGTAAGGCCTGGAAGCACGAGCTCAGAAATCCGGGCTGAGCAAAGGCATCTAGCTGGCAGGTTGTCCAAAATTACACCACACTGATCATCTCTGCTCTGACTAATTAGACCTGAACAGATCTTCATTAAATTCCAAAGACCAGCATCTGCTTTTAAAAGTATTGATACATTTAATTCAAACTCCAGTTTTGGGGACCATACATAAATCATAACGGAAGAGGCAGAACTCAGGTCAGATGCTTCTGTGAAATTTCTTGCAATTTGATTCCTTTGGCTTATTCTAAATAAGAAGTAATCAGGTAGAAAAATGTCATATTATCAGTATAGACCAAAAGGGCATTGAATATATGCGTGCAAGTGTTCATTATAGATACCAGTAAGAAAGGCAGACTCAGACTCAGTCAAGTATTGAGGATAATGCCATTTATTGAAGATAATGTAAGAAGGAGCAAGGGGATAGCTTATAAAATCATTTACCCCTTCAGATGCTGGGCACCCCAAACTGTTCAACATTAGATAGATCTCTAGTCAGAGCAAAGCATGCTACACAGATCCCACCAACACTGAGGTCTGTTGGCATTGTGGACATCATAATCTTCATAGTCTTTTCTGTTCAGCATTTCTATTCTCAAGCAAAAAGATGTTGCTATGAAAATATGCTCCTTCACTTCAAGATAAAGATGAGGACATGCCAATTGCCCCCCCACAGGCTTCTCTATTATGATTAGCTGGCTAAGTTTATCTGCAGTCAAGTGACATCTTCTCTTGGTTAAGCAAATAAAAAATATTAAAGAAGACTCAGGGCTCTTAAAAAGCCCCAAAGATTTACCAATGTCAAAGTACACCACTGTCCTTTTAAAGGTTTAATTGAGCCTGCTCACTCCCTCACTGACACAGGACCATGCTGCACTGCATATACATAGTGTGTCCTTTAGGTATCAACCTGTAAGATTGCTAAACTACCAGTAAAATAATTTTGAAACTTTTACAGTACCTTCTTATACAGAATTGACAACTTTTCCACTGTTAGTTTCTGCACTGAGCCCCTTCTTTTGGTGCAAAGAGTGAATGATGTCTTGTCAGCCCTTGATGACATCCACTCTGCAGCCTGTACTTCCTTTCCCTATTTATTGAGCTCAAAGAGCCATGGAAACTAACTGTGAACAGCATCTGTTTAGCTTAGTCCATAATACTTCTTTACAAGTACTTTTTTCTAGAATTTTTGCAAATCAGTCTATCAGAGGTCAAAAGCCACTGGTCTGGATGTGTGCCCCTTCCTGAACCTGAGAACATTAGTATTAGGGATAATCTGTATCCTTAATAGGTTTGGATGCAGTATTGATTGTCTTAGGATGTTTCTGTAGGAAACACCTCTCAGGACTTTAGTTTTTTCATAAATCTTTGAAATAATTGCTTTTCTCAACATTTAAATTTTGTAATGAAGAATCCAGTTCCAACAGAACTGATCACTCACTTTTTCACACTGAAGCATCGATGAAAGTTCTTTAATCTGTTTCTCCTTTTCAAGTATTTTTTTCCTGAGAATCTTCACAGAAAAAAAAATAACAAAGTATTTTAATGTCTGTACACAATAATGGACAGTAAAGCACATTGATGAACATTTCAGCTGTAAAACTAAGATTCCATTTTATGATGATAAACCACAAATACTCCCACTTTGCCACTGTTACTGGAGATAGTATGACCCTGTGTTGTAGCCAATTTCAAGTGTAAAGCATAGAACAAAACAAAAAAAAAATCAGATTTTCATTTACTTACTGTATTTTGGGTTTCATTTTCCCTTAACTTCTGCATCAAAGTGTCAATGATTTTACTGTTTAACTGCAACACAGAAAACATCAAAATTTACTTTGATTATAACTGACTTGGCCTTTTTACAATGGTTTTAGATCCATTACATACAATTTGTTGCATTTACAGATCTGATACATATGAATATAAAAGTTCGAATAGTCACAAGTTATTAATTGGTGGTTTAAACCCTAGAGGTTCAATTTATTTTGTGCATAGAAATTTGCAGCTGAAGAAAACAAACCAGGTTTATTTCATACACCTATTTTTTCTTAATTTTTAGCTAAAAGGGCTCTAAATGGCATAAATAAGTATTATGTAAGCACATAGTCAAATGGTAAAAGCATTTGTAGAACTAGCAATATTTCAAAGACTAATATAAAGTACTAAAGGCTTTCAGGAACCTCAGATAGGAGAATTTGAAGATTGAACTAGAAAGCATAGGCTGGAAGATCACAAAAACAAACCTACATTAGCTCTTACTAGAAATTCAAAAGAATTTATGTGCCTATGATATTGTCAACTAAACTTGTCTTTTTAAAATGTCCACCTGTGTATGTGTGTGTGGGGGTTTGTGTAATTTTCTATTTTAAAAAAATAGTCACTTGTGTGACTTTCAGATTGTAAATCCCAAACATTTTAATTTCACTAAAGGAAGGGTAAACCCACTGATTCAAGCTGGAAACTTCTTTTACTGCAACTCCTTCTCCTCCTGTCCTACATGTAACTCCCCATAATATTCTGTAATCTTGATTCCATGTCCATATAAAGTCAGTCCATGGGCCTCAGTTCTGCATTCAGATTTCCACCTCTGCATGCACTGCAAACTTATAAATACTGTATTCAGTAGCAGTCCTTAACCTTTCCTGACTACAGTGAGTCAGATTTACTATCAGCAAAATGGTAATAAATAAACAGGAATGGTGTTTTATAACCCCAAAGTAATTAATCAGCAAAAATACAAGTACTCAGAAGACTTCCCAGAATTGAAAAGTGACAGGAAACCTAAATTACTCATACTATCATTCCATTCCTGGGAAATTGTCTTCTCCACAGTTTGTTCATGAACTTTCTGTCTTTTTGTTGAATGATCAACAAAAAGCCTTAGGCTGTAAGACAACTAGTTCAGAATAAACACTCATCTTTGTTACTTTCTGAAAGAGAGTTAATAAAGTTCACCAAATTCTTTCCAAATTTTTAGGAACCTTCTTAATGCATAGGACATAAAAAAAAAGTCTTCCCAATACGTCTATTAAAGAAGATGACATGACTAAATATTTATTTCACACTGGGGTAAGAAATGTAGATCTGCACTGATTCTATGTTTATGTCTCACATATTATCTTAAGTGGTGTTCTAAACTGTCGGATTCTTTGCTTAGATCAATAAAATATTTTGCATCTTGGATGGCTTGTGTAGTTCTATGATAATCCTTTTTGTATGGCTGAACCAGTGGATAGAGTTTTCCTGTTTTTCCAGGTGGCACACGTGTTTTCCCCTGAAATAGCATTCATAATTATGTGGCATTTACTTTCGCTCACAGTTAGGTCACTGATCTTGCTCATACAAGCATATCAACACAAAACAAGTCAGCTCTACAAGAGAACCCTTTAGGAGAAATTTTAAAGATCAAAGAATCATTTAGTACTTCCAACAAGGATAAAAGCCTGTGATACCACAGGATGTCCACTTAGGATACCTCCAACTGTCCACTGACAGAACATGCCTAATCTACAAGGCAAAGGCAAGCAGTTTATTTCCAGTAAAGGTGAAGGCCAAGACCTGCTCAGACACCAGTTACTGTTCACAGCACACTTCTACCAAACTGGAGGCAGCCATGGCTTTCCTCTTTTCCCAGCTTGGAAAAGCTCCTCACCAGGCAGGGCTGCTCAGGAAATGGCAAGTCCAGAGCTCTGTGTCAGACCTAAATGAAACCCATCCCCTTCCTTCCTTATCAAGTACCAGGACCTGCCACCACACTCAGCCCTTCTCCGAACGCTTCTCTCCCACCTCCACCCTTGCACTCCAGCGGGACTGATGCTCCCATCAAGCACAAAGTTATCAGTTTGCTCTGCTCAGTGCTCCACTTACTACTCCTTATTTTTTTCAGATATGTATTGCATTGCCTTCTCCACCCACCATATCTCCTGCACTCAGCCTGTGCCAGGTGCATTTCCATCAAAAGTATTTGTCAAACTAAGAGTTTATGTTCTGTTTTCTCCTTCACATAGTTGAGAAAATGAATAACAGAATTTGGGGAGTTCCCAACTAAAAAGATCACTTCTCACAGAACCAGAATGCAGACTGCTCTGCTTCCAGTTGTTGTCTTAAGGCAAATAAGTGCACTCCAAACATCTTTTTTTATTATTATTATTTTATATGTATATAAATATATTTTATTTACATATCTATGTGTGTGCATCTTGTTTTATTACAGGGTTATATTTCCTGGCAGACCTCAACTTGTGTAACACAGTGCAACTCTCTGTAGCTCTTTCTTGGATATATAATCAAAACTAAGCTCTTCAATTTAATTACTTCCTGTGAAAACAGCGATTTGGAAGATTAACCATCATACTTCACTTATCATAGCCCATCTGTGTAAGCAGAAAAGAATAAGTAAGAATTTTCCATACTTTCAGTGTACTGTCACCATGTCCAGCACTGTCATTTCCCCATCTTTTGAAATATCACCTACTTCCCATCTATAGCTGGGAATTATATTTTGAGTATTGTTAACAAAGTAAATAGAATTTTAAAAAATCAAGCCTAACAGGAATAGAATGAACTTGCCTCAGTAGCATGAGGAAGAATAAACTTTACCTGAGGATCAAAGTCCACTGAAGGAGCAGTAAAGTCACGTACAAGCAAAGATGAGAATGATTGTGATGATGATGACATTTTGATTTGATGCTGTATAACAAGACAGTATATGTTAACGTATATTGGTGTTCTGTGAATCAATAACTAAGACATAAATGGCATCCCAGGTTGTTCCCCCTACAGTTTACAAAGTAAACCCCAGTCACATTAGAGATGTCACACAGCTAATGCAACTGAAATCTTGCACACATATTCATAATCTGCAATTGCTTAGGCAGCACTGAATTCACAAATTGGGTACACGGAAATCAAGTCCCTCCAGAGCAGAAAACAACACACGAAGTAAAGCTCTCAGCTACAATTTCCCACTTCCACACTCCCTGGCACAGAGGGTGAGGTGCAGGGACACGGAACGCTCAGTAACAACTCCCACCCTGGGCCCAGCCTTGGGCTCTGTCCCCTCACCAAATGACCCTGCACCCGCCTCCTGCAGCTCCTGCCCCTGGGGGTGCTCCAGGGTCATTCTCCCCTCAGCACCCCTCTCATGGGGCTGTGCCCCTTTAGTACCCCTCCCGTGGGGCAGTGCCCCTTTAGCATCTCTCCTGTGGGGCAGTGCCCCTTTAGTACCCCTCCTGTGGGGCAGTGCCCTCTCAGCACTCCTCCTGTGGGGCTGTGCCCCCCGATCCCCGCCGTGCCCACCCGCGCTCACCGTCCCTCACCTCCTCTCACCGTCCCTCTCCGCCGCTCACCGTCCCTCACCGCTCCTCCCCGTCCCTCCCCGCCCCTCCCCGCCGCCCGCCGGGAGCCGTCGCCCCAGCAACGCGCCGCAAACGCTGCCTCGTCCGCCCGTTCCCGAGAGCGCGAGGCGCGCGCGGTGGGACGGATGGGACTCGGGGGCGCCCGAGGAAGCGGCTGCTGGCGGTGTCCGCGGGCACCCAGGAGGGGACTGGCAGACCCAGAGGGACACGAAACACGGAGACCTCTGGGGAGCTTGGGATCCTTTCGTTCATTTCTTTCTAGGCGTTTTCATCAATTTTTACTTTTTTTCCCTTTGAGGTTAAACACTAATTGTTCGTGTAACCTGACTGTGAAGCTGCTTTGGCAATACATTGTCAAATACTGTAAAAAAGTCACATATTTTTAAATAACCACACTCTTCTGAAAAATGAATGGATTACTCTTGCATCACATCACTAGTGACACTCGAGGTGGCACTTCATCAAATATCTGAGACACGGCAATAGTCGTATGGAAAGATCATTTTCAGATAACGAAGTGCACAAAACAATGATCACGTAATACAAGTATGATCATTTGTACAGATGTATATGTACACACATATAGATATGTACCTAGACAGATACCATCATACGTGATCATAATTTGCAAGTTTTGTTTAGAAAAAATCACACTGATAGAAACGTTACTTTTTAATATGTCAACTAAGTATCAGCATTAGCAACTTACATTTTAAAAAAAACTTGAGAGAAATAATCAAAATAAAACATATCCTTTGGAATAATTTGTAAATGTGCCAGTGTGTTTGTATTTTCTTCTCTTTCTGGCAAGGGAATTTCAGAGAGCAGTTACTCACTTTATGCACTTTTTGGAGAATATTATCCAGTCATGTGTACCCAGTAATAAAAATAAAAACCCAAGTCTAAATTTCAACCTTTTTAATACCAGTAGACATGAAATCATTCCATTATCCATTCTAGAGTGAGTGCCTAGTTATAGCTGAATTCCAAGAGAGATTTTGTCTTTGCCTGTGCGAAAGGTCTAAGGCTTCATTCTCTATAGGACCAACAGTCTTGAACTGAGAATTCAGTGTCTCTGACACACCTTTGCTTTGGCAATGCCATTATTAGATGTGGCTTTGGTATCTCATAGTGACCTCAGACAGAACTTGTATGTGCTGGAGAGAAGTTTATTTACCACAGGAACACTGCTGAGTGTTTGTCACAGCTCATGACTTCAACTGCTTTAAAGGTATAACTGAACCTTTCATTCCCATGTCAGAAATTCAAGGCTCCAGTGCCTTTCTTTGTTCATTGGTTAATTTTGGCAGTAGCCTGCTACCACAAAAGCTGCAGATTTGCTGTAACCCTGTTAATACACTGTTCCTTCACCATCCCTGTATGCACTGCTTGGTGCAATACTGACCACAGTTTGTTTCTCTCAGTGATCCTTAGACACTTGCTGCCTTACACAGAAGAAGGTATCCAGCACAGACAGAGTGATGGCAACATTGCTGCAGTAGTCTATTGTGTGGCACTGACATCTAGTGGGCTCCAACAGCAATTCCAGTTTTCTCAAATGTTCAAAAAATTGGTCAAAGCATCTCTTTTCAGGATGCTCTGACCTTGTTATAAATGCATATTCAAGACTAAAATCAAATATGAATAGTTGAAGGTTGAATTTAGTACTTAAGGCTGACTCTTACTATAGGAAGATTTATTTTAATTAGGAGCTCTTGTTTATGGAGCTCTGTTGATAGTAAAAGCTCTGAAGAAGTCGGTTCAAGTAATGCAGCACTCCCCCCCACACCTCTGCAAAAGACAGAAGAGCTTTGCTCTGTCTTGCTTCCTGACAAGCAAGGGGAAAATCACAGGGTAGGACTGTTGAATTTCCATGACTGTTTACATGAACAATATATATGTTCAAAAGCTATGTGGGCTGGGGTGCCAGTGCCTGACACAACTGCCACACGATAGTTCAGACTAGCTAGAAAAGATACGATCCTTGATGTCAAAACCATATAAGCTGTGTTCCTCAATATGGTCTTTGCAATATTCTTAAAATAATTTCACCTTCCAGCTTCATACACAGACCATGATGTTCCAAGAAGAAGGTAAGTTTTATTATTCCTATACCACATGTGAAGAAATTGTAGTAGCATGTGATAAAATTACTTTCTCACAGTCATTATTTGGGAAGTGGTAAAGCTGCAAATATACCTCCAGTCATTCACCTATTATTGCACAGCAAAAGGAAGAAACCCCAAAAGTTTATTTCTCTTTCCACAGAAGCCAGTTCCTCCATCCTCCAAGTATAAGACAGACAACTTCTTTAAGATAGTCAGCTGGGATGTGGGACCAAATTATTATCTTCCTGCTCCAGGAAGTATGATATTGAAAGTACAAGGACCATAAAAACAACACATGATTTACCAAGTCCAGCTCCCTGAAGTTTCAGGACTTTTGACTACTGAATGTTTTGCCAGTTGCTGCTTGCAGTCCTCGTGCAACTTCAGTTTGAGTGTTTAGGGGAAGCACAGCAACAGCTGCCATGAGGACCACTGAAAGGGTGCACTAATGTGAAAAGAAGCATTATTTCTCACTCAGATGGCTGTAGTTTCTGAGCGGAAGTGAGCTGTTGAGAACAGCTGCTTTCTGGTTCTCTCAAACCAGTCCCCAGCTTTTTCATGAAAGCCTGATTGTACACAGGCCAGGCAGCTGGCACAACTGATTTTATCATCTTTGCCTTGTTATTATCATGATAAGCTGACAGTTGTTAATGTTGGCAAAGAATCTATAGACTCAAACACAAATAAATGCACTTACCTATTTTAGTAAAATGAGTTTTGATTATAAACTAGAGGTAAAATTTAGTAAGTTTATTTAAAATTTCATATTCTTCTCCTTTTATTTTTGTATGTTTTTTCCATACATTAATAAATGTTAAATAAAATTTACACACATTTATCTTGAAAATCTGGTTCCAGGATTGCTATTATTCTTCAAAGTATAAGCTGGAGTCCTGCAGAGTTGTGAGTGGTAATACATTTCCAGAACTCCTAACTTTCCACTGTTATACTGCATTAAAATATTACATAAATACACAAATGTAAATAAAACAGCTGTTTTATGCAAATATACGCTGCAGTTACATAATCATGAGTGGGAAGAGAAGTAGTATATATACACCCAGTGACCCATAAACCTCAGTGTATTATAGAACTAAATAGATATGAATTCCAACATGGGCACTACATTACTGGGATTAGATGTGCTACTAAAATGTGTTTGTTTCATTTACAGGATATTTCACAGGATATAAACTGACTTATGAAAGCATTTCTGGGATTTTCTTTCTCAAATCTTTGACTCCAAGGACTTTTGTCTAAACACTACCTTCCCATACAGTCAGAAAGCAGTACTGGGACTCAACCAGAATAATTTCAGTTATAAGCTATTATTTCTCATATAATAATATTTTAATTATACTATAAATCTTTACAGTAACATAATTTTTGTTGGTTGGTTGGTCTGGGTTTTCTATGTGAATTCTGTTTCTAGTCATGGGAAGGGATATTTCAGGGCCTGTTTATATCCAACAGTACAAAATTTGGACATGTTATAGGCAAGGCTGAAGATCAGACAGTAGGCAAAACACAGTGCTCACCATACCTGCTGGTGTGTTGGTCACCCATCCTCTTAATTGTCCGAGATCAGGAACACGACATGCTTTAACTTCTTTTCAGACTGAGACAATTTTTCAGCCTGACAGTCTTCTGGCTCCAGTACTTTTACAAGTGACCATCCCTGCTGTCTACCCTACTCTTCTGAAGGTGGGTACTGTTCGATGCTGTTCCTCCAGCACAGCTCCTCAGTCATGTCAGCTGATTTTGTCACAGTGAGTTCAGGTATCTCTACACACTGTGCATTCTTTGAGTACACCCTCAGCACTCTCTGTGTCAGTATCTGGCTTGTAACTAAGCCTGGGTGCTAGGTATGGCTTTCCTTACCTGAGCCAGACACATGAGTTTATTTTATCCCTAACCCAAATCCCTGACAGTCATGTTTCGGCTCTGAATAGCAGTTGTAGAGAGGGACCACATTTCCTACTAGAACCAGGTACTGAAGGTTCCAATAGAGACAGGGCAGACAGTTTGCACATGGTGATCTCTTAAAAGGCAACAGCAATCTTCAAGATTCAGTCATTAACACTTGAAAGCCTGTTCCTTCTAGGATGCCAAAAAGAAATTTCAGTTTGCCCTGAGCAGTATGTAGTAGGCCTACAGCATGCAGAGAAAGAGAATGTCAAGCAAGAGAGTAACTCAGTAGTGTTTCATGAGTAGTAGACTACTGAAGAATTCAGGAACCATGGAGTTCTAGGTTCTAATCCAATAACTGAATTTACTGTTACATTAATGGATAAAATGAGGAAAAAATACCCAAACTAGAGTTTTATGTGAAATATGTAAACATGCAGTAAAACAGATCTTCCTCTTGAATAAGTGCAGCAATCACTAGCCTGAAGAGTAATTTTATCCCTCTCACATTCTGACTGCTTAGCATTCATGAAAAGAGGAAGGATGTTAAAAGTGAGAACTGAAAAAACAGATCCAGTGCCCCACATATGCCAAGCAGCCCATCTGCTAACAGTGGCTCTTAGGGCATTTTCCTGAAAAGTAGTACCATTCTGTTTGGGGCTCCTCAGGAAAGCAGCAATTAAAAGTAGGTACTCCAAATCCTACCAGAACACTCTAACCCATGGGGGCTTAAAGGATGGGAGTCTTTTTCCTCTTCCATCCAGGCTGTGTTAGAAAAGAGAGGTATCTAAGCATTTTCTGAAGGAAAAGCAGAGTGTCAAGGATGTCAGCCAATGTAACACAGGAAGCAGCACCTTCCTCTCTGGCAGATGAGGCTCATATGTCATAGGCAGCAACATGCTGCAGGTTTCAGAGAAGAACTAGCAGTATTTTGATTTGGGAAGAGTTAGATCATGTTGATGACTGTCCATTTCAGCCTGAACATACCACTCTCCCAAGGCATTATTGGGGTGCATCTCACCTGAGGTGGTGCTTCTGCCCCAAGTTCAGGCACCACCGCTTTCAGCTTTTTAGCATCAGTTTTTGTGGAACACCATCCACAGGAACTGCTGAAACTTAGCACCAATGGAAGCTACGAAGTGACATAATTGCATCTGTATATCCAAACTTTCTTTGATGTTGCTGTCTTTTCACGTATGCTAAACTGATACCTCCGGGAATCATAATCAACTCTTATATGACTGTAATCAGCTGTTAGCAGACCATATAGTACTGAGTGCTGAAAGAGACCTGTGTGACTTCTATACACCAGTGACACTAATTTTAGGATATGGAAACAAACTTGCTGCATAGTTTTTACATGCAAACACATATTCGTGTATAAGTGAGACAAAAGATGAAAAAGGCAAAATGATTCAAGAAAAGGAAACATACACACAATAGCTTTCAGACTCTTTTCTTATCAGGATAAAAGGTACAGTGGGAACTTTGCACGGTCTGGGTTTTGTTTTGGTTTTAATTCCTGGCATTTGACTGGCATGTAAGCAAGATAGCTCTGATTGTTGCAGTTATTTCCCCTTTCTGGAATTCACTTCTTGTCATTATGCCATAGGATTTCCTCAGATTTTATCAAATTCAGCCAAACATTACTTCTATTTGGATTATGAAGTAAATTACTTTATTGAATGACCAGGATAGTTTTCAAGCTGGCAAGTTGTTGCCAATGTTGCCACAAATATAAATCTGTTTTCTAATTCCTAGCCCACGTCAAAGATCCTTTCTTTTCTTCTTGGACATTCAAAAAACATGAGAGATGTTAAAATAATGGACACTACTAAACTTAGAGACTATTTTCCCCTAATTTGGTTGATTACTTCTATTAAGTTATGCTACTGTACTCAAGGTTTTCAAATACTCCCTTTGTGATGCTTTGATGCTATTGCATAGTTGCATCTCAGCACGTTTATCCACACTAGCTCTTTTAATAACCAGCCTTTTTTTTTTTTTTTTCTTAACGGCTTGCTGAAAATTCATCCCTAGCTGACGTTTACATGGTCTATCCGAAAACTATTTTTCATGAAGACAAGGTTTGGCTAACAAAGCTCAGGACTCAAGAAACGGGAGCGGCACTTGCCCTGCCAGGGCCGGGTCCGCGGGTGCAGCCCCCGGGACGGGCCGGCCCGCAGAGCCCCCGGGACGGGCGGGCCTGTCCCGCGCCAGCCGTGCCCGGGGGTGTCACCCCCGCCCGCGAGGGGCCTGTGCCTGCGCCGCCCGCCCCGCGAGCCAGCGCTCACAGTAAGGGCCGCGACCGGCTCCGGGAGCCTCCCCGCGCCAGGGCTGGCGGCCGGCCTGACTCGCCCCAGAGAAGCCACTGTGTTCGGGCCACCGGTAACGCCCGGGACTCCCCGGGGCGAGGACGCTGCTAGACACACCGCCCGCAGCTCCATCACGACAGCGCGGGGCGGGCCGGCGCCGGGCCGGGGCGGAAGGGAGCGGGGCCGGAGCCGGGGCGGGGCGGGGCGGGCGCCGCCGTCGTTCCCCGGCCGATCCGGGCCCTGGGCTGACGCCGCCGCCCCGCCAATCCGCTGCGGCGGGCCGGGCTCGGCACCGCCCCCGGCGGCTCCCACGGGGACGGGCCGGAGCGGCCGCCGCCGCCCCGGGTGTCCGGGCTGAGTCAGCGCCCCCGCCTCCGCCCCCGCCCCTGCCGAAGATGAACATCATGGACTTCAATGTGAAGAAGCTGGCGGCCGACGCGGGCACCTTCCTGAGTCGCGCCGTGCAGGTACGGACCGCCCGGGACGGGGCTCCGCCGCTGCGGCCGCAGCCGGGGCCGCCGCCGCCGCCGCCGCCGCTTGTCCCGGCGCTGGCCGCTGGCCGGGGCACTCGGCTCCGCCCCGGGGGCCAGGAGAGGCCGGGCGGGTTGTCGGGGCCGCCGCGGGCTCCCAGGCCGGGGTGGCGGCAGGCTCGGCTGCACCGGCGGGGCGAGGCCGGAGCTCGGGCCGGGCCGGGCGGCGATGGGCGGCTGCGAGCGGCCTCCTCGGGCCGCGTCCTTCGCCGCCGGCTGGGCAGGCCCGGCGTTCGCCTGGAGGCTGCACAGCACCAGCCTCGGGGGCGGGCGGGGGGCTGAGACTGCCCAAGGTCAGACAGGCAAAGAGGGGAGAAGGCGCCAGGGCTGGGGCTCGGAGGTGCGCAAGGCATCAGCTGCCGGAGATACGGCCAGACTTTGTGCGTGCACTTTGTGCGTGCAAAGGACAAAGGTGTGTCTCAACTGAACTGGGCTGCTGGTTTTACTGGCTGCTAGAAATGTATCCATCCCGCTGCCTGGTCTTTAAAAGTCGAGCTCTGGTGCTGCGCAGGAAAGCCCGGTATGTGTCTGCTTAGGCTTTTTGTTTTGTTTGAGCTTTACTATCGCTTTTAGGCTTGTTTGATAGCCCATTGTCTCCGAATCAGTCTTCCCCTTTCTTTACGGTAAGGGCACTGTAATTCGCTTTTGTTCCTTAGCGCTTGTCTTGAGCCATAATCCCTTTTCTTTATATAATCAAACTTGAACAGATTTCCTGTAGGGCGATGGACATCCAAGCATTGCATAGTAATCCACTTTGGTGTCTCAGGAGTTCTCTCTGGGTCACAGTCAGGTTTGGAACCTGATTAACGTTATCTCGTCTGATCGGTCTGATGTATTGCCCTAAACCTCAATATTCAAGCAGAGCCAATGATCAGCAGCACAGCAGAGCTCTGAAAATGCAAACTCGTCAAAACACATTGTTGTCAAATTTAAATGAATTTAAAGTAGTCATTGTAACTTCTCTTTGTGGTGAAGGTATTTCCATGCTTCCCCTGATACCACCACGGTCTTCTTCCAGGTCTACATGTTTCCCAGACTGACTCTTCTTTTCAGCCTCAACTTTCCCTTTTCTTGTTGGACAAGGGGAAAAAAAGGAGATGCAGTTTCACTCTTCATTGTAAGATCTTATGACGGGACCTTGTGATTTCATTATTTTATCTTGGCTTTTTCTGTTTAAATCAACTGACTAAATCTAATCTATATTTTTGCAATCTGTCGTGGTTTAGAGGTGGTCTGAACTGGGGTTTCACTGCATTACGCTTTATCAGCATTATTGGTTTACATCAGTAACATTAGTTATTTGCTTAATCTAAACGAAAATTCAGTGGATATATGGAAGCAATAATTTTGCTCTACCAGCTGCCACTTTCCCCTAAACCAAGAAGTTTAATGAAGCTGTTGAGGGGGAGGAACAAATCCCTGAGGTGTTCTTATGGTCTGAGTAACTCACATTCTGTGTGCTGCTGTTGCTTCCCCTGTTGTTTTGGGGGGTTTTGTGGGTTTTTTGGTTGTTTGGTTGAAGTACTATATAAGGCCTACAGATATGAACAGATATGTAAATTTTTGAAAATATTGTATGGTTGTAGATTTTGCCTTCTCCAGTAAAAATTACAGTTCTGTATGTTGAGTTCAACTCTTATGTTCAGGCATTGCTGGATGGTGTGACATAACCTGACATTAGTCAGTTTGGGTTATTAGAAACAACCCCCCCACTCCAAACTCTGTGAAATGGTTCAGCAGCATAAAGTGACACACAGGAAAATCACTTAAAATTTCCGTTTCAACTTAAAGATGGTGAATGTCTTGTAAGTGTTTCACAGGCATATCAGACTTTTACAAGAGGGTTTGGGGCTGTTTTGCCCGCAGCCACTGATACTCATGTTCCAAGAAACTTGTCCCTATGGATGACATTCTACTGTGTTCAGACTGCCATATTCTGGTTAGTAATCTACAGAAAAATCAAGCTGAATGGCCATCTTCATTCAAAGCCTACCCTCCCTTCGGGCAGGCAGATGATGCTTGAAGGGGTTGTTCTCAGTCTGTCTTGCAGTAGTTGCAATTTGTGGAACAAAGTAGCAAATGTCTATAGTTAGTGGTATTTGAGGTGAAATAAATAATGCCATTGAGTATAGCAATAGGAATGTGAGTCCTTGCTCATGCCAGGCTGGGTAGTTGACAAGATGCTTGTGTAGCAGTTGGGAGTGAGTTGGGCTTTACTCTTTGGTAGCAGAAACACTTACTGTCCGTGACTTCAGGTAAAAGTTGGAGGTTTGTCTTAATGTAATTTGTCCTTCTAGTGATTTTGCAGTGTAGACTTGAAGTGGTGACTGGGCTGTGATCAGCCAGTTGTGTACAAACCAGTATAATTTCGATATGTGTGAGCTGTCACAGTCCGGCAGCTTGTGTGTCTATTTTGCATTTAATACAGACAGATGGATTAGATGTCTTACTGATGTGATTTGTGTCAGCAAGTGCTCACATTAGGTATCTCTTTGTAACATGTTTTAAGCTTTAATAAAAAGAAAACTAAAACTTGGAGGGCTCTAATCAGAGTAGAAAATAATAAATATTTGCTTATTTTGGGACAGTTTTTCTAAGCAGAAGAAAAATTCTCGTTTTGTAGGACCACCTTCCTTATTCCTATCCTCAAGAGACAGTGATGTCTGAAAAAGGACATAAACCAGAAAGACCAGTTCAGATTTAAGTTTCAGAGTAAGTGAGGTGGGGAATCAGAGTGGAAGCAAGGTTGCATTACACTCATGCAGGAAACCTTGCTGCTGTCAAACTACTATTGAACACATTGCTTGGTATTGCTAGAATTAAGGATTTCTTTAAAGTGTATATGTGAAGTCTAACATAGTGGTCTTCACTAAGCAATCGTCACCCTGCTGAGAAGATTTATGGAAATATTAATAGGAAAGCCCATTTTATATACAAATACTCTTCTCTGTAATTACTAAAAAATAAATTCAAAGTCATTTTTACTGTATTATAATGAATCTATACAAAGTTTTTGAGAACAACTTACTGTACCTGGCATATTTTTAAAAGCTTTTTAAACAGTAGTAGTAATACATTCATGAATAAATTCCATTCTTCCAATATTGCAACTGAACTTTCTCACAAATGCAGTTTGCTTTTATGTGGAACTGCAAATGCCACAGCATTTATCCAGACTTTAGATGTGCATACTGTCCAAGTTGGGCTTATTCTACATGGGATGGAAATTCAAACAAACTTGGACAATGCAATTTACTTGTATTGTATTCTTGTTTCTTACTGCCCACCAAAAAAGTTGTTAGGAATGAAGTTTGACAGTCAGAATGCTTTCAGTCTTGTTATGTTCTTAATTGGTAAGCTTGTTAGAGACTTAATTGTAAGCCAAATTCTCCTGAAAATGCCTGACTTTGAACAACAGGCTGTCAAGTGATGAGATCATCATCATGAGGAACTCCTGCTCTGCAGCGGCGCAGGCTGAGCCCTCAGTTCCGGTTTTGCTTGGTTGGTTCCCTGATGTGGAACGTGTGGCTTCCCCCTCTCCTGGAGAACATTGATTCAAATACAGATGCTCGTGGATTAATAAGACTTGGCATGAATTTTATATGAAGTGAAATGAATTGTCTGATGTGTTTATTTAGCTAAATGGACTTAGGTTGTACTTTATTATTGCTGAAATCACAGCTTGGATGAGAACAGCACAGGTTCTCTGACTGTTTCTATAAGGCATAACAGGATCAGTGATAACTAAACAGTTTATCAGACATTAGTTTGTCCTATTGTAAAACGCAAAACACCTCCCACCCCAGAGAAGAATCCCACCTCCCAAGGAAGTTTCTTTTTTAGCTTTTAATCCTTGTCTTTAGAAGCTTTCTCTAATGTCTAATTTTAATTGAAATCTTGATGCTGAAGTTTAAACTCACTGTTTTTGTCCTCTTTGCTGCAGACAGGGCGTTTTTTTCAATACATTCAAGGTAGCTGCAATGAGAATGTTTTGTCTGCAGGTTTTACTGTGGGAGAATTGCCAAACAATTACAAAATATGCAAAACGGAAGTAGTCTTTTAATTTTCTTCTTTACCTCTGGACTTTCATTTTGGCTCATGTTTTAAAGCACAGTGTGCAAAACTGGACAAAATGCTTCACATAAGAACTCTCAGTACTGTGTTGAGCAGACGATTTCTTCATAATGTTGTAAATTACCTTCCTTATCTTGATCTGATTGATTTAACATCCTTTTTTTTTTTCTGGTAGTGAAGGTGTGTTGTTGAACTTCACAACTTTCATGTTTGTTATTATGGTTTTATTGATGACTGGGTAATGATTATATCTTTTAAAACAGGATCTTCAAACTAACATAAGTGACAGTTTTAAATTTGTCCTGGAAAATTATTTCTATGAACTAATGGAGTATTTTCAACCTGACTAACTTTGCAGTTCACGGAAGAAAAGCTTGGTCAGGCAGAGAAGACTGAACTGGATGCTCACCTGGAGAACCTTCTCAGCAAAGCAGAATGCACTAAACTGTGGACAGAAAAAATAATGAAACAAACAGAAGTATTATTGCAGCCAAATCCAAGTAAGGCGGCCTTCAGGTTTTTGTTTTCAACTTTTGAATTAATAGATTTGCAATGTAAATGTTTATTGCAATAGCTGTTGCATAAGTTATGACTGATGCAGTGACTCGGTGTAGCAATTTTAAATTTTTAAGGCTGGTGTTATGGAAAGCACATTTTAAAGAGCTAGTGAGAATCAGGGACACTGTACCAGTTGCTGATACTTCCTTAACCCTTCAGGTGGGAAAAACTTTGGACAGCTCTTTGAACTGTAGCATTGGTTCCATACTCTGGTCCCTCTCAGGCTGACAAGTTTTGATTGTTTCCTGTTTAATTGAGTTTGCTGCTCTAATTCCTGATATCTTGGGTAGTTGTAAGAACTCTGAAGTTCTTCAGGGGGTACATACAATGGCTCAAGAAACTTCATTACTATTCCATTACTTTAAACTCTGCACAGTACAATTCCCCTTGAAGCAGGCAAGATGAACTGAAATACCTGTCTTTAACAATTCCATTACTAAAGAATGACTAGATTGGTGCACCCTACTTAGGTAATACAGAAAAGTGTCAAATAGGATTTCATCACTGTTGAATCTCTTCCTGTAACAATAACAAAAAACATGGGTAGAGGAAATGTAGTTTTATGGTGTGTTACTTTTAGGTGTTTCTAAAATTGCTGCTCTGTGTAGTGATGTTGATGAGATCAGTTTCAGACTCATCCTACAGTTTGACTAGAGTTGGGAGCTATAGGAATTTGCTTAGTGTACAGACCTAGATGTCAAGTCAAGACCTGTCTCTAGTCACTGGGTGAACTACTTTACTGAAAAAATCTAAACCTCCTCTAGGTTTGCTCAAATTATAAAATTATAATATTGCTACTACCTCTGCACTGAAAACATATATATTCTTGTAATGACAAACTGAGCTAGAATTTATTAGTAAAGGTAAATCATACACTGCTAGCACTTCTCTAATGTCAGGTAGATAAATTCTTTATAACACTGTTGTTTGAAGTATTACTTTGGAAGTCTGTTGCATCTTTTAGTTCCATAAGAACAGTATTTAGAAAAAAAACCACCTCATCCTGTGGGAAGGATGCTGTAGAACCTGCAGAATATTGTAACTCAAATTTCTACTTTTGTCTAGGCCAGAGGAAGTAGTGGTCTTTTCCATTCAATTCAGTACTTGTAGTGTCTGTTGGACTTTTCAGAAACTTGTAAGCTTAGAATATTGAAGCACTAACTGGAGGCAAGTGGAACTGTGAAGAAGTTTTGGTAGAAGGATACTTACTATGTGGTAGTATCTCAGTTATGCTGACCAGTCTGTTTTCTGATAGCTAAAAATACTCAGTGCTAAGCAGTGATGTCCATGTGTGAGTGTAACTTCAGCTGTCTGGCAGCCTGCTGGGGGAGGATCACGTGCTGCAGAGCTGCTTTTGGGGGTTGTTCAATGGAGTGATCCTGTCTGGGGGAGGAAAAATCACTTTCAGTCCCAGTTTTAATTGTTCCCTTAAGTCAGACCCATATAACTGTCCAATAATTGTAGTTACTTTTCAGTTCTTTTGTGATTTATAAAAGAATAAATAATACAGTTTTAATAAAGAAAACAAATCAATTTTAATTGTTTTAGGTTCACCCTTGGTGCCAGAGAATGCACTAGTACCCATATTTGTCTGTGTCAGGTTATTTTTTGTGACCTTTATGAGAGAGTATTTAATATAATCCAGTGCTGTTGAAAGTTGTCTAATTAACAAGTATTTATTATTTTGATTGCATTAGAGTGGCAGGTTTGTTCATTGCAAAGCTTCTTTGGGGTTGTCTGTACTATTGCAGGCTGAAATTAGTTAATTCCAACTGTATAAATAAAGGCAACTGCATGGGAAATGAAAGCAGTTGGTCAGAGACACTGGGTGTTGTATGAGAGAAGTTTGCCTTTGTAATGAACAGGGTCCCTGTTCCTGTGTGTGATCTGCCCTCACCTAAGGGCTGCACTGTGGCTTAATAGCACGAGAGATAGATAGTAATGTCCATATAGTTCCGACAAGTTTTTCCGATAATTTTATTGCTCAAACTTAGGAAAGATGGGAATACAAAATGGAAGACTTTCTTGAATCTTTAATGGTTTCTTTCAGAGTGTTTCAAGGGCACGGGTGAAGTGGGAAAGTGTTGTAATTTCCAGGGCTGTCAAACTTTCAAAATATCTTAGTTGGGAACCTACAGTAATTGTAGAACTTAATTCCTACACTGCTTATTCTAGTGAACAATTTTGGCAATTTTTTTTCCAGGAGAGGAAACAAAATCTGGCTTTTTTAGGGAGAAGCGTTTTGTTATTACAAATGAAAATTTCTGATCCAAATTCTGAAAAGCTGGATAACTGTGCTGATAGAGGGAGAGGAAATGTATAATTTTTCACTTTCAGAGATGGCTCTAGGAAACACTTGAACGTAGCATGGCAAACATGGAGTACAGTTGGTTTACATGAGCAGAATCTTCAGCTTAACATTTTTCACTTAATGTTGACCTTTAATGGCTGGATTTTATTTTTTTGTGTGTTTCTTTTGGTTTACTTGTTTGTTTCTCTTTCTAACTTGTGCTTTGAATGACAGTAATTATGTCAAATAAACATTTTTTTAGATGCCAGAATAGAAGAATTTGTCTATGAGAAGCTGGACCGCAAAGCACCAAGTCGCATGAATAATCCAGAGTTACTGGGCCAGTATATGATTGATGCTGGGAATGAATTTGGCCCAGGAACAGCCTATGGTAAGTAGAAGCAAAAATGCACAGAGATAATTTTTTAAGCAATATGAAATGATATTTCTTGTCTTCTTCTAGATGAAACAGTTCAATGACATTCGTATCAGTTTGAGATGACTTGCTGTCTAACTTTGAGCATTAGGAGATCAGTGGTGATGTCTGTCCAAATCTAATGTTGGAATGGTATCCATCTTCATGGGTGGATAACTTTCTTACCAGAACAAATGATTCTGGAATTCGGTTTCTTTGTTAAAGGAACACACTTGGACATCTGAAAATATTTATCCATTATATTTGTGGTGTGGAGTGAAAATATTATTGGAAATTAACTTCTGGATTAAGAAGCCTCTCTACCTGTACAGTATTCCTGCTTTTCTTAATATATAATGTATTGATAAAGATGAGAGTGTAGAACACAATCTAATTTTTTTCCTTCTTCAGTAAATTTGTATATCTATGGCAGGAGGGTTGGGAGTGTTACATCTTTTTATACTGCCATTAATTATGAAGTCTACTTCTAGTGTTTTCTACAACTCTTGGAATTGCTGATAACTGTATCTGTTAATGTAACTTAAACTGAAAAACATAGATGTCTGTATATATAATACACTCTATGAAGTGTGATAGTTCACTCCCTTCAGTTCCTTTCTGTGAAATTACAGTGGTAGGAAAGACTCTTTTCTTTTGTGAAGAATGAGTTCTTTATATCTCCAAATAATGATGTTCCTTTTGAAATGAAGGAAAGCACAATTAAAATGAAGTAAACGTTTTATAGAAGTTTTATGGATACAATGCCAATAATGGCAGACTTTGTTACTCTTACTTCCACATGATTTTATGTATTTGTGGCCTTCCTTCTGACCATCAGCCCCAAGTCAAATAGAGCTGTACTTACAGACTGTCCCTTAAGTTGCAGAATTTTTTTAATTCAGGCAAATAAAATATTAGCATAAAGATAGATAAACTGTTAGGGTTCATGTGGTGTCAAAAATATTTTAGTTCTCTGAAAACTTAGTGTCCTTTCTAACTAAGCCATGTCATCCTGTTGAAATTACTCTTGATACACCAAATTCTGTTTCAACATGTAATTTGCAACCAAATTTCAAAGTATTGTTCATTTAATGTAAAAATGCTTATTTAGAAGCTGGAGCAGCTAGGATGGAGGAAAAGTGCATTATTTTCCAATAGGTAAATAAGCTTTTTCCTTGCCACCAACTACTCTTGACTTAAACAAAAATATTGTATGAGGGGAGGAAGTTGTTGGATCAAAATAAGTAGGTGTGACACCTGGTTCTGAAATAGGTGTTCAGTGTGAAATTGCCATAGTCAGTGTATCTGTTCTCACTGAAATCTTACTTTGACCTGTGATTGATAGTAATAAAAATGGTTTGGCTTGGTGTTTGGCTGGTTGTTTATTTTGGTGTGGGTTTTTTGTTTGGTTGGTTTTATGGGGTTTTTTTGTACCTGATTAGGTTTTCTTTTGAAAGCTCTTTTCATGGCATTGAATTATCTTTCAAACTGCTGGCTTAAACTCTCCTAACACTATTAACCTGTTGTATTAACCACCTGCCTGAGTCACTTTGAAACTAAAATAGCTTTTTTTCCTTTGCAGGAAATGCACTCATTAAATGTGGAGAAACACAAAAGCGAATTGGGACAGCAGACAGAGAACTAATTCAAACTTCTGCTATCAACTTTCTCACTCCCCTAAGAAACTTTATTGAAGGGGACTACAAAACTATTACTGTAAGTTGAAGTGTACATGCTTCAGCATTTCACACCAATTCTGTCAGCCTTCAAAATGTATTAATAGATTATGGTGCATTATTGCTTTCCTCAAGCTAATGTAGAAAAACTTGAGTAAAATTTGTCCCTTTAGTGTATTTTATTTTTATTTTGCCTGGGCAAAATAAAAATAATTATGAAAACTTGCATTTGGTAATTTTTGTTGTATTAAAAGTACATATATTTAGTATAAAATGTGTGGGGAATAGTTAGGATCTAATTCTGTCTTCAATTGAAGAACCTTTTTGTGTGTGATACTTCATTAAAAAAACTTTGCAAGTAGGCAGGCTTTTGCTTGTGAGTATGTGTAGCTATTCTTACAAACTAACCTACCTCACTTTCAGAAAGAACGAAAACTGTTACAAAATAAAAGACTGGATTTGGATGCTGCAAAAACCAGACTGAAAAAGGCGAAAGTTGCAGAAGCTCGAGCTGCTGTAAGTAGAGGTTTTTTAAATGTGTCCATAACTTTCAAACTTACGGATTTATATTTAGCAACTTGCCTGCTTGGTTATATTTTTAGTCCTAGTTTCTTACCCTCATTATTTTTCCAGATACTTTTGTGAGAAATGCCTCAGTGGAACAGAAATGAAAGTGAATTACTGATCAAGGTGTTAGTCTTCTACTTTAAAGTATTCTCATCATGTTGAACTTACTTCTTCTCTTGTTCTACACTAGATGAATCTATACTGCCAAAAATGACTTGTTACAATCTGTCAATATTGGTGTAAATATAAATACTTGAATCTTTGCAAATATTGAAGTGTAACTACTTTCAGCTGATGAACTACCTATACTTAACTTCTGTATCAAAAATATTTGTAGTTTACTCTTTATCTGTTGCTTTCACACCACCAGAGGTGAGATTCTTTAACTCATATCACTTAATCATTCTTATTCCCTCAAAAATGCTTGTTCAAAGAGATTAAATTGGGAAAAAAGTTACTGCTTTTTAAACTCTTAAAATGCTTCCAAATCTTACTTTCTAAAGTAGTAAAAAGACCACAAGAGAATTGTTCCCCTTGAGCTTAGTATTAAAATAATATATATATTATACTTCAGTTTTAGTTCCATCACCAGTGCAATCATCCAGTGAATGTTTGCTGCTGCTGCTACTCATTGACCAGTCCTAGGTATTCATACAACAATTAATTCACAGTTTTATGCAGAAATAATTAAATGCTGCTACAGCCTGAAGCTCTAAGCCTCTTCACTGCTTTGCTTATGCTTCAATTTTAACTACGTTCTGAGAACAGTGGGTATGTTCAAGTATCAGGAGAAATAACAAAATTGCACCTCTGCTTTATCCACTGCCATATAGAAATGAGAACTAACCTGGATACAGGTGTGTGATGCAAATGGTTCATATTTTGCTGGCTCACTTATTTATAAAGAAAGGCCTGATAAACAGGGGTGGACTGATATGTTAGCAAAGTGTATTGAAATATCATGAAAACCTATGTTTTACTGTTTTCTTTCACAGGATAAAGTGATTAATTACATTGACATGTGATTATTTTTTCCCTGTTATAAAAATAGATAATATTTGAAAAATCCTTCTCCCATGCTTACTGTACAACTGAAATAGCTTAGATCAGTGCTTAAAATAGAAGTCTAAACTATTTATTTATATTAAGTTCACAGTCTTGGTTAGCTGAAACTTGCAGTGCATTGTGCCTATAATCTATTCACCTGCTCTAATCAGTGTTGTAACTTGCTGTTGTTTTTTATCTATACATTTAAGCAACTAAACACCTCTCAGCCTGAAGAGAATAACATTATGGTAAATGTCTCTTACGTGCTCAACTTGCTGCATGTAAAATGGCTAAAGGTTTGTTGGCCTTCTGTGTTCATTCATTTCCCAGTCAAATGTTTCCTCTTGCTATCCAGCTCATTTTGGTCTTGTTCCAGATGTTTTCCATTCTAAAATGGATTTGTGTAGTGTGCTAAATGCACTTACATCAGTCCACCAGTAGGTGGTGTTTTTATCAGATTATTTCTGATAATCTGAAATACACAGTATTATATTCTCAGTACATTCTAGTTTCTATTAATGTAAACTTAAGATACAAAGGATTTGATTTTTCAGTTCGGAAATTATTGTCATCCATTGAAGGGAAAGTGAATGATGTGAAATTGACAGGAATATGTAGAAATTACTCCTTTCAAGCACTGTGTTATAAATACCTGCAACTCAGAAATGGTCACAGAAGTTAATGGCTTAACTTATAGTACAATATATCCTAAACTTATTGCAAGGACTCAGTGCCAGTGGGTTTAGCACCATAATTGTGAAAGTGGAAAAGAAAGAGGTTAATAAGTTATGCACAGCACAGACTGTGCTGTCTAGCCTGTCCTAGTTTGGGTCTTGTGTCTGCACAGCATATTGGGCCTTATCTCCATTAGTGTTCCAGATCTCTCAGTTGTGATCATCAGATAAAATAAACTTGTTAGTTACAATTTGCTTCTGCAACCTCTATACACATTTCCTCCTACCAAACTCTTGATTGTGTCATCATCTTACAACTGCAGAAGATGAAGGTTAAAGGAGAACCACATTGCAAGAGGGAATTGGAAGAGCAAGCTGAAGTAATTAACTTTTAGAGTAAATCCCTTGCAGTCCTATGATTTTACTGTGCTGCTTGCTACTACTTTAATACTCAGTTTGAGAGACCTCTGTAGCATTTTCAATTAAATTTAGGTTTCGGTAAAAGTGCTTGTGAAATAGAAAACTGGTAATGAAATTAGCAAGAGAAAGCATTTATCTGTTTCAGTGTAAAAATGAGAATAGCTCTCCCTAGTTTTCCATTATTGTAACACATTAAGGTAACTTAAATTCATCCTAAGGTAATTTAGTTTGTCTGATTCATGTCATTTTCTAAGTAGTTATGTTGTATGTTGTAGTAGCTTGTTTTAAATAGATTCTTGTAATATGTGAGTTCCACAAGTCATACTCTCTTCAGTATCTGACTCTTTTCACAGAATTAGTGCTATCCATCCTCATTGTAACTTCATTGTATATGAAGGACTTTGGGCAGCTTGACTTATAGCACTCCTCAAATCTTTGTGAAGTTCTGAGGAAAGGAAAGTAGTTGAAAGCCAAAGTATGGTTACATACTGTAATAAAGTACCGCCAATGTCTAAGTTTGTATGTTTTTATTTTTTTCCCCCACTCTTAATGCTGACTAGATTTGGGCTGAGGAAGTGACGAAAGTAAGTAAACAATTTAAAAATCACAGAATTCTGAAACCATAACTTGTGCTGGTCTGATGGAATAAGGGATATTACATGTTGCTGATTTCAGTCTAATGCTGACAGCCTGACGTATTTTGTCACAATACAGTGTTCCCTCCAGGGCTTTTCAGGTTTCAGTGGCAAAACAATGCCTGGTGCTTGTTTTATGGTAAGCTGTTTCTGGTTGCTGCTTAGTACCAGAACTGTATGATTCTTGTGTGACAAGATACAAGAGAAAAAGAACTACAGGACTTCTCTCTGAAAATGTGCTTGGTATAGTATCCTGTTAAAAATGACCTGTAAAGAATGAGCTTATTTGAAAAATTTCGAAAGATTCGGTTCTACTAATGTAAACTGTCCTGAAGACATTGATCTTCAGCTTTCACCCAGAACCTGGGACACCCCACCTTTCTCCCCAGTGTCACTACATCTTCAGCAACTGAAGCTGGGAGTAGGCACATCTGAAAATTGCACCTGCACTGAAAGCTGGAGTTTGCAGCCTTGTCTTGTCAGGCCATCCTTTGCACTCAGTGCAGCGAATGGAATGTTAGGCAGTAAAGAAGGAGGACAGGGTCTTTGGAGTATGGTTTCTAAACACGGACTAGCTAGGTGGCTGTGGAAAGTATAAGGAATTGCCATTAGAAGCTTGCATGTGCAGCTCTGGGTGAAATCTTGGGAGTTGTGAGAGAAATGAGTGAAGACCTTTTCTATTCCAACTTTCTGTGAGTTATGGTGCAAACAGAGGCATATGAGTGTGCATTCAAGGGGAAGGAGACATTTAGAAATTGAACTGAAAAAGGAGGGTTAGGTCAACTTGGATTCCAAAGTTTGAGAACGATTTTACGGAGTAAGTAACGTAACAATTTGAAAGCAGCAAACCTGTCTGCTGGCATACTTGGTGCTATTTTGGGGAAAAAATGGCAGGGATGAGTGCTGCTGTAATGAAAACTCGTCTTGAAGCCAAAACACAAGGATGAGCAACTTTAAGAATAGTGAAACTTAACAGATTGTGTCTTGGAAAGAAGAAGAAATAATGCAAAGTGCTTAACTATAGTATAAAGAAGACTAAAAGCTTTAACTCTTGTAATAAATAATGTAATTCAAGGTTCCCTTTTTTATTTAGTATATAAATAGTAGCTACTGTTGAGAAGAAACTAGAACACAGGTACTGCCTATGAAGCAGTAATCCATCCCCATTTCTAAAGGCAGTCTGTCCTGTGTTTGAAAGTTGGAGGAGGAGATTCATAAATGTTCTCAAATATAAGAAGCTTCCCAACAAAGATTTCAGACCAGCCAGTCATCTCTGGATCAATTGCAGTGGGTTTTGTTTGTTTGTTTGTTTTTTGAGTTAGAATGAAAGATTGAGTAGTGGCAATGAAAAACTTCAGTTTAGCTTCATCTAACTGTACATTTCAGAAGGGGTATTACTGCACTATAAAATACATGCAATAAGTACTGATGTTACCTTATAAACATGTATTTTGTTAGGAGTCTCATGTAGTCAATGGAGAGAGCAGTGTGTGTTCAGCATGTTAAGGATTGACTGTTTTTGAGCATCAAGAGGAGCTCATAGCTCTGTTTTGACCACAGAGGAGACAAGGAAGTGCAGCTGTATTGGGTAATGTGAATATATCCATTACCAGCATTTTAGTAAAAGCATGTCTAATAAAACAGCATTAGGAAAGTGATTTTATTTTCTATGCTTTTATGTGTGTTGTCCGTTAGCTACAGGATTACACAGTAGTTCTGAAAGATTGTGTATTTTTATGTGAAATTTGGGAGATTATTTACATATGAATATTCATACTCAAAACCTGGGTCCATATGTTGAGTTTGGGAAGCAAGTACCATTTTTAGGATCTTCATGGGAGATGCTGTGAGGCCTTCTAATGGCTCCACAAACACAATGCAGCTGCAGCTGGGGAGCCACTGGAAAGTTTAGTCTTGTATGTTGAGCTCTTTACTCTGTTCAGAAACAAAGGTGATCAGGCCATGAGCTTCCCAGTCTGAGTCAGCTGGTTTGCACCTTTACCACAAGTGTAGAATAGATACGCTGTCCTGCTACTGTTCACCTGGCAGTACTGAAAATAAGGTTGGGCAAGACTGACTAAACACATCATCACATAATTAAGTACATGCAAATCTCTACAAAACCAGTACAGATGGGCTTTTGTAGATGTATTTAAAGTCACTGCGCTGGCTAAGTTAATACATTTTACCACTTTACTCACTTTGCCATTTCTTATAGAAGGTAGTTGGTTTGCTATACATTGTTGAAACAAATAGAATTATTCTGATGGAAGTCCCCTTGTAAGTTCCTATTCTCATGCATTTCCTCTGCTTGTTCTTACATGTCTTTCAGGGACTGACAGATGCGTTTCACTGTTATTAATTCAGATTTAATTGGAAAATTCTAACCAAAGTTTTTTTCCTCAACAAATTAAAAACCTAATTAGTTTGTAACTTGATACAAACACTGCTGTCTCAGTTTTAAGTAAGAAGCACCCAGTTCTCTCTAGCTGCTTCCTCACTGTTTAATTACTGTGTAAACCTTCCCTGCTACAGTGACCTGAGATGGAAAAACATTTCTTGGGTAATGGCATCATTCTTCTGTGCTCTTTTCTGAGATTCCATGCCACTTTTCATATTGATTAACATTAGCTGAATGCAAGAATGGAATGTTTGCAAGCACATAAATTTTTTTTTTAAAAAGTGTTTTATTGGTGTCACCTCATTAAGTTTCCTGAAAATAGATTTCCTTCTTTTTGTTGAGAATAGTAACTGCTGCATCTTGGACTTAATGCAGAATTTTGCCCTTGGGTTTGTTTTTAGAAGCAAGGCACTAAGCTCAGATAAGCATTGAGGCAAGGTAGTCCAGATTCCAGGCTGAGGACATTCTGCCTTGGAACAAGGAATATTAGATGTTAGAACACATACTATGTATGTGTGTATTTAGTGTCCCTTTTTTCTTTGTCCCCAAAAAGTACTCTAAAGGAATTTTGGCTTGTGCTGGGTTGAAGTTGTTTAAAACTAGTGTAACATTGATAACTTATTTAAAAATTGCTGAGAAGGATATGTAACAAGGAATAAATTTGAATTATTGAAATATGAAACTTATATCCAATCATTTTAATATAAATTTTACTGTAATTGAACTCAGAACATTTGGTGTAGTTCAGATTTACTTCTTTTCAAAGACTCCTCAATTACAAGCTCCAGAAATAGTTGTTGTAATTTGGTGTCTAGAATAAGACACTAAATTATGAGATGTCCTATAAAACTAACTGCTGTGCAGTTACCTGGCAAAAATAATGAGATTTACCCTAAATTATTTCATCAGAGACCTGTTAATGTGATGTACACAAAAAAAATGACTTTATTTATGGCTGCTGCTGGTATGCTGACAGAACCCTTGGTGCAGACACTGTTATACCAGCTATGCTTGGTTTGTTATGGGAGAGATGGGGTGATACTCTTGGCAGAAAAATGCCTTTCTTTTGCATATGTAGTACATGTCTGATAATCAAGCTGCTTGTTGTGGATACAGGGCCTCAACATTTCTGAACCCAGAATGCAATTACTCTTTTTGCCTTGTAAAGATCTGCAAAGAAAAAGCCCATTTCAAACACCTAACCTTGTGATTAATGCATTTGTATGAGCAGTTCTGAATAAAATGGGACTGTTGCTGTCGAAGGTGTAGCAGAGAGCACTCTATGAATACCTAATGTGTGTTCTCACTTCTAGTCTGAACAGGAAGTACGAATTACTCAGAGTGAGTTCGACCGTCAAGCAGAGATCACCCGACTCCTGCTGGAAGGAATCAGCAGCACACATGTGAGTACTCAAAAAGGGGAAAGTCAACATCAGAGCACTAGCTAAAAATAGCTGCAGTAAACTACTTGGGAACTTTGGGCTATGAGGTTTCACTTCAGTGCATTAAAACATCAAACCTTGGTCTTGTTGGTTTTTTTTTCTATTATTCTAATTTAGTATCCACTGAATTTAATTTTAATTTCCCATTCACCTTTAGAATGCAGAAGCTTTAATTTTCATCCTTTATACTTACCTTCCCATTCATCAGATCAATTGAGTGTTGAAACCACAAAAATATGTGCTCAAATATGTTAATTTTTATGACATTTTATCCTGGTTCCTGGTGAATCCAAGTACTGTGCCTGTTTGGTATTAATCCCTAAGTGACAGTATTGCCCTTAGCACCTGACTAGGTGGCTGCCCTTTCTAATGCAGCGCAGTCCTCTATAGACTAAAAGCCAGAATTCTTTACTGTGTTACAGGCACATCATCTCCGCTGTCTGAATGATTTTGTTGAAGCTCAGATGACCTATTATGCACAATGTTACCAATACATGTTGGATCTCCAGAAACAACTTGGAAGGTAGTAACACTGTATAAACTTCAGGAAAAAAACACCATTTTTTTTCTAGGTGCTTATGAATAGTAGGAAAACTTACACTGATATAACACAGGCATGCTGGACTGAAAGGAAATATATCTGTTCTCAGGTAATTAATATGTAATTACCCAGTGCAACTACTTCTCTAAGCCTACACACAGCACTAATGCCTTTTGAGGGTTGATTTACCGTGATTTTTGTATATTTGTAATTGAGGGAGATGTGTCCTTGGTAACCTCATTGAATGGCACAAAAAGCAGTTTCTAGAGATATATTTGTAATCATTCAGTTGTCTTATGCTTCATGCCACTAAACTGCCATGCAATGTGGGAATAGTTTTTATACTGCCTGTAAATTCGTGTTGCCTCTTAATTTGCCACAGGTCACTACCTGATTTTCAGTGAAACCCTTTTCCCCACTGTGAGTTGCCAGCATAGATATTGTACTTCACAGTATGTATAATCCAGAGCACTCATAGTGGAATGAGCAAGTTGGGCTGGTTTGACTGTCTCATGGGTTTAGCATTTTTAAAATAAGAGAAGACACTGTTGTTGGTGCTAATAATCCTTTTTGTGTGATTGGTGGGGATGCAGAGAGATCTACACACTTGCTTTTGGTAAAGTTTGGATATTCTAATTCCTCACAAATCAGCTTTTCTTAGGGTTATACAGATCATATTTAGGTGAGTGTATGCATTGAAGGATTGACTGTACTTAGGAGTTTACTGTAGTGTCTGTTCTAAGTAACAGTCTCTAAGATATCTCTGTTTATGTTTTCCATGACAAGGAAGTAAAAACAAAAGTGTTCTTCAGTCTTATCCTTTTCCTGACTTGCAACTTCCTCTGGCGTTTGATTTCCTCAGTTTGTTTGGATGTGTAGTTTAAAGACTTTTTTTAGTTTTGAAAAAGGCTTTAAACTACCAAACTGTAGTTTTAAGTCTTTAAAACTTTGATCTAAAAAAGCTACATTTTTAAAGTTATATTCCATGGAAAGATGAACTATAAAATGTGGCAGCACCCTAAAACAAGTTGTAGGATTGAAAACTTGAAAATAAACATTTATTGTATTAAGGAAAAGCAACTCTTAAATTAGAAATTAAGGAAAATATATTTACACAACTATTTTGAGAGGATATTTTAAAAATGTGTACCCTTATCCTACTGTATTTACCAAACAGAAAGCCTTAAATAATAATACCCTTATTCTAAGGAAGAACTTCCTCTTCTGTAAAATCTAGGTTAGTATAGCTTGTCCCAGAACAGTTGTCTTTGTTTAAAATTTGTGCAAGCTGCTACCAGGTATAAAAAAAAGTGTATTTGTAGAAAATACTGCCTTTAGGAAAACAGAAGAATGTGTTTTTATGTGGCTGTGATCGCATTAATATTTAAAATAAAATTACTATGATTGCTAGAAGACCAAAAGCATGTAACCTTTGTGAAGTCCTAAATGCCTCAAACAGCCAAATGAAGTTTCTCTGCCTATGTGGATTAAAATAGTTATGGTATTAAATATTGGGTGTGTCTTTCCTTCCTTGTGCAAGGAGTCCCAGTGAAGTGTAACAGAGAGCACTGGGGCAGGGTCTCGAGTTGTCTTGCTTTGGGAGAGTTTCTCCATTTGTAGGTATGTGGGGCACAGCAGTTGCTTTAAATAGACCGATGAATAGGGTTTGTGTGCTGTGGTCTGTCCCTATGGTGTGTGTGGGCAGGTGCAGTACCAAATAAACAGCTGAGGCAGCTCGGCTAGATTTGGGTTGTATTTGCCAGTGCTCTGGTGGTTACCACATGGTGCAGTTACACGTGTTCTTTTCACACATCTAAGAATGATATTGTGCAACATTCTCATATGAAAGCCAAGAACTGTGAAGGACTTAGTTTTGTTTTGAGGTGGTTGATGGACCAGAGGTGTTCAGCCTCTAAGTGAGATACTTTGTTACTTGAAACAGAAACCTGGTTCTCAGAGTAGATGCATGTTATATTTTACCTGGATCAGAATCTGGGGCATAAACCCTGTCCCGGTTTACACTGAGACTATTCAAGATCCAAAGCTGAGCACTGATCTTCCTGATAGTACTTTCCAGGGGCAGCTTAGAGGGAAGGTGGAGGGAAAACTTGTGCTCAGTTCTCTTTATGTAAAAAGACCTGGTTTTGTGGGTATTTCTCTTCAAGGAGGTACCAGCTGCTTATCTCTGTACTGCCTCCCCCTCCTATGGGGCTGGGTTTGATTCTTCAAATCAAATCTCCCCTTTTTACTTTTTTTCCCAGTTCCTCGAATGACTGACTAAACAAAATTGTTTCAAATATTCTGTTACTCTGGCTGCTTTTTTTCCTTCCTGATAACTGCTTTTGCTCAGAAGTTTCTCAGTTTCCCTGACAGACAAACCTAAGTTGTGGCATAATTATTTTTTCTGATTACCCATTACTAGTCCCCTACTCTTACAAATTTCTGTTACTGAAGCATTAAAAAAAATAAAGGCAACTTCTGTATAGCTGAAGCTTTTGAGTAATGTGCCTACATATGGCTTTCCAAAAAGAGAAAGACTTAATGCTTTACTGATTGACAGAGTGGTTATAAAGTTTTGGTTTTCTCTTTCACTGGCTGTACAAACCAGTGACCCTTTGAACTGAGTAGAATGACTTACAAGCATTAACAGAGAACAGGTTTAGCAGTATATTACACAGTCATTTAGCTGCATTGAGAAACAGCTGATTGTCATTTAAAATTAAATCCCTCTGTTTTAATGCCAGCTAAGCAAGTAATAAATACATCATGAGGTACAGCTGAGTTATATTTACAAAAATGTGGGGTCTAGTTTTGCCTCCCTTTGTTCTGCTCATTTGATTTCTTCAGGGACCATAATGAACCAGTTTGGAATATTAATGCAGCAAATATAAAAAGATAAATTAGTGGAGTTGGAGTCTCTTCATAGTGAGTTGAACCAACTCCTTATGATGAAGTGAGGTCAAGGTAAGCCAGGGAGTGAAGTGGTATTTCCTCTTTTGCACAGTAGTAAACTGCTAACTAAACTCAGAAGAGTCTCCTGAAGCCTTCCCAGTTTATATATTCAATTCAGTCTGAGTGTAAAGGGGCTAGTGCTGTCCATGTTACACTGCTGCTCTTTCCTTTCTGTCAGATGGAAGAATTGCATGACTGAAAGGTGAACCTGTTTAAAAAGCTGTTCTGATGAGAAGTTGGCAATCTTCTTGATTACTGGCTAGAGCCAATCTGACTCAAATGAGAGAAAATTATATTTGTGCTGAAAAGGAGTAGTGGAGCGGGTCCAACTCTGTTTGGTGTGCATTTACCAGGCTAAGTATAGTGTGAACTTGTAACCTTGTGTGCAGGACTGCTGCAGGTGTTACAGAGTTGAGCTGCCTTAATTCCACCTGTGTTTATGGCCACATGAACCAAAAACTAGTCACTGTATTGATGGTGACTGATCAGTTTTCACCTGATCAGATCCCTAAAACAGCTCCTCTTATGAGCATATGAGCACCAATAATGCTGCAGACATGGTTATGGGAATACACTGCTCTGGACTGAACTGCATCTTCAGAAATAATCTAACAGGGGAGCATAGGTGGGGAGGATGAGATGAGACTATTTTCTGACAGATTTATGTGCACAATATGGATAGATCTCCATTATATCAAAAGAGTAGGCAAAAAAAGCAGGGAGAGATATTATGTCCATATCCCAGCACCTGTGTAGAAGGACTGATGAGGGAGGTTACACGTGGGAATTGACTGGTCAAAAGAAAGGAAGAAAAAGCAGCTACAGTGGCTTGTCATCATGACTCAGTCTGGCTCCCAGTTGCTGACCCTTTTTCACTGCATCAGCTCTGCCACTTTTCAAAACCTTCACTGACCTCCTCTTCAGGTAGAATTAGATGAGTGTTACAACAAAGTAATGCAACAAAGGGACAAGAAATTGCTGTATCAGCTGCTAAATAAATAAGTTTAGTCTGCTGTGGAATTGCATCCCAGGATGTAGGGTGAGTGACATGAGACAATCTCCGAGCTCATCATTGCTTCCCATGCTGTTCCATTCTTCCTGCTGTTCCACTGTCCTGAAATCTCTTACTGCTTTGCTCTCCTTTCTGCGCCTTTCACTTTTCAGCCATGTTATTCTGTCCCGTCCTGTGTATCTGCTCTGGCACTCATCACAGTTTTTTGTGATTCAGCTCATTAACTAAGTAGAAAACTATACACTTTTTTCCCCCCCTTTTTTTCTGTCAGGTTAATGAGTTTAATTTGACTTCATAGAAGGGTCTGGCAAGCACTACCACTGGCACTGAGCAAGTAGCAACCTGACCTAGAAAGGAGGAGCTTAAGTTGATATAAGTTCATCATTAGTGTAACAGATATTTTGTTTTACAGCATGCAGTTTAGCTGAATCAATGAACTGATTCAGATTACAAAAATATTTGTGTGGTATGTCTTGCTCTCAGAGAGAGGCTGTGTTTTTAACTTGCATTCTATTTCCCTGATCTGGTTTGTCAGCACAATCTTTTGTGTAACCACATAATTGAGGAATGAGCAGGAGAAGGTGGAGGCTACTTTTACTGGCAGAGCTGTCAAAAGGAATGTTTATATTTAGGTTATACAGATATCAGTACTATTCTGTTACTGCTGTCTACTGGTGTTTGTTGCTGATAAAAATAAGAATTGTAATTTAGGCACAGAGGCATGGATAATGCCCTATGTAAAACAGGTTCACTCAGAAGTCGTTTTGTTTTGTTTTCTCTCACAGCTTTCCATCTACCTTCCTCTCTAACAACAATCAGTCTTCTACAACTCCTGTGCAGAGTGTTTCTACTCCCTCAGTCTTGGCCTCAGCCTCTGCTTCGTTGCCTTCAGTAAGCAATTCAATCGTTACTTCAGGCATCAGTGAACTGAAGTCATCAAGTGGCAGCAGGAAAGCAAGAGTTCTCTACGATTATGATGCTGCAAACAGCAGTGAATTATCACTTCTTGCAGATGAGGTAAGGGGTTTCTATGTACCTTGAGAATTTGAAAGTAAGACAGGAATACTTGTGAGTAGCCAGTTAAGATGTGCTGCATCAAAATTTTCTGTAGTCAATTTTTTAAAATTAAACTTCAAGAGTACTCTTGGAGCATTGTCCTGTACCTATATATATTCTAGTGTTCTATAGTGAGAGTTAACATTAGTTACACCAGCTTAGCTTGCAAGAACATTTGCTAGGAAGTCAAGATGCAGTTCTGCTGTCTGCTTGTCACCACACCTTTAGCACCATTATCAATATGATTAGTCTTTTGAATATTAAATATTGTAATTTAGGTAGAATATGAAAATACAACTACTTCTTGTTTTGATAGTGTTGTGTTTATTCCTGTTCCAATTCAATTACGCTCTGAAGTCAGAGAGTCTATACAAAGCAGGTGGAGAGAGATGTTGAAGCACAGTGCTGGAACAGAGTTCCACCTGGTAATGTGACTGTAGCATAACACTGAAGAAGAGCATCCAAAAAACCCAGAATTTCAGACTTTTGGCGTTTTTAAATGTGTATTACTTAAATATCTCTATCTGACTCTTTTCTTACCTAGGCAGTGACTTAGATAGAAGCTGTGGCCTCAGATTTTCTGTGGAGATGTAGCACATCAACACCATCTGTCTTTCTGTCATGCACTTGGAGATCCAATGAACTTTCTCTTAGATCGCCTGTTAAAGCTGAGGGTGATACACAAGATTTATTGATAAAATATAATAGAAAAGAAGCAATAATGAATAGAATTTCATCAGGGGAAAAAAAGGACTTTAAAATATGCTACTGTCTATTTTTTCCATGGACTAGTGAAGTAATTTTTGAACATCAGATAATGTTCCATGGATACTCATATTAAATGCTCTGTTTAACTTGGTTAATTTCAATTCTAAGGCATTGGAAATCACATAAAGACAGACTAACACTTTTCTATGCAAAGAAAGTTTATAAGAATGTGTTTCTGTTTTTTTTTTAGGTGATAACAGTGTACAGTATCCCTGGCATGGATTCAGACTGGCTGATGGGTGAAAGGGGAAACCAGCAAGGCAAAGTGCCTATTACTTATTTAGAACTGCTAAACTAAATGGCTGGCCTGAATAGAGACTGTCAATTATGGCAACACCATATTTATATACAATTAACGTTATGTAAGCAGGTTTATGTGTCTTCCATGTTATTGTCTTGAGGGACAAATACCAGCCATTAAAAACTGGCTTTTCTGCCAGCATGGTTGCATGGTCAATACTCTATTCAAACTTAATGTGTTTAAAGCTTTTACTTCATGTGCCAAGAACATGTTTCCTACAGATTTGTTTCTACTGAAGTTTTCACTAATACAAGCTTTTACTTTTGAGTAATCTAGATTGAAAGCAGGAGGTGCTGTTTTCTACTGAAATTTTTCATTAATGGCAAAGCTTTTCTTCACATAAAATAAACTTATTGTGAACTGATGCAGGTGTAATGCATGTTATTTGAATAACCAAAAGTGAACGTGAAACATCAACAATGTGGTTTTGTTCCTGACACTTGTGGAGTTCAGCTGTGCCGAGGCTTCCTGGCTGTGTCTGCTGAGTGTCTCTTTATTCTGTCACCTTTGAAAACTTAAAGCAAGTTCCTGGTATGCTGAGATCTACACATAGGTGGGTTGACACAACCTAGTGATATATTCTGACTTGTTTTAACCTCACCTTGTATTTTTTTCCACTTTAATTGCTTTCCAGCAAAGAGTCTAATTCAATTTGATTAGTAATTTTAAAGATTCTTTCACCTGCAAATCGGCCTTTATGTTAAATTAAGCACTGCATTTTGCTGACCAACTATGCACTGTCTCCTTACATTTAAGTAGCTCTATAGAGGAGCACACATTTGTTCAGATTGTAGGTTGTAATGAAATTCTGCATCCCCAAATGTTATGCAACAGTTTATTGTCATGTTCTAATTGAAATCATAGGGGAACATCAACAACTGCTTCTTCTTGTTTGCATTTTAGAAGGTCCAAGAATTCACTATTTCAGTGTTGTACACAGAAAGGCACTCATGACAATCCATAAATGTGAAAAGCTTATGAAACAAATGTTCTTAATTCCAGAGACACCATATTACTTCTCTGACTCAAATTTCTGGCAGGAATCCCATTAGTAATTTTTATGCTTCCACCTGGAAGGAACAGGCAAAAATATTCCCATTTGTATTCAGTACAAAATACTTGAGCATAAAAGGAAACAGATTTTCAGTTCAAAAATGGAGACTGAAATTGTTGGTGGAACGTAGTAAAGCTGTGTGAAATTCTGCAGTGCAATATGGTACCTTTTAATGCCTCCTTCAGAGTTTGGGAGTGTCTCCACCTATCCCTGCAACTCTACTTGGAGCAAAGGGATTTAATGTTTAAATGCCTAAGCAGTAGTTACATTTGTGGCCTCCCCTATCCCGATGCAAAACTGGTCTTCTAGAGGGTCAGGTGGTCATCTGGTTTGAAATAAATACATCTGGAAAAGGGAAGAGGGTTGTCAAAGCCCCATGAGCCATAAATAAAATGAGTCCTGGAATCCTCTGTAACAAGAACTCCCATGAGTTTTTACTTTTAAGAGGTGATGGGAAGTTAGTCATTGCCTCTTTGGCGCTATGGCTACAAGGGCTGTCTAAACAAGGACTGCAGAATTAGGCTCTCTTGTTTTCCATGCACTGCCAAGGTATATATTTATTTATGATCATAGTCTACTGAGTCCTGTGAGACTAGAATTGAATCCTTGTCTCTCAGACCTACCTGAAACTTTTAGGTTTTTTTCCTTTCTTTTCATTCACCTTCAAAATTTAAGAATTTCTGGAAATCCTTGCTGAACTTGGTCTGCAGCCCAATCCCAATTAATTTTCTTTAAGTAGAATTCCTAGCTGGGTATGTTCTAATATAATGGGCTGTAACCAATTAATCACACAGCTATTAGTGGAAGCACAAGGCAGTACATTGCAAGCTTGTTAGCTTCACTTAGCCGTGCGAGTTTGTGTTTGGTGAAGATGCAAAGACATCAGTCAAGCTGACAGACACAGCCTCAGTTGTCTTCTGCCCTGCTGCCTTTACCATTGTTCTGTGACAAGGAGCATTCAGTGTGGCATCTGGTGGTGAGAAACACCTCCTAGCTGGGTAACTTGATGAATTCTGTGCCTTAGCTGAGAAATTGGCAAGAAAATATACCATGAATGCAAACACCGAACTCCTGTATGAACGTTATGCCTTTTATAAATTGCTTCCTGCCAGAAGTAAACAACAGGAAACACATTAGCATGGGGAGCTTGCGTGCAGTTAATAATCTGAATTTCTTCCTCCTGACAGCACAGAATTGTTTTATAAATTTTTTAAAAATGTGAAATTGGTGTTTGACATGAACGATTAAGGAAGGCTATTTGGAAATGTAAAATTAATTAAAGCTTTGAAATGTCTTTACACAGTTATGGGCAGAAGCAAAAGTATTAGAAATTAAATAATGAGATAGTAAATTGCTTATTAAAAAGGAGAAACAAGAAATTTTCCATTTCTACTACTGTGAGTTAGATTACATTTAATTCTTGATACTCAAACGTGATGTTGGTATACATCAGAAGTCTCACAAAAACAGGGGGGTTTTTTATGTTAGAATTTTTGAAAATGTTGAAATCCCCTTTTGGAGATTTTAGGGAGTTATGTTTATGTATCTTCAGAAAAGGGAAAAGCAGATGTCACTGAGGCTTAATTTCACATTTCCACATCAACCTTTACATGCCTTCCAATGGGAAAATCATTGGCGTTTCTCCATTGAGAATATTAAGCATCTAGGAGAATTCCTCTGTGCAGAAAAACTATTCATTATTTTCAGTGTAATGCATCCATATTGCTGATCATAAAATTACTTTACAAAGGTGAGCATCATTGTCTATTTACCTGGAAAAATCTGCTGCACAGAAATGGAGGTGATTCATCCATGTCATCTTAGTGATATGGTGATTGAGGCTACTGTTTCCTGAAGGTTTGTGCCTTGGTCATATCCTCATTTAAAAGAAACAGAGCAAGAAAAGCCCGTTCTTACATTTGCTTCCTGCCATGACTCTGTCTCAGATTCCCTTAGGAAAACACACGAGTGCCATCCTGAGCTGCAGCAGAGATCAGTCCCTGTTGTGGTGGTCGGTGCTGAGGCAGGAGCAGGGCCAGCCGTGATGTTCCTGGGCAGGCACACAGGCTGTCTGGAGAGGCTGCCACTAGGATTAAGTAGTAAAAGCTCTGCTTTGATTTATTTTCTCTGTATTTGCTGTTCTGATGGGCCGTGGCCTCTGGTATGACACGAACAGGGAGCCAGTGCCAGCTACAGAGGGAGTTGCTCCTGTGGGAAGCAGATGTCCAGACCAAGCTGGGAGGTCACAGGGAGGCTGTTCCAGAGCTGGTGACAGACCTCTGCCTACTCCACACAACTTGGAAAATCAGGTTGTGGATCCTTTTTGCCACAGTCCATTCAGCACCTTTTTGGCAAGGTTGGAGGAGGCACTTTGCCACTGTCCTCGGGGCCTTGCTGTGTGGGAGGCCAAGTGTCTGTGTGGGCAGAACCTGGCCAGGCTTCCCAGGGCCACGTGTGGCAGTGGGGACAGGGCACTGCAGAAGTGACAGGTCCTGAAAGCAGATACTCCGTGACTGATGCAGATATAAAGTATTAGCAAGACTCCATTCTGCGGACACTGCTCAGCCTGGCTGACTAACGCTGGAGCCTGGATGTGGGGATTTCTGCACTGCTGGGAGTGGAGGGAGCTGCGGTTTGTCACCTTATTACAGCTCTGCTGTCCAACCCAGGAGGGGAAAAACCAGGCTGGCAGCATTAGGAGTCACACTCTGACTGGAAACTGCGGGTTGGAGCCTGGCTGCACCGAGTACAGAGACTCTGAGGGGTTTCACCATGAGCCACCTAAACCTGCTGCTTAAAGATGTGACTGTTCTCAAGACCTCTCCTTATCTGAGATCCAAGCTTTCCAGAAACTGGGTCAGGGGGCCTAAAATGTAGAATAACATTGAGAAATGAGGTCACTGAAGGCAGGGGGAAGAGGCAGAGCAAAAAAAAATTATCTTAACTATCATCCTTTCTGCTTATCCTCCTGCACTAAAAATATGTTTGCCCATGGAATTGCTCACCTAGTCAGAACTGCAGCCTAGAGAGAGGTTTGACAGACATTCTGCCTTGAAATTACATATATCCCACAATAAAAAAAAGGGGAAATTTTACTCTGCCCATATTTTAAGATGAGGAATGCTTAAGTGCATGGTTTGAACCACTGTTCCACTGAAGTAACTACATGAAGTTAACACTGGGTTAAAAGGGATTAGTCTATACCAAAATGTGATTGTCCTCCTAATCATAGCTTGGCACCAAACCTGCAAGAACAAATACTAAATTATGTGCTTTTCCTACAAGTCTTGCTTTATCTTAAGGGGAGAGAGAAAGGTTCATAGCTAAGCAAGTTAAATCAAACCTCTAAAGACCATTGTCAACAGAACACCTTCCAGAACCTTTTCTAACTCTCCTCCCCATTCTGCTGTAGAATGGGGAGTGAGGAGGCAGCTGTGTGGTACTGAGGTGCCAGCTGGGGTTAAACCATGACCAGCTTGACAACGCAGAGAGCAGACAAAATGAACTACAGCTCAAAAGAAGTGCTTCCTCCATGCAAGGGTAAATCACAGTCAACTCTTTTTATCATGGTTGCCTTAGTGGTGGGAAGTGCTGAAAGACTCTTCCATTTCTCAGTGTTCAGACACTTGAGCTTCCACACCGGTGGAGGCAAGGGCTGCTCTATGTCAGGCTTTCAGTGTATAAGGTGCAACTGAAACAAGTAGTTAGATACCTTGTTTCTTGGACAGCAACAGAGCTGATGAATTCTTAATGATGAAAGAGGCCTAGTTCAAAACACTCTGAGACAGTCTGTTCACCTGGTGCCACGGTTCCAATTTAAATCAATAAACGCAAGAATACTCTGATCAATTCTGTAGTTTATCTCCTGTCTGAACTCACTATTGAGTAATTTCATAATGCATTTCCTTCTGCCCATCCTTCATGACAAGAGATAAGGAAAAAAATTCCTGATAATATTCTCCAGCTACCTTTTGCTTAGACTTTTTATGCATTTGGGAGGGAAGCTGATGTTCTGAACCAGAGTGTTCAACAACAGGTCAGTGGCCTGTCTGTTCTTGTGTCTCCTTGCGTATCCTCTCCCTTGGGCTGTTCCTCTTAGACATGACAGCAAATTTGTATCAAAGTAACTGGCTTGGGCCTTAACAGTTAACAATTTAAGGGAAACCACACAAATTCAGAAGTTTTCTTTTGCTGCTCTTGAAACAAATACTCTGCATTTCAGCATTTGGTGGACCCTTCCTAAGGCACACTTGACCTATTTCAAAGTCCATTTACTTTAGGTGGTCAAAGCATCCCTAGTAAAGAAAGTTTTGTGCTTCATCTAATCTTCCTTACACACTGCAACAACCAGCAAATGATGGTGCTTCTTGCAATGGACTCTTGAAATCTATCTCATTAGATTTGAGCCTATTTGTCTTTATGGGTACAATGTAAAGAAGTTCCACTGCAGCTCTTACAATCCAGCCCAGCTTCCATGCTAATTAATTAGAATGACAATAAAGCTTTTTTTCCCCATTTTTGTGACGTGGGATGTGTTCTTTTTCTGTCTATGGGCTGAGCTGAATACTTTCTTTCTTTCCATGATTTTAACGTCTGCTGGAAGGTTTCCCTTAGCTCTGAAACAGATTTTTGCCTGTTACAATCATGTTATTCAAGTTCACATTGCAGGAATCTATGATTGAGCAGGTACCCAGGAAACCTTTCCAAGTAGTTTGTATATTATGATTCAAGTTCCTCTACACATCATATCTGTGTGTAAAATGGAATGTACAATACTTTTTTTTCCCTTAAAAGCACAGATACTCTTTACTACAAAAAGACTGCCTTTTTTTCCCTCTAAAAAGACAGGAATAGTAGATGGACAGTTCGTGTTCCAACTCAGTCATGCATGCTTGCTGCTTTTATTTGTCCTTTCATTAACTCTCTCAAGATTTGGCACAACAAGAGCATTATATAAGATTAAATAATTCTTACATAAGTCTGAGTGAATGCCTTTCATGAAGTACTGGGTGCTTATCATGGCTATAAGTAAAAATGAATCACTTCCCTTTTAAACTGGAGCTTTCAACCTTGTATTCTGTGTGGTTAATTGCCACAAGCCAAAATAACCTTTTGAGCTCTATGAATTTTCACAGCTGCAGACTGGAGGAAAAAACCTTACACTGATAAATAGAAACTCAAAAATTTCTAAAAGAAATTATTCCCCACTCTAATTGCCTCTTTTAGCACAAAGCCCAACTCATTTGTGCCAGAATGTTAAATGTTCCTAGCTAGAGCCAAGAACCTGAGTATCATCTAAAGGACAAAATGAGAAAGAATAAAGCCAGGACAGTATGAATTTGACACTTCAAGAACAGCAGGGAGCACAGCCAACAGGTTAGGAAGTGTAGGTAATTAAGCTTTTGCTAGAAGCTACAGATCAAGTAGGATAAGGGCTCAGCATCTCAGTAACAGAATCAGGGAAGACTTTAAACATCTTCCTATATATAGGAAAATACAGGAATGTACCTTGAGCATTTTTAAGCTAAGAGAATGAGCATCTGTATTACTAGGCCAGATTAGCATGTGGAATAGTAATCAGAAAATCAGGAACCTAGGAGGAAAACTGGGAGAAAAGTCTCCTTAATGGAAATATGTGAGAACCAGTACTGGGAAAAGTCAGAAGTTGCAGAAAGAATACTGAAATCATAAAACTCAGTTATGCTGGAGGAGAAGTTCTTTGCCCCGTAATGCTCCTCCACTCTGGGCCGGTTATCACCTGGTACATGAGTGAGTTTCTTGCTTCTGTAAAAGACAAGCAAGAGCAGCAGTGAAGGATTAGGTGTGGGAAGACAAAGTGGGTGTAGGGAAGTACTGGGCTGACAGTAGGAAGACACAGAAGGAAAAGGGAGACTGAAGGTCAGAAACCCACTGGCTGTCATATTAAGAAGGAAAGAGAGAGAAGCAGAGAAAAATATTTGGTAAATATCAAATTAAGTAAACAATCTCTCTGTTGAATGATAAAGAGGACCTAAAGCTGGAGAGAAGGACATGATTGAAATATTCTGCTAAAACAGCATGATAAATCATCCACAGAGAAACTGAAATCCCATGCTGGCAAACACAGGAAGAGGAAGTATAGATGTAGTCAGTATATTGAAAGGCCAGTGGATGGCAGTATATTTTTACTACCAAAATATTGGCCACCATGCCACGTCTTCTGGTTCCAGCTCATCTGCTGACTAACACATCATATATCCCAAGAACAAATCCATGTTTGACTCTGATTCAGCATAAGCCACAAAGATTTGCGCCTTTTTTGCACAGATTATATTTCTCCAAGACAAGGGTGCCCACTGTTGCAGCTGTCTCACACTGAGCCAGCTGGGAGGTCAGAGCATGTGTCACAAGGAGAGGAGTGAAGGCATAGCATAAGAGCGAGCCATCATGTGACCCAGCTGCACACACTTTCTATGAGTTTATAAGAATATTTCAGGAATAAAAACTCCAAAGGCTATGCCTAAAGAATCACCTTTGAATGCTACTTCTGACAGTTTAGTGTGGTCTCAGTCCCAGGTTTACTGTTCTGCTATGAAGCTGATGATTTCTTCTCCAGTGTAAGGAATAAACTCTGTAAATTACAGAGAAATTGCTTGAGATACAAATAAAAACAAAACCCGAGTACCACTTCAAGTCATAGCATAACACCCATCCAACCAAAAACTGGTGAGCATTAAGTAGTTAAAGGGAAGATTTATTTACTAAATAGACTTAAGAAAACCCCCCACCTTATTCTTGATTACCATATTTATTGACTCTAAGTGGAAAAAACCCGACAAGTCTTAATGGATTTGACTTATTACCATACGTACTGTCTATATTCCCTGCTCACATAAATTTCCACTGAGAAAAAAAAAAAACATTTTAAAATAACAGCTTCTAAATTCATTTGATAAACAGGCTTACAATAAATTTCTGAAAGTTAAAAGGAGAGGTTTTCCAAGAGTTATTGCTCATGTTTTCTGATGCAAAACACTTAGTGTAAAGCACACCTGACATCTGACTTCCATATACCTCAGAGGTTTTCTATGTAGTCTTCACTAAAGTGTACTTACTAAATGTTTCACAGTATCAGAACATGAGTTCCTCCATCAGCTTCAAAAACCTGTGAACTAGATACTCACTGTAAACAATGCTTCTATACAAGGACAGTTGAAATACAAAAAAAGAAGAGGGCATTAGTAGCCAAGTTTCTTTGGGAGATAGAAGATTGCATTTGGTTCTGACTTCCTTAGAGCAGCAGACAAAAAGCATGGTAATGGTTTCAATTATTTGAAGCTCTTCGGTTTTAAGAGCATTTGTAAAAACGTGTTCAATTATAACAAACTGATATTTGCATAATTAACTTAAAACAAGGCATTTTGTAAGTGATAAATGCATTAAGAGCTGAAATAATAACGTTAAGACAAGCTATTGTTTGTCAGCTTGTCAGATATGTGTGCTGAAGCTTCCCTTCTAATTACAAGATGTTTAGTACAGCACAACAGATATTTTAAAACAAATACAGAAGCTGGAATGTGTTTTCAATTGCAGTGCACTTCATGTGAGAAGATTACCATGACAAAATATGAAAAGGAAAGAGGACGGAAAGCAATGCTTTACAGACGTTCTAGTTTTTCACTTAGAAATTCTTCCACACTATCTGTATTCCACTTGAGGATGCTCAGTTCTTCTGCAATGTTCCCATTGTCGTCCAGCAGCTTTAGTACAGGGTCTGACCCACGCACATACTGTGGGGGAAAAAAAGAAAAGTCAGTTATCTTGGGCTGGAAACGCATTCTCCATATTAACACATCCCCTGCTCCCAAGTGGTTTAAATTAGTTCAGATTTCTGACTTGCATTTAATGTCAGAGAGAGAAAAGTGGAGGAACAAGTCAAATGAAGGAGGATTGAGGGTGTGTCAGAAACATCTACTTGTCCTTGGTGCACCACACCAGTTAATGCATGTGCAGAGAGGCAATACTGTAAGCCTGGTTTTGAAAGATGGTATTTACTTCACCTGTTCTAAGTTACCAAAGTTGAATTTCTGAATCAAGCAGATGAACAATCTTTCTCATATGATCAATTGCCTTTTTACCATTTTAGAAATTTCAGGTCACTTTAACACATCAAAGTTCTACTATCAATTTTAAATGTGATCATGTTCTTTCCTGCAGTGTTGTATCTGTGCCTTCTACTCTTTGTTGGTAACACAATTCTTCAAAGCTTCTGCAAACTCACTCACAAAATATGAAATGCAAATAAAAGCTTTTAACAGTATTAGAAAGCTGTGACCATTTAAGTTCATGGAAAGATTTCCCCAGGAGTATTTCACTTTGCTTGACTGAGCTAACCTAGCTGGTTTTACTTAATGAAGCTAGTGGCACCTCTACCTCTAATCAGTTTTCCAAAAGTCTTGTAAAATAAATACAGATTCATTGGCAGAACATTTCTTTTTCTGGTAGTGCTCTACACTAATTGTAGGGTAGACTGTTTGATGTTCAATAAATCTATAAAGTTAAAAAAAAAAAAGAAACAGACACGCAGAAGGAGAGAAAGCTTTTGAAAGAAACTGGAAGACATGGAGACATGAATGTGTGAGACAGACAGAGGAAATCTGTTTTAGATGGAATCTGCTACTGAGAAGACAAATCACTTATTGCAGCCATGCATAGCTATGAAGTGATTCCAGATGGTGCCATTTGGGGAATAGAGATGGGAGCATAAGATGTGAGAATCAAGATGTGTATCTGTGAAGTACACCCAAAGTTCACACAGGACTTTCAGAGGAAGGTGAATTCTTACACTAAATCTTGAAACCAAAGAACTATTGGAGCTTATGGCAATACAGTTTATGCAGCTTTGCATATATGCAAGTCATAAGAAACACCATTCAGTATACGCATTTCTATAAAGCTGGATGTTTGAAGCCTATAAAGAAAAAACAGCACAGTAGAACATAGCAAGGAAATTCTGAGGGAGGCGAAAAATCCAAGAATCACTGAATGTACAGAAATGGCAGCTCTGTAAGAAAATGAGGAGATAATAGAAGAGAACAAAAGGAAACTATGGCAGAATAAGCTTGAGTAAGGATAGAATGTAAGCATTCCTCACATTCTTTTGTCATCTGCTATTACAGGCTCCAGTATTTCTTTTCTTGGCTTAAAACCAACTAAACAACAATAAGATAAACCAAAACCCCACCACCCACAAAGAATTGGTACCACTTACTGAGCAATAAAGTAATATTACTAGCAGGAACTTGTGAAGACTCATACAGATAATGCAAATGTATGTCCTCTACTAAAGGATTACTTGATCAGCAACTAGGGAACAATCCACGAGAGGACTGTCTCCACCAAATTTAATTCTTCCTAACATCCTGCAAAAAAAGGTAGGCTACTACTCACCTTGATCTGCAGTCCCCTGAAGAGCTTTGGCTTATCACTCCTGACAAAAGCTATGGTTTGGAGAAAAGAAAGAAAGAAAATCAAACTCCTCTCCACTTGCATTACATGGACATCAAATTAATATTCCACAAATTATTTCTTTTGAAATGATGCTTTAGAAGGAATTGCAATGTTAAAAACCTTAATAATGCTAAACTTGTTATGCCAAAGGAACACCTACTTTTGCTAGTAATCCAAACAAGGTTCCTATCTGCTTGCATTTTCCTTGAACACTGATGGAACTGTGTAAGTCAGTTTATCTGCACATACAACTGACAGCCTTCAGCAGACTGGCTCATATGCTGCTGTGATACGCAAATGTGAGGAGAGGTGTCGGAGCGAGGGAAATCTGGCTGGAGATAAGCTTTGTGAGGGAGGCTGAATATGACACCCATCTCATCAGCACACTCCACACACACTGCAGCAGTGCGGGGGAAAGGGCACAGAGGAAACTGTGGGTAGAGGTGTTATTCTTGCAAACAAGACAGACAATCCTGTCTTGCAGAGATCTCCATGATTATGTGCTGAAAACCAGCAAGGAAACAAGACCAGCAAACAAGAGGAGAAGCTGGTATCTCCTCCTCCCTTGACACTCATAAATGGTGTAAGAGGGACTCATGGCCTGTCAGGCAGTGACATGGAGAGAAGTTCCCCTCTGAGGGGAGCTGCTGCTGCTGCTGCACAGCCCCGCACCTGGGGCACTACTGGGCAAATGGCATTAACAGGAGCACAGTCCCGGTATTGCTGCAGCACAACCCAGGCCTTGTGTCAACCTTAACTTTGAAGGGACTATGAATTATTTCAGGACAAAGTGTGAGCATAATCCCCTGCTTCCAAACACCACACTAGTGAATGTCTGAGTTCTAGAAGTATTTAAAACCTATTTAGGAAATACAGTCCTCCTTACTCCTTTTTACAGTCAGGCTGTGCTAAAGGCTGAATTTAGTATCTGTTTTGACATTAAGTGGATTCAGGACACTCCAACAGTACGTCAGTAGCACCTCCCCAAGGATGAACCCTGTCAGTATGGACTGACTCCTACAAAGGTGCTAGCTGCATGTTAAAGTGGCTTTTTCAAGGTTAGACCACAATGAATCTCTCACAAATTGCAGTGAGTCCAACTGGTGCATGGAGATGAGTGCAACCTCAGGACTGATGTTTCATACTGCTTCTCAAAGTGTAGTGCTTTCCTCAGTAATTGCAGAGATGTCTCCTGGCATCTTTATACCTATCTTTATATTACTGCAGTTACCTTAACACTTTCTAGCATAGTTATACAGAGTAGCATTTATTTTCCTCCCTCTTTCACTGTGCTGGATAAACTCTGCCTGGTGCACCAACCACTATACAGTATAAACAAGGAGCTGCCAGGCCCCCGAAGAAAATAATACTTGGTTTTGTTCTTGCTGCAGGACTGTACACTAATGTCATATTGTAACCTGTACTTGTATAACCATTTCAAATAGCACTAAATAACTAGTACTTGTTCACATACTCTCTGATTCAAACTCAAAAACATTTTCAACTTGAGAGTTCCCCATGTCCTTGTGGCCTGTCGTCTTGGCTGTCATCAACAGCAACATGAAAAAAGTGGCAAAGATATTTCTTATTATTTGATAAGTCCACATAAGATTGAACTATTTCTACAGGAATTTTTCCACATTTTTCTTCAATTTAAATCTACAGCTGAAATAAGTCTCTGGGGCTTGCATGAATAGGATGTTGTAAGAAGCAGTCAGTATAGCGCGTAACTTTAACTGCAAAACTTTAAAAAGTTGTAAGAGAGCACAGCAAAACAGATAAAGTTTCCAAAGCAGTTCTGAACTCTGGAACTCAGCTGTGTTAAAGAATAGCCTTTGGGAGTTACCTCAGGTTACAGCACTTCAAGCTTGTAACAGGTGTGAAGGATTTGTTCCTTGAGTGACAGATGAAGCTCATTTGGACATGAGTGGCTGTTCTCTGCCTGCAGTGTTGGACTGAACAAGCTCACATAAAATGGAAACAGAACTAGGTGGAAGAAGGAAGTATTCTATAGGCAGCATTATGTTTTGTCACATTAGAAGTAGCTATTACACACTTGTATCAATGTCAAATGCCTAAATGTTCTGAAAGCTGAAGCACTACAGAACATTTTTGCTGAAATTCTAGACAGCTGGAACAAAATTAGTTTCTGTTATGGCATACTTATTTCTAATGCTCATCATAGTGACTTTCTGCATCAGTCACTTGAATATGCAATGCAACAAAGAAAAACACTCACTGTACAAATAACTGCATTTGTATATTCTGAATTTTAAAAGCTAAAATGAGAAACTAAAATACTGACATGCATTAAAAATACAGATTATCCCATCAAATGCTTTACTTTTTCTTTCCACAAAATCAGTCCTTGAGTTGAATTAACAGCCTTTGAAACAAATTGATGGGGTTGGGAAGTCAGAGACAGCTACAGTGCACATTTTGGGACACACAACTGCTTGCTCATCATGTGATGTGGTGAATATGTTCCACCTTCAGCACTGCCCCAACAGTTTTCCCTCTATGCCCTGACATCATCGTTGTTGTTTCCTATGTCTAAAGGCTACTTCAAATCATCTTACAACGTTATTTAGTACTTTGATGTCTAATACTAAAATCCTAGCTGTGTCTCCATTTTCTTCTCTCTATAGCAGCTTTACAAATTACACACTGGAGAGAAACAAGTATTTCCCTAACCCATCCATGGGTGAGCAGGAGAGGCATTTTCCACTTTGACTTCTGTAAGCTGAACTCTGAGCTCAGTGTCATGACACTGTTATGGTGAATTAAACACCAGACTAAAAGGCAGAGCTGTTGCACTGACAGCTTTGTAAATCCCTTCCCCTTATGCTTTGACAGAACATGTGCAATACCAGAGCACATGCCTTCTGCTGGAGGCACCCCTGGGGTGTTCCCTGTACTGCCACACAGCCAACTACAGCTAAAGCTCAGAGAAGGATTGGGCCTGGATGAGTGTTGCAAAGCCTGACCCACAGGAAATGCTGGACGGTGCTTTTGAAGCCCTAAAAGCAGCCTCTACCTATGAACAGGGTATGGTGGAGAACTCACTGCTATTGTTATAATGTCTCTTTGTTTTAAGAAAAAGTCTGTGAAAACTAGTTTGTTGGGACTAAAGCCTGGAGTCCTAGGTGGAGATTATTAAGGAAATTAAGAATCACTGTGGCCCAAACAGCAAGTCTATGTATATGCACACACACACCTGCACTATTCAATTTGGGTACAGGAGGACACATCGTGAGTCTGACCCTAAATGGGCACAGTGCCACATCTCCCCAGAACAGCTGTCCCAAGTTAATTTCAATAAACTGAAAGCAAATGTAACATTACTTCATAAGCTAATGAAACAAAGGGTACTCTGCTTACTTGGTATTGAATTATTATACACAAGCCATTTGAAAGTAAAAGGTTTTACTGGAGACACAAGTTTGTGCATAATGCCACAGAACTGTACATAAAAAAGGCACAAAGGACTTGACCATGCCACAGACTTGACCATTTCGTACCCGAAATACACTTGAACTTAAAAATGGTTTTATTAAGGCATTGCCAATTATCAAGCCTTAAAGCTACGGAAAGAAATGCCACCAAAACAAGAGTGAAAGAGGATATTTTATGATGAAAGGAAATCCCAACGTTTAATAATGTCATAACAGCTAAGCATTGCTAAGACAACTAGCAATATTTGTTCAAAATGTAATATGTAAATCACTGGGAATACAAGCAGACCAAAAGCATTAATGTCTTTCCTCAGACTCTTTATTAATTTGTTTTGGGGACAAACACATGCTCTGCAGTTTTGAAGACAGTATGAGCCTGCTTCAAAAGATACCACGAGAGCCTATCAAAAAGACTGAGTACAGAACACACCAAGCACTCATTTACATTTTAATGACTGTAGCTCTTTACTTTTTGGGGACCTCAGTTTGAGATAAAAATTTGAATTTCACAATTCATATGGCACATCAATAACTACTATTTGCAGTTTGTTAATCAAGTTACAATGCAGCTGTTCATGGTTTTATACAAAGCACCACATGCTTTCAGAAACCAATTCCAGACAGAGCTCCAATCAAGCCTGAAGAAGAAACTTCACAAAACCCCAGAGTACTTTGTGTAAGCAGTTGGGCAAGCGACTTTTCTGAGTCTGAAGAAAAGTATTGTTTTAATTTCTGTATCATCTGTTTACAAAAGATTATGATAAAGCAATGTCTGTCTCCCACTACAATGTCCATATTTTCTAGCAAGAGTTTTACTAACGCATTTATTAATGCAAGATTTAAGGTTAATATATTTTTCTAACTTTCTTTCATCTGTATTTATGAATTACAGATTAAAATAACTAGGAAATGAGTGCTCTTACCTCATACAATAGACTCCCAAAATAAATTACATTTTAGTAGCTAAAAAAATCCCCCTCACACTTGCAGAAGTTGGGTGATATAACAGTGCTTACTGACTGTGAAGTCAGAGAATCTGATGTATCTGGACAGTGCAAGAGTTCAAGGAATAAGCACCTTGCTTCTGTAACTGATTTGCTGGGAGCACATCCATTTCTTAACTAAAAGTCACACAGGGAGAGGTGAGAATTATTTTCTTTATAAAAAAATATGCAGAGAAATATGAAAGAAATGTTCAGTGAAGAAATCCAGACTAATTCAGGTTTTGTTAAACTGGAAGGAACATAGGAGTCTAAACCCTGATCTCCTGTCTCACTGTGAACAGAACCCAGCTGCCACTGCAGAGTCAACTTCAAACAAATATGCTAGATTAATCACTGACCCAGCTAATTTACTATTCTATTCCAGAGTCTTAGTTTTATGGATGTCAGCCAGAAACTGTCACATTTTGTGTTACCTGGTATAATAAGGTGTTGCTTCATCTACGAATCCTGTCACTTAGGGTTTCACTGTTCTACTTTGATGGAGTGCTTTTAAATGATAAATATTTAAGAACAGTTTTATACAGAACGATTTCAAAATATATGTAACATAGGAATTAATTTCAGAGTACAGCATTTATAATGGAGCAATTTATTTTCAAGGGAAATTTATCAGGAAAAACAGGTCAGTGCTGAATTTGAAAGAAACGTACAGAAGTGTGGTCTGTTACCAGACTTATCACCACAAGTTGTATTCGACAAACCCAACAGACAGCCTTGGCTGTACTCACAAAAACATTTAGTAGTTTGGTGTGACATTACAAAGAATAACATCCAGTTTAAAACTAACATAATCTTACTGAAAACGAGACTTTTTCATCCTCTTGCTGAGGACTAGATTTTTTTCATCACTTCTCACTTCTTTGCTTTCCCAGTATCTACAAATATATTCCATATGTAATGATTCTCACATTTCAGGCACACAGGTTTATTCAGCAACTGTTTAGAGCTAAAAATTATATGACCAGTAATTCTGAAAGAAGCCTTGATACAGAAGGATCACAGAATATTGCATTTATTAACCATGAACAACATACACCTTTTTGCAACTGTGTAACTTTCACAAACCTTTAATTCAACTGATTCCAATCCTTTAATATTTAAAAATGTGAATCTCATAATCAAAAAAACCCCAATAACCAAACCCAAGATAATACTGTTCACACTCTGGCCAAATAAAATATAATCCAGAAGTAGTCTGAGACACATCAAGTCTGTAGGACTAGGCCAAGTGACAAAACAATTTACACAAGTACTTAAAGGTGAAGACTTCACAGTTATAGGAGTAACGCACACTAATCCATGTAATTCTAATACATACACAACCAGCAATTAACAGCACCATTTTGTGTATATTCTGGAAAAAAACCCAAACACACCCAAACAAACTTCAACAAAATCCTTCCAGAACTTGTGGAAAAGGAATCAATTGTTTGTGATGAGACATTGTCAATGACAGGCTACAAAGACAATGCTTCAAAAGCAGCAGCACGACCTTCAGGCATCGTAACTTCCACAGCAAACACCCAAGGGAAAAGTTGAAATAAAAACCACAAACACTTCTTGAATGTTAATGTCTTAAGATAGAGACATTAGATACTATTTCTGGGGGAAGTTAAATTCAAGGAAAAAAATCTAAGTATTCAGAGACTAATACTAGTGTGAAGACAAATACCAGCTGGAAGAATATACTCTACTGCCTTTTAAAATTTCTAAGTATGCTCTTAAAATATACTTCCCATCTTCCAACCTATTCTGATATTCTAGCAGCAAATTTGGTCAAGAAAAATTTAGATAACCTGCAGAAACTGGTGATGAAAAGGGAAAAGAGAAATTTAAGTGCAATACTCAGTCATTTTTTAATTCTTCTTGTGCCAAAGAAAAAGTGACAGTCAAAACAGAGATCCCACTGAAAAAACACTGAAATTTACTCTGCCATTTTAATGCTGCTTATCCTTAAAAAGTAAGTTATATGATTAATGGACTGTAAATATTTAAGCAGGTTTAGATAACCAAGGATTGAAAGTAAAAAAAAAAAACCTATTCAAATTTTCAAGTTTTTCCTTTTGCACCATTCCAAGTCTCTGGAACACATTTCATGGTGTGAGGGCTATTCCCTACACATGAAGATAACTGAGGACATATTGCAGGCTGAGAGGTTGAGCTTTTCCTTCAAACCTACAGCTCAAAGCAGCACTTAATTGTTACAAATTAACAACCATAAAGCAGCTGAGTGAATGGGCAACAACAGTTGGGAATGTTTTCATGTTTGCTAAATTTGAACGGTCATAGAGATAATATGGAGTTCTGTGCTAACAAAGTAACCTCCTCACATCCTTGAAGTAGGACAAGTCATTTAAGCAATTCTTATTTTGACATTTTAAAAAGTGGAAAAGAGAAAATAGCTTTGCTGTGGTCTTGCAGTCACTCAACTGAACTGTGTGTGGGTAGACATGGCAGACAAGCAGATAAAGCAGCAGAACTTTATGTAAATTGTAACCTGTTTTAAAACCTTTTTTTTTAACTTGTTTGTCAGGCAGCCTTTAAACAGGGAGGTATTAATACTGTCCATGGCAGATGGAGACATGCTGTTTGTACAATTTTTAATTCCAAAGATAGATTAGTTTTTATGTCCAAAGTATGGTATTAGGGTCTTCATTGCAGTATAAATCCAAAAAATAACCAAAGTACTGGTATCACCTAAGCTCTTCTCCAGTCTATAAGAAAAGTCCATTTTGAAATTTCTCACAGATTCTTCCCCTGCAACTTCCTCCCAGCACACACTGATGGTACTGGTTTTCCTTTAACCCTGCTGTATTCCTTTCCATGTAGTTGACTGTCATTATCCACTGATAAAACAATTACATGGCAAGAAAATAGAGTAGTTCCATGAGCACAGAGTGTAAGTTCACCTACCAATTACTGGAGACCAGTTCTGTGAGTCTCAGGTCAATGCAACCTGACTGATATAATATACTAAATTTATGACTACTTGTAATAGTACATTTTGTCATTCAGCTGTGACAGCATTTCATAACTGAAAAAATAGCAGTGGCTTTACTTACCCTGGACTTGAGGGAACCTTCCCAATTTTCATCCACATACCTCTAGGACAGCTCCTGCATAAAGCTGTAATAATAAACAGCAGCTGTTAATGGCAAAAATAATGTAAATTACTAGTTTATATATGGTGTGCTACCTGTGGAATTATTTCTCTTGGAGGAGACAACATGCTGCCAATTACAAATAAGATCCTAAACAGAATCACAATTCCAGATGTCTCTGATTTATGCAACAATTGACTGTTCACTCAAGATACATGATAATTTTCATTTATTATACTAAAAGTAGAAAAACAGAAAAAAATGATAGTTGTACATATACTGTTGCTGTAAGCAAAGCTTAATTTTAATAAAATCGCAGTTGGACATATTACAACAGGAATTGCTAGTAATAGGAAAACTTCCCTTAACATGCTAACACAGTCTCATTAAATGAAATTTTACTTTCCATTTTAAACTCAACTTGGACAGTACTATGAAAGAATACTCAAGTGATCAAAAACACCACATTTTTTTAAAAGCTTTTTCACCACCCAAATAAAGGTTTCAATTGAAAAAGACAATGATAAACAGCTCAGATACTAGCTTGCATAATTAAAGTTCTTCTAGAATTAAAACATGAAGCAACTGCAAACATGGAGGAAAAGTAGAATAGTGATAAACTTCACTTACCTTGTCTCTATTTGTTACTCTTTAAAAAACATTCAAGAACAATTCTATCAGCCATCCAAGACTTAGGTATCAGTTTGCACACTCACTAATCCACTGAACATTTACACTGATTTTCTCATATTGACAGTTATCAGCATTTTTCTATCAAGAAATCAGTATAAAGAAGGAGACAAAGGAATAAATAGCCTTCTATCTAGTTAATTAACTATTTTATATAAGTGTATAACTAAATATACTCAAACTTAGGATAACAGTCAAACAAGCATTTCTGAATTCTCATTACTGCAAGTAATTTTTATAGTTATTTTCTTCCCTTCAAACAAGAATTTTTATGAACAAGATCACTGTAGCAATCCCCAATATGCAAGATATTTTTTAATTACTCACTACTCCGAGTTTGTAACTCCTGGGAAATGCCTGACAGAAGTTTAACAAAGAAAACAGCTCAATTATTGATGTCCAAATTTTGAGCTTGGAACTCTGCCATAATTGAAACCCAACTGTTCTGGTACAGAAAAAGTTTAGATTCATGCTGGGACAAACAGCTGCTCTCGATGGCTAGACCAGAATAAAAGAAGAATCAATTTGCTTCATTTATAACTCTAAACAAAGGTGTCTTTGCAAGAAGCACAGGTTTATTTGTGTCTCAGCCCACCACAAAAGCACCCTTGTCAATATCTGCTGCTGCTGCCACCCCATTGTGCCCAGAGCAGATGTTCTCCAACCTTCCTTGTGGGGCAGGCACTGTGCTCAAGTAGTACTGAGAACGACAGGTATCACTCAGCATGGAGGCACAGAAACATCTCGAGCCAGTTCATTACCCAATGCTTAACTCATGGGTTAGTTCATTTTAAAGTGATGCTTCACTTGTTTTAGTGCCCATGAAAGTGAGTTTAGTACTACAAGGAATGAAATAAAGATCCTCTAAACTATTACTACTGTCCATGTTAACATCCAAGGCAAATGCTGTGATGATTTCCAAGCTGATTCATGTCTGTATCTGTAACCAGAACTCACCTTCCTTTCCAACAGTTTAATAGCATGCATTCTCAGGCTTTCTATTGTGACAATATCTGAACTTTTCTCTCATCTCTTCCAAAGCATCAACTTGAGCTCAATTTTATTCAAAACTTTTTTGAAAGCACCTGAACCTCTTGTAACAGTTCATACTGATGCAATCGAGATGAATCTGCACAACTGAGAAGAGGAAAACCACACTATTGGTCATGTTTGCTTAGATGATGAAGAAAAGTGGTAATTACAGCAGAATACGACCATTTATATAAGAACTGTGCTAAATAAAAATATGTATGGTAAAAATAATTGTTCCAGTAAGTAAAAAAAAAAGGAACTTTAACTCGGGTGAAAGAAAACATTTCACCTGCTGTTAGGAAGGGATTTGAAGCAATTTTGCAAGACAATTCCAGTGGTGCCTCATTTATGCACAGATACAGTGTTGTTATCACAGTTTGTCATGGTGAAAACTCCAGAAGAAAAATTTCACTCCTGCTATGTAACCATTACTGTTTACAACCAAATGAGAACTCGGATCAAACTGAACTGCAAAAAGTAGTACCTGACACAGATTGCTCCTTGATCACAATAAAATTGTATTAGTTCAAAGGTGACAAAAAAGTTGCATAAAATACAAGCAGTTATACCTAATTTTACTATTTTAACATGTATGTCTTGCAGACTAGTTTCTCCAAACTGCTGACTAATCCTGACCCCGCCTGACCCAGGTTACAAAGTGTCACTCAAACGGGATTTGTACAGCTGTTTCCAATCAGCTGAAAAAAACCCTTCCTACCAGCATGTCTTAAGAAATTAAATGAAAGGGGCTGCCAAGGTAAAGCCACACAAGGCTGAACAGCTGCCTTATGGTAGTTGGATTCTCTCTGATATCTGTGTACTGTCCTCTCCTCACATCAAATGGTTTAAAAATTAATTAAGCTCCGAGAATAAGCAAAAAAGCACAACTTCTGACTACAGCTAAAACTCTCAAATTTTCACTCGCCTCAGGTACAAGATAATCTTCCACTAAATACTGACCAACAATTAATCTCTTTCCAATAGAAACAATTGTTTTATTAAATTCACTTTAATTTTGATTTCATATTATGATATAAGCAGATCTGCTGAAGAGACCTCCTGATGTCCTATCAACTCAGACTATTGTTTTATTTCACACACATCAGGAAAACAAGGATATCATTATTCTTCACAGCCAAAGTTGCTTGGTATGTGCAAACTGCTACTATTGAAAAATAGGGTGAATTACCTCTTTTTTTTCAAAGGCATGCAAATTAATTGTTACTGTGCTGCATCCACCTACTCAGAAAGCAAAACAACATATTTATCAATATTTGTTTTTCTGAGAAATTAAGTTACAACAAAAGGAGATTTTCTGGCAAGTTTCTTGTGCTTTTTCCTAAACTCCACCAGTTTGTGAGTTTTACAAGAAAGCTAAATTGCTTAAAAAGAACATACACTGAGATATAAACCATAAAATATTTTCTCTTCTATAGGAGACAATGCAAGGTATTGACATGAACAGTTCAAAGTTTTCAAAAATCACTCTAGTCTTTCTTTTTCCTGGAGGCAGACCATGAGTAAGAATCTATGCGTTAACAGGGAACAGTCAGAAAGCCTCACTTCCAGGAACATTATGAATTACTGCTCTGTAATACAGAAAACCAGTAAGGTCATTGCTACACACACATCATTCCAAACTGGTGTCATCAGTAAATTTAGCGACAAAGCAACTTCTCACACGGACAACTCATTACCTTGTGAAGGGAGAAGCCAAACCATCAAAACCCAGTTATGTGATTCAGTGCTATTCCTGGGATCAGTGGGTTATATTACAAGCAAATTCCTCTGTACAAAGCTGAAGCAGAATCTGAGCTCTCATTAATTTCCGGAGAAGAAAATTCCAACTGAATATAAGGGTTAAAAAGAAGTCACAATGAGGATGTTTAAGCACTGAAATAATTTACTAAGAAAGGCTGTAGAATCTGTATTCTTGGAAATCCTCAGAACTCTGAATTCTGCTTTGAGGAGGAGACTCAGCTTTTTCATTCTGTACACACAAAACACAGTTGTGCATTACTGTTACATTCTCCAGCATACACAAAATGTGTCATCCACTTAAGTGTTTTACATTTGGTGTTAAACAATATCCTCCTTGCAGGATTATACCAATGTTTCAAAATCCACTTCCAAAACAACTTCTGCTTCTGGCAGACCATTTTTGTTAACTTTGCTCTATGAAATGGTTTGGTGGAAGGTCATGTGAGCAACAGATCTGGAAAAAGGGTGAGAGAGAAAATGCAGAAGCTGAACCACCACCAACTTTGGATCTCTGGGACTGCAGCCTGGACATGATGGTGTGAATGCCCAGCCTGAGTGGTGGTGGAGGGTGGAGTGGAATAGGAATGAGTGGCTCCTGTGAACAGGCTCTCACCTGGGCCTGGCGAGCAGAATTAGAATTATACAAGTGAGTAAATGGAGACAGAAAGTTGACAGTTCAGGTTTCAGTTTTGGAATATGCCATTTGATTCTATCTAAGTATCTACTTACCTCTAGAAGCAGTAACCCTGAATTCTCTTTAATTTTCCAGAATGTGTTTTATATTATAAAACAAAGCATCTTAGAGTTGCAAATAAAAGAATGAGATCTCACGAGATCTATTTATTTGACCCTGCACGTTTCATTAATTTTGAGACCTTTTATTTGTGAAGTTTTTTCAACAAATGTAGCGTCAAGTGCCAGTACTTTCTCTAGATGAGGGTCAGCCTTAATTAGCTAAATTTATTCCATTCACCAGCACATCAACAACTTAAAATTGTATTTAGCAAATTCACATTTGCAGTTTCCCAACTCTTTTTTCTTTCCCTGATAAGATTCAACAGAGGTCTTCCATAGGTAAGGCTTGCCCTATTACAGACAGATAATGTGTTTTATCTTACTTCGTTTGACAGAGATGAACCTTTGGGGAATCAGAACCAAACAAAAGATGGTGAATTTCTGTCTTAGGCACTGACTAGGTAGCTGCACCTTCCTTATCTAGGACTACTGTTTGTCAACATTAATTTCCACTGCTGATAACAGCAGGTACAGAAGGAAGCGAAAGAGGACATGGTAAAGTTCTTGAGAAGGACATCCACTGCAGCACATTTTTAATAGAAGGGATGGTTGTGCACAATATTCTTAAGCAACAGTACTCTGGTAAGAGACTTTCCCAATCAGAGAGAACACAGTCACCTCAATTCCCTTAACTTCCACATCAATATTGTCCATAAAATCATTCCTATATGAACTGTATGGGACACTTCTTAGTTAAAAGCAAACTTTAAAAAGAGATCATATGACATTAGCCTTAATTACAGAGTTCTGATTATTTGATTGTTAAATAAAACATGCTGCCATTGAATTACACTATTTTTAAAGTTACACTTGGTAAAGAACAATGAACCATTTGTATGTTCTATGTTAGAAATAAGGAGTACAGTTATGTAAAAGCACAATTTGATTTTTTACAAAATAGTCAAAAGACTTTACAGAGCACATCAAAAGACAGAAAAAGATGTGGCTTTTGAGAAACAGCTGGAAGTAAACTTAAGCTTACATTCCACCACTGAGACATCAATGTGTTCTAAGGAGTTCTGTTTTTAACCATAGAGTTAAAAACTAAGAGAAGAGACTGCTTCACTGAAACTACTCACATTAAGAGCCTCTGGCAGAACAAGCAGGCAGCCAACAGTAATTTGAGTGTAGCACTTTAATTAGTGAAATGAAAAGAAAAAAAAAGTCCTGAAAAATGAGCATAAATTGGGTTACACAGGAGTAGCCTGAAGCAATAAAAGCACTTCAAGTTATTCTACTTCCAGTAATTACTGTGAGTTTTGTGAATTATTTTGAGTTTTCAAAAATAAGTCTCAACGAGAATGTCATTTTATTCCTCCTTGTAATTCATAACAGCACATATAAGAAGCCTGTACATCTGAAAGGGTGGAGTTTAAAGAAAGCTTTCCATTTGATTTTTTCTTTTAAATAAAAGTAGCACATAGTGATAATGACACAGGTCATGTTTACCACTAATATCACTGCAAATAGTTATTTCATTTCCTGGAAGGGTCTAACACTTGCTCCATGCAAAGAACAGGTTTTAACTTATGGTCAAACTACACAAGGAGAATTGTAATGGATAATATAAAATAACTTGTTCTGAGAAAGAGTTTCTGAATACATACTCATCTGCTTCCTAATAACATTTAATGGCCTGAGTGACAATTTTGTTATGGGTGACAGCTAAGGTAGACTACAGAGATCTGAACTTGTATGGCCATGATTTTTACCTTTCAGTGAAATGAAAAGTAATCTTTGACTCAGAACAGACCAAGATGAACATTTGCAGCAACTTATCACATAGGCTAAACAGGTTTAATTCAATCTTCTTTTGTGTATCATCCCTCACCACAAACCCTCCCAGACTGTGTGATACTATGCAGAAACAGGTGATGAATGTGGAAGAAGGAGTTCAGAGTCAGGCTTTGCTTTCAACGGAGTACAAGTTCTGTGGTTTCGCAGTATTGAAACAGACCAAATTGTTCGTGCCTTAAAACGACTTCCCACAGTTTCAAGTAGGAAGGACTTTGAAGGAAAAAAACGACTCGATGCAGTGGAAACACCTTCCCTTAGCAATGCCCAAGCACCCGATAAAGTACAGCGCTGGTTACAGTGTGGCCCTGGGGACCAGCTGTGCAAACACGGCCGTGCCACACCTGATCGATCCACCTGCAGGGCAGACACTGTACCCAGAGGGCCAGAAACCCACAGCAAAAATCGAGGAAAGGTTCTGCTGCTCTGCTCTCACGTTCCCCCCATCTTCCAGAGTGTTTTAGTCGGCATTCTTGGGATTTTCTCCCCAGGTGGTTCTCCCTTTTCAGCATTTTTCAAGATGTTGAGAAAACACAATACTTCAAGTCCCTAAACACCACTATTTTCTACATCTCATCCGCTCTGTTTGTCTAATGGGGTTATGTCCATAGCCTTGCCTCAAGTTTGAAAGGAAACTTTTGTATTTAATGTGTGGGAAGAATATCAAGGTGCAAATCTCTCCTCTTAGACTACAAAAATGCATTTCAGGTTTTAGTACTTTGTATTGTTACATCTATCACAAATTTGGTGAAAAAGAATCCTAAACTCCTCATTATCTTAGCAATGCAGAGGCTGGATATTTCAATAAATTATTAATCCATGCTTTGACAGTTTAGCGTATTTTGATTAACCTGAACACAGGCAAGAAAACTGCTAAAAATCTCAGGATTTTAGACTTTTTGCTTACATTTGTGGAGTGGAGCAGCTATTACCCATCTCCATGGAACTTTAGAATAATGCATATAGAGTTCTGTATCACTGTTTGCCTTGTTTCACAGTAGAATCATAAATGATGTAGAAATAGTGTACCACAGACACGTGTGATGTTACCCATCACAACTTGCCATCTGAACCATCCATGTTCATGACTCTTTTGCCTTTTTCTTTCTGCTTACACCTGATGTCATGTTTTCTAAGCCACCAAACACCATAACATTACAACATGACAAATTTGACAGTAGAAATTTAAAATGCTGAAATTCAACACACCTTAGTGAACAAAAATGTATTTCAAAGCTCCATTTAGACATATTGATAACTTTTATGGGTTGTAGCAATCCTGCACAGTGCAACTGTGAAATTTCATGTCTTGCAAATTTTATCACAGAGCTGATTTTGAAAGTCAATTTGGATTCTGACACGCATATATCGATAAATCTAAGATTATAATACACAATTAATGGAATATGCTTATAGCTGTGTCTGAAGTGATCCCACAGACTGAGTGAAGCTGCAGATGGAGTGCAGCTATTTTCAGCTACTGCAAAATATGGACAATCTCTCCTGCTACTACAATTTCACGCACAGTTTGCTTCACCTCCATTTCATCCTTCCCCGTTTTACACCCCAGCAGAGAGAGCTCTGCATCTGACAGACCGAGGCTTAAAACTTGCAGCTGTCTAAGGCAATACTGTTTAAGTCAGCTTCTGAATTGGTGTGAAACTGCATATAAAATCTCCAGAGGAGGAGGAAATAACCAAAACATGTTTCTATTCTACCCACAGTCCAATTTTGAAGCAATTAAAATATTTCACTGGACAGGTGTCAGCAGAAGTTTGGAGCAAGACAAAGTCTGTGTGATATGAGCACCTCATAGCTATTTCCACAATGTCAATTCACAAACTACTGGACCAATAACAAAACCAGGATTAATAAACATTTTTCAAGCTATGAAACAGTTCAAATCTGTAAACATCTCATTTGAGGTTGCACTGATATTATGCAGCACAAAGTATTTTTAGCCCTGAGGATATTTCACAGATCATTTGTGAAAAGTGGCAATTACATAAAAATTCTCAGATAGATGTGCTATCTCCTTAAACTTTAAATTCTCATTTAGAACTCAGGCACAAGTCATGCAGTAAATTAACTCTTGCTTTCCCTGTTTCCAGTGTTTGCCACATACTTGCAAAGAGAATTAGATTTGACTCCTGAGGCCAGCCCTGGGATTCTTATAGTTTGCAGGTCTGTTTGTAGCACAGACTATGAACATGCTGTGCCACATCACGGGAACAAACATTTGCTCACACAGCAAACAAACTCCATCATGGTACCGCAATCCTGGCTCAGGAAGAAAAAGACTCAAGCACTCTGAGGATGTTCAAGCTTGTGGCCACAGCATCAGCAAACCCCAGAGCATCCCTGCTCTGAACTTGGCAACACACAGGGCTGCAAATCAGCAAGTCAAACATCTTACATGAGATTCAGGTTTTCAGAGTAAGAGTAAAAGTTCTACAAGCAAGAGGGTATGAAAAAAACCCTTCAAGACTTTCGACATCCATTTACTCTTCACTATTAAATTTCCATTAGAAAGAAAGGGGAAAACCACAGCAAAAGGCAGCATTCAGCTTTTCTAGTCTGCAAGCATATAATGAAAATTCTTATTTAGCAAGAAGCTATATAAATTACATTGGTACTTCTCATATAACAGCAAAATCTTAAACTCAATTCCAGACAACTGTTGCAAACAGCACTATGTTAAAACACAAGTCAATCCAAAATGTGATGATTCTGAACACAATCTGTTGAAATAATATTAATAGTCATTTCTTCAAACACTAATTTTCCACTAGGTGGACTTCAAGAGATGTTGCAGAGTACAAGTTAAAAAAAAAAACCAAAACCACAAAACAATCACCAAATCTGAAAAAACACATTTCTAAGAAGTCGTAACAGTATAGAAAATTTCCACTTTCTGAAACAGCATTCATAAGAATATTAGACATGATGCTAATAATCAACCACACAATCATAATGTTAACTCATATTTCTATTCATGCACACCATATGTAAAGCCTGCATTCAATCTCAGATATCAAAATGCCATCATAATCACTCCCATAATTCAAGCTAATGCTTACTATATGAGCTCCAAATCTCAAGGACCATTTGTATCACATTTCTTCAGAAATGTCATGGAAGTAAGAAAACAAAGCAATAACCCAAATGTACACTGCTCACATTTATTTTAAAGCTCAAGCAGGAAGTGAAAGTGGGAAACCAACAGAAATAGATTAAACCCCCAACAATTTATAATATCTCTTGCTTCCTGTGAAGGGATTTGCCAAACAACCTCAAGACCCTGTCCTGCTCCATGCTATTTATTTCATTCATCATGACTAAAATAAATAAAAAAATCAGACTAAAAATATTTATAATGTGAAGTCCTGACCACAAAATGGCAGTTTTTTAGCCTTACACAGAATGTACGATTCTCCACACAATGAAACCCAGGTCTGATTCAGGAAATTCAGAAGAATACCTATTGATTTAAATTCTGTTCTTTGATCCAATTTTTATTGATGAGATGTTTACAATACAAACTAAGTTATACCCTTGAGTAAGTTACTGATAAATTGTAAGACAGCTTTTTTCCTCAGAAGTCACACGGACAGAAATGGAACATGACTCCCCTAGGTTATTTTCACAACAAATGACAACAGGAATTGCGCTGTTCCTTAAGTTCTTGTGCTACACCTTATGCACAAAGGCAAAACTGTAAGAGTATTACCTGTACAAATAAAAGCATCTGTTCCTCCCAAGAGGACAGGAAGCCTTCCTGCTGCCACCACAACTGTTTCTGAGCACAGCTCAGCTGGAGACCCTTTCCTACTCTGCCATTCCCTGGTAGTACATTTTGTTAGGTTTCATTCTGAAACTTCAGTTTTTGTGTATGCACAAATATGTACATATATATATATATTCTCCAGGGACAAACTTTCCTTTATAAGGGTCATGTATCTAGCAAAGAAAAAGCCTTAGATACCCAATCCCATGCAGATTGTATTATTACTTTGTCAATACATAAACCAGAACAATTTACAGCTTAATATCTCCTAAGAGCCTACTAATTATTAATTATCTGAAAATCTCAAACATTTGCTTCTTGATACTTAATATAGTGTACCTAACACTGTAAACAGTGATTTTATGAAATCTTTTTTAAATATCATGTTGAATTTAACTGATGGGAGAAACCTGCTAGATTTTCTCATTAATTTCATGTTCTCAGTTACTTCACTATTTCCTAGCCATTAAAAATAATTTCAGCATCTCTTCTTGAAATATCTACTTTCCTGATGTTTGCCCTCAATATATTTGAGGGCACTCTTAAATCCATTCCCAAGATGTCCAGCTGTTCTCTGGGCTGCAGAAAGGAGCTGGGCAGAGCTGCTATTGTCAGGTTTGTGCCACCTCAGGAGCTGCCCTGGCAGCTGCACCAGCCTTTTGTTCCTCGGGCTGAGCTGAACTGCCCTGGCCATCACACTACGGGTCAGTGACCAAGCAAGAGCCCTGGTCAGTAACATCAGTCTCCTTATCCTCTTCTTTTGCCCTCTGCAAATCCCACACGCTTTCCCCTTCACACAAGCTGGACATAATTTGCAAATATGGTCACTTCACACCAGAGAAGGGCTGCCAAAGAACCAAAGATTCCCCTGTTCACACGGGGACATTATTTTAGAGCAGTATGGCAGGTTTGCAAATGTGGACCCTATATATGCATATTGAGCTATGAATAAATGTTGCATTTTCCTCTTCAAATTATAATGCAGATTCTCATAAATTTTTAAAATGAAGTTTCATAAACATAACTTAACACATTAAATTATTCCACAAAGGATTTGGTCCAAAACTCACCTTTCTAGTTTCCAACTGAGCTTCCTCTTGGCAGCACTCCCTGCAGAATGGATCCAACTGATTCAGGTTGAACTGTCCAAGCAGATTGCAGGAACTGCACAGCAAGTTACTGGAGAAGCCCAGCTCTCTGCAAGCCTCTGATGACAGCTGTGCTCCATACACACTTACCTGAAAGTCAGGACAATGCTATACGTTAGTATTAAACTATTCTTTTAAAGAAGACTTTAAATGTTTAATGATTGGAAAGAGTAAGTATTGAGACTGTTTTACAGTAATGCCCAATGATCAGCCCACAGGTTCAAATTACCACCCTATTCTGAAATGGTCTTTAACAGTCAATTCAAAACACTCACAATATGTACACTTTGAAGTGTCAGACCTGCCAAAAGTAATTTATATACACCTCTGATAACTCTACTGTTTTCCCATTTACAAGTCAAGACAAAAATCCAAACCTAATGAATCAGCTGAAATGGACATGGCTCCAGCTTTCCAAAGCCTGCTCTGTCCAAACAATTTCTGAAAATTTCGTATCAGGAAAGAAACACTTGTAAAGTAACAGCTAAGTTTGGGAAAAACACAACCAGGGAGAGATGAAACGGATCAAACTGTTCAACACAGGCAGGATTGTCACACAGTACAAGTGGAAGTGTAGATAAAACTCTGCAATTCTGATTTTTTAGTAATACATTAAACTATGCAATGCAATTCCACGGCTTCTACATAAAACACCAGTTCTGCTTCTTATGGGCAGCAAAACCAATGTAACCAACTGTCACAGCACTTAAATGACATTTGGGGTTTGTTTTCATGGAATCATTAAGGCTGGGAAAGACGTCTAAGGTCATGATTGAGTTCAGCCATTAACGCAGCACCACCATGTCCACCACCAAACACCCCAAGTGCCACATCCACACACCTTCTGAGCACTTCCACCACGTCCCTGGGCAGCCCTTTCTAATACCTGACCAGTTTTTCAGCAAAGACATTATTCATAATTTCCAATCTAAACCTCCTCTGGTGCAACCTGAGGCCACTTTCTCTCATCCTGTCCCTTGTTACCTGGGTGAAGAGACCAGCCCCACCTCACTACAATCTCCTTTCAGGTAATTGTAGAGAGCAAAGAGGGCCCCACTGAGCTCCTCTTCTCCAGGCTAAGCCCCTCCAGCTCTCTCAGCTGCTCCTCATAACACTTGTGCTCTACACCCTTCACCAGCTCTGCTGCCCTTCTCTGCACTTGCTCCAGCACCTCAATGTCCTTCTGCAGCAAACACACATTCCCACTTTGCCACACGGGGATTGCTCACAGCCTGCCTTAAAACCTTCCCTTCCAGCTGCTTGCTTTACAGGTGGAAAAGGGAGAGGGGAAATTAAGAAAGGAGATAAAGGAAGCAGTTTTCTCAGCTGCTTCCCAGTCTGGGTGAAAGACCTCAAGCAAAACCTGCCACATCCAAAGCACCAACCCCATGAGCACCACTGTTGGCAGATGAGCAAGGTGGCACCACCACAGTGGACCAAAAGGTAACAGGCCCAGGGTCAGGAGAATTATGCTGGGCCAAACAGAAAAGCACAGAATAAAAACTAAGTTTGCCATTCAGCAAATCAGACTTCTCTTCACATTCACACATCACCTAATCTGTCTTGGATTGCAGATCATCTATAGCATATCCAAATAAAGCAGAGACAAAGCCCATTCCCTGCCCTGAGGTGGCCAACCCCCTGCGGAAGGACAGACGTGGCACTGACGTGACAGGCAGGAAAATGTGTATTGGGCCCCTCGTTATTATGTTTCTCTGTATCTGCTATAAAAAAGGTTAAAGCATGAAAAGTAAAATATATGAAAAACTATTTTGAAATCTCTGTTCTGTCAGGAAAATATTTTTTTCTTTCTACAAGACACTGATTAAGTAATTTCTCTGTATGACAGCAGCCAAGCAAAAATGGGACCCTGTTCTACTGGAATAATCTAACATTTGTACTGGCAGTAAGAAATATAACAGTGGTACAAAAAAAATCTAAGAAAGATGACAAACACTGCCAAAGATACATTTTAATTACTGTTCACTTATTAAATTAATCATGGTAGTACCTAAGGCAGTTTTCTTGCACCTTGCTGTTTGCCATTCACCCCTTTTATGCTTTCATCTTTTCCTCACTTTCGGATCTGTTTGTTGCCCGTAACGAAAACACAAACCGACAGTGTCTGTTTATGTGGTGCTTTATTTGGGCCCAGGGAACCTGAGGACTATCATCCCAAGTCAGGATTCCAAAGATTCTCATTTTTAACTCAGTATTTATACATTTTCAAGAGTTGCTTACGCGTCTAAACATACATATTTCAGTTAGAGACCAGTTACATACA
>JAWWEV010000004.1:14528348-14543459 GCA_035583235.1 Hafferia zeledoni
GGCGGTCGGTTGCCGAGCAGCGCGCGCAGGGGCGGGAGACGCGGCGGGGCCGGGCCGGGTCGGGCTGAGCGGGCGGCGGGAGCGGCGTGTGCGCGGTGTGTGCGGTGTGTGCGGCGATGTGAGAGCGGCCGCCGGGCCCTGGCCGCCACCACCACCGCACTCCCTCCGTCCCTTCTCGCCCGCGCCGTCCCTGCGGCTCCCGCCGGCCCCGCGGGCCGGGTCCCGCGTTATGTCGTGATCCCGGGCGGGCGGCGCTGCTGCTGCTGCTCATGGGGCTGCTCAGGATTATGCTGCCGCCCAAGTTGCAGCTGCTGGCGGTGCTGGTGTTCGGGGTGGCCGTGCTGTTCCTGGAGAACCAGATCCAGAAGCTGGAGGAGTCCCGCGGCAAGCTGGGTGAGCGGCGGCGGGCGCGGCCGGGGCAGCCCGGGGGGCCGGGGGAGCTCGGGGGGCCGGGGCAGCCCGGCCGGCTCGGCCCCCGCACTCTGCGGAACCCGCCGTGCCCGCGGCAGCCTCGGCCTCCAGTGCGTGTGTGTGTGCCCTGCGAGACCGGGAGACCTGGCAGAGGTCGGGGCTGGGAGGGTAAATATCCCTGTGGGGTGTGTGTAAGTCGGGGTTGCTGGAGCAGCAGCGGCCTCGAGTGCCTCCTGACAGCACCGGGAAGGGACGGGGGAGCCGCCGTGGGGCCGAAACCATCCAGCGCTGCTGCTGCTGCTGGTGCTGCTGCAGCCAATTGTCGTCTTCTGGTTTTTACTTCAGTTGTTTTACTAACGCTTGGCATTGTAATGGAAAGCACGGGGTAAAAAACCCCAGGAAGCTAAAGACATTGCGCCTAATGACAAATGGGTAATTTATTTTCCTCTCGTTGAATGTAGGATGCAATTTTCTGCGGGTACGGGGTGTAGTTAGTGGTATCCTAGACTGTGACTGAGCTATAGTTACACACAATAGTGGTGAACTTGAAACCTCCTGTGGAAGATTTCTTTTTCTTTTCCTGTCTTAAAGAGATGTTTTTAGAGTAATGCCTGCCTGGCAGGTAAAATTTTAACACTTTATCTGTTGTACATAAGGCTGTAAAACTTATAAAGATTTTACATTACTTAATTAAGAGCCTCCAGAATGTGAAAAATCACCACCCCGAACCTAGTTTGTGGTGCCAAGGAGTTGTAAAAACAGAGCACTGAGACTTCTGGTGTGTACAAGAGCAGGAGGTGGTTTGCAGACATTGTTGATTGCTTCTCATATTATTTGACTGTACTAAGATATATAGACTGAACACTTTAAGACTGTAGGAATAAAAGTGCACATCATGTTCCTTCTGGTGTTAAAACTAAAACTGGACTTTGAGTGACATGGAAAGTTTAACAATGAGCTTTCAACAGAGCCAGAGTCAGCATAACTTAATGTCGAGCTGTATGAATGCCATTGGGATTTTCCTTCAGAGCATTTCGTTTCCACTTTGCTCTCTCTGATCTGGATATTGGACATTAGGACCCTGGAAATTGCAGGGGTTGACTCCTGGAGCTGAGGGATGCCCTTACTCTGCATATTTTTCAGCTGAAAGTTTGTATCATTTATAATCAAGGCATAATTTTTGCAGGGTCTTAATAACTGTAAACAAATATTTGGAGAAGAAAATGAATGAAATTGGAAGATAATTCAAACAGGTGTTAACACAGTGCTCAAGGTTCAGTGGAATTTTGAATCCATCTGCTTTGAACTGTTTGGTACTATGGCTTCAGTGCCTCTGTTGCTGACTGTGTGTGTTGCTTTAGGGAAAGCTGCCTCCTGGCATGAAAAGAATAATGTAATGCATGTGAGAATAAAGAATTTTGCTGGTAAAACTTCCTCTTCCTTCTCAATATATGTGTAATGGGCAGGTTTAAGTTACATATTTAGAGGATTAAAATACTCAGACAGCTTATACTGCTTTGGGACAACAATCTAATTACTATCTTTTGCTGAATTTATTTCTTAAGGAGAGGGGAAAGGTATTGTGAAGTTTATGAAAGGTAAGAAGGAAAGATTTGTGAGCACCTTACTAATGATTCTCTAAAACCTGTGGAAGGAAGGAGTAAAAAGGGCTTTCTGCAGCAACTTTGAACTTGGGTTCTTTTTTTTTTTTTAGTCTGAGAGCATGCTTTGTTAAAACGCTTCTAGCTGTCTGCATGTCTCCCTTTTTACGTGTTTGGTATGTATTTTATGACCAGTAAATGTTAAGGTTTCATCACAGCTATTTTTCTGCCACATGGTTGGTAATATTTCTACTGAGCTGTAATATGGAGAATGGAATTCAAGTGCATTAGGCCAAGTAGTGACATTGATTTGGAGAAAACCAATCTTTCTCCCTGCCCCCTAAAAGATTGGAGGGGGGAAGGGTGTGAAGAGGCAGTGATACTGTGATTTCATGGCAAGGACAAAGTGGCTCTTTGGGTCTTTCAGTCCTGTTTCAGTGGACGCTTTATGTCAGAAGTCTCCTTGCAAGTCATTTGGGTTCTGGGTTTTGGGCTATGCCAGGGTTTGAATTGATCTATCATATGATAAACTGTCATGTTGGAAAGTACTTGTAAGAGTTAGACATTGATTAGGAGAACCAAATGACTTCAGATTCCATAGCAAATAACATAATTGTGCAGTATTATCAGCAGTTCTAATAATATTCAGCCATACTTTGTGACAGAAAGGGCTTTGTCCAATTTCTTCACATATGAGCAACTCCAGATCCTGTACTGAACAGCTGAGGAGCTTAATTTCAGTTCAACAACTTTAAATATCTTGCCTATAATGTGAAATTGGAGAATGTTTCTGGGTGAAAAAAGAATGGGAAACTCTTTTCCCTTATGTAGATAAAACTCAGTCACCCTGGCAAACTTTTCTTTTTTGAGAACTATAGGAGATAGAAGTAAATGACCATCACAAGTGCTGCTGCTTTGTGTCTCTGTGATGACATTATGATGATCCTAATATAACTTAAAAAGGTATTTTTAAACCTATGGCCTTCTTCATATGAAAGATAACTCTGTAATTAAGGGTTGGACTCGATGATCTCAGAGGTCTTTTCCAACCCAATCAATTCTATGATTCTATAATTAAAAAAAAATAAAGAAAAATAAAATAGTCATTGTAACTTCTTTGCAGCTCTTTTTAAATAGCCTGTAGTGGTGAGGTCGCAAGCAGACCCCAGTGATAACAGTTTGAAGTACGTTTTTTGGTGAGATTTGTACATACAGCTATTAATCTTTCATATTATTTTCAAGTTTACATGTAAGGGCAGCTAAATTAGGATTCTCTCCAGACTAAGCTGGCCCTGATTGCCAGTGAGAACTTTATTTTTTGTTTAAGCCTGGTGTAGGTACCTTCCCATTAGCTCTAGGAATGCGCAGCCCTAATAGAGAATATTGCCCATGGAAGTCAATTGTTGAGGTTTCACTGTCATTCTTGGAACAGAAATAATGTCTGAATCTCCCTTTTGGTTTTTGAAAGCCCCGTGGGTGCAGCTCAGCCTTTGGTATAAACTGCCTTAGTGCTAAACATGCCTCGTCCTGCCCTGACATTGTATTTGTGGTGAGCTGGATCTACAAATTATCCAGCTGGAAGCAATCCATCCCTGTCTTCCCTTCCATCCCCAAAGTTTTGTGATTTATTGGTGGGGAGAAGGAAGAGGGAAGTTTGTACATGTTGTAGTTCTTCTGGTAAAGTCATAATTGTATTCTACAACAGCAAGTACTAGAAGCACTTCGAGTTTGACCAGAGTAGTGGGAGAAGACAGTGCCTCATTCAATGATTTGGGTCTGTAGAACTGATCAGAGAAGGTGAGGACAGGAGACGGAGATGGGGAAGGATTGCTCCTTGCCAGGGTGTAAGTGAAGTAATAATGCTCTTGTAACAGCAGTTTAGTGATACTGCATTTTGGAAACAGTCTGTATCTGAGAAACATAATATACCATAACAGGGAAAGCAAGGATTGAACCTGCTTCAGATCATGCTGAAACACTTCTTAGCTGTAATGTGGGAGTATTTCTTCTGCTGAGTGATAAACAAACTTACAGCTCATGTCTGCTTAATTGAGCACCTTGAATTCAGCATACAGAATTCTGTGATTTGAAAGAAATTGTTAGTATTTTACTTTTTTTTTTAATTGTTTAAAAATGCATAAATAATTTGAAAGGCTAAGGCTCTTCCTAGTCCCAGGGGCAAAAAATTAATTAATGATTGATTACCAGATTTTAAACATTTTTAAGGTAGTTTCTTAGTGCCTTGCTGGGGTAGTGTCTTTCTAAGCACTGTGCAAGTTCCTAATAAACCACTGTTACTTTGAAGTTAAAGGATTTAACTTCCCAGTGATTAAATCTCATGCTTTATAGAAATACAAGATTTTCTGGTTTTTTTGGGATGTTGAAATGATAGGCATCTCTTGTTTCCTTCATTTAGAAATAAAAGAATCTCCTGTCAGTAGGCCTGCCAGTTGCATGTTTGGAAGATCCCTCAGAAGACTTCCCAAATTGTCCTTTGTAATATGGCGTGCGTGGTTCCGTAGTATATTGTTATTTATAATTGAACTTCATTTATAAAGAGGATTTTTGGCAGTTTTGGCCACACACAGCTATGCAAATGATTTCCTAGCATTCCTTTGAATATCTCCCTCTTACCCAGTAGTTATTATTTGCTGCTGAGTAGCCCAAGGCATTCTTCCAGAACGTGTTTCATTGTATAGCAGGTTTCCTGAAATAAGAGTTTTAAGGCCGATTCCTCAGTGCATGTCCGGCCAGTGGAACTTTTGTCCACTTTGTCCAGCTGGTTCTATCATACTTTTTCATTTGGTTCCTCTTCACCATTTCCCTTCATCACGCCTCCAGTTGATCCAGACAGTTTCAGAATAAAGTACTCCCATACTACGCTTGAAATTCCCATGGAAAAGTGTGATATAGAGCAATTAAATAATTTTTAAAAAATTTATTATATTGCTGTTTGTGTTTTTATATTTATTTTTAACTTCTTGGAAAATAAATGTTGCAGCTGCTGCTGTTATATTTTCTGTGAAATTGGTGATGTCTGAATTTTGACTTTTGCAGAACTCTGCACCTTCCCAAGCACACACATCTCTGTGACTTGATCTTACCCCTTTCACTGCTACCTCAACAGCTGGTTCTAACAGTGGAAATAAGAGGCATAACTTTTTAATTTCTTTCCTCCTCTGAAAGGCTGCACATGAGAAGCTTTAGTATTTTTGTACCTTGTTTTCAGGCCTCATGCTTTTAGTGAAATAGCTTTGAGAACTGGTGATGTGAGAGCTGTGCCTTCACTTCTAATAGCAGATGCTGTGCTAAAGAGTCATCTGGCATGGGGATATTTTTGTTAGATAATATTGAGGGCAGTTCTAAGAGATGAAATGGACTTGAGAAATCAGATAAAGCGAGAGCCTCCAGTCATGGGCAGTGGTGGATGAGGGAATCACCAGGGAAGCTACTCTGTCTTTCAGATTCTCCATTGAAAAGGGAGGTTTGGGCCAGTACATGTTACTTTGTAACACAAAAATGTAAGTTGGAGAGTGCATAGCATTGCAATACCATTCTCAAGGGAATCCTGGAAAAGAGCAACGTTGACAATCACCTGTTAAGAACAGAAAAGCTTTTTTGGTCAGCCAAAGAAATGTGAGTGCTGTGCTCTTCTTCATTGTGAATTGATGCGGTGTTACAGAATTGGTACTGATAACTAACTGTGAGGTGGAGTATCAGTTCAGGGCTGAGAACCTCAGAAGAAGGTGTGCAAGGAGTTCTACAAACTGTTCTTCCCTATCATTGTTTTTCTGCATAGGAGGGGAGATTGAGTTATTTCAATAGTGAAACACCTAGCAGGTGTTAGTATTGTGTTTTGCAGTCTAAAAGGAAAAGTGGAAATGATTTTCCAGCACTACTGGAAATCAGGAAAAGCTGCTTTTGATGCCTTTATTTACTCTGTGATAAAGGAACTAAAACAATGGCATTATGGTATAATGCCACGCCAATACTCCCTTTGTTTTCCTTGTCTACTTTCTACTTCTGAGCATGGTGAAAGTAAGTAACTAAAATTTTCATGTCTGCAGTGCTCCTCTGAAATCCAACAACTGGAAGTTCCTGCGTCTTTTTTCGACATTATCAAAGGAACTGGTTTAAAAGACAGCAAAACCCTAACAAAACCAGAGACTTGCAAATACTCCACTACGTTAAAATTGACTGGTTGTGCATTTTATATGTGTATGTGTATGTATTTATGTGTGTAAACACATAAAATCTATAAATATTAAAAAAAACCTGTCCAAAATAGACCTTGTTAAACTACTTAAACTTCGGAGTTAGCGTAACAGATCTTTGCTTTCCAGGTTGTCATTGTTGTCCAGGGAAGTTGTGGATGTCTCATCCCAGGATGTGTTCGGGGCCAGGTTGGATGGGGCTTTGAGCAACCTCATCGAGTTGAAAGTGCCCCTGCCCATGGCAGTGGGGTTGGAACTGGATGGTCTTCAAAGTCCCTTCCAACCCAAGCCATTCTTGATTCTGTGCACAGAGGAAGTGAAATAAATGGTATGACTTTTTTTTCTTCCTTATTTCAGAAAATTGACATAATTATAACTGGATTTTTTTTTTTTACACAGCTTTATATTGCCCCTGGCTGTTGAAGTTAGGGACATTTGAGCAGTTCATGAGTAAGTAATTTCCATATCTACTGACTGGCAACCATGAGTCACTCACTGCTAGACTTATCCTGGCCAGACCACTCTTCTGAGTGCCTTCCCTCAAATTCTTGCTCCTCTTTTGGAATTAGCTGGCTTTTGCATATGGAATCCTCCATGTATTATCACTTCAGTGGATCAAAAGACAGCCTTTTTGTGTAACTGTGTGCAATCTGTAGTTTTTGTCACTTATCTGAAGTGTATTTAAACCTTGTCAAAGCAGTATTAAAATAGTGGTAAGTGCTTTACTTGAAATCTGTTTATGTATCTGAAATACTAGCCTGGCAGAAATAATGGAAGTTCCACGCTGTAGAAAAATAGCTGAACTAGGATGTGTATTTGCTTTACTTTTTCAACTAGAAATAAAAGATAAAAGGCTGACCAAAAGGGCTCTAGTGTGGAGAGAGGCATCTGAAATTTGGCCAGCTGGCTTTCATAAATATGTACAGACTTTTAGCTGCAGTCTGTCCTACTCACTGTCTGATGGGAGACAGGCAGTATCTTCATCAAACCCTTAGTTTTGTGTGGCCCTCAAGTCCATCAGTTCTGTTGGATTTGCCAATGCCCTAAAAACCTGTGGCCTTGAGAAGCTGTTGTGTTGAAAGCCCAGCATCTGGAGAACTGTGGCATTCAGAGAAGTCTCCTCTCACTTAGGAGAGAAAAGCAATCCCTGGAATTGGCTCAGCTGGTTCCTCGCCACTTGACCTTTAAGTTTTGGAGAACTCAAGTCCCTCCGTTTGACATTCCTATCAGTAATTGCCTGTATTGAAATAACTGCTAGTGCTGATTTTAATTGATATGCCCAGGCACTTCACTAAAGATATCAAGTCTTGATGCTTGTGGAAGCTTTCATGTTGCACAGATTTGTATGGGTTTGTGTCAGGAATATGCTGACTATCAGGACATCAGTATTATTGCAGGATGTGCCCTTGGGTATCAGGGACTGGCTTGATAAGGAGTGTCTGTGTGTTACCAAGGAATTAATTCATTGCTATAGTTCAACTTTTTATAAATTAAGGGCATCTTTTTACCATAGGGGTATCATTTGCAAATGTGTCTTCAGGAAACCCAACTACATCCACATGTCTTTTTATTGTTTCTAGTACTGAGTTTATTATTGTTGTCCTTACTTTGCAATATTCTTGTGTCATCATGGTTCCAATAACATTTCTGTTATAATGATTATTATTCAAGCTTGCTGGTAGTGATAAAATTCATCATGAGTAGCTAGGAGTCTAGGGCAGTGAAAGAATTAATAAGATAATTAAATTAAAAAAGGTATTTGGAAAGAAAATATCACTTTGGCCCAGTCTTTGTCTTCCTTCTTCGTGTCCATTTTCTCTGTCTGGTTAGAGTTTAAAATGACAGCTGACATCCTTTTTTTTCATCAACTTGCTGTCTAATTCTGAATACTAATTTGTGTTGAAACATATGTAAAACTTAAGTGCTGTTTTGATAAAACAGCTTTTGATGATTTTGAAGTGTTTATGCAAACCTTTTGCATAATTGCTGTAAAACTGTAAAGAGTGTGGGGATGGGTTCTTAGGTTCCTTAATTTAAAATGCATATATTCTCCATTTACTTCTGTAGTGGCTTTTCTCTCAGATGATGATCTTGTGTTTTTCTTTTTTTTTGATATGTATAAAAAATGCATAGGCAGGTGAGAGTCTGGAATATATAAATTTATGATGCATATGATCCTATGAAATATAAATATTATCTGTGTCTACATTCCTCACCCTTGTCTTGGACAACAGATTGAAAGGCAGTAGCATTTCATTTCACTTTGAAAAAAGGTGCAAAAAGGCTGTTGGGAACACGAAGGAACTTGGAAGTATGAGCAGAGCAGAGATGATGCATGTGCATCTCACTTTCTGCAAAGTGGAGAGGGAAATCCAGCTAATTTAATTATTTCTTTTCCCTATTGAATGTTTCCCCCATGTATCTTTCCATTTGCAATATTTCTATTATCTTTTTTCTGGATATATTGTTGTTGAACATATTCAAAACAATTGCATAAATAGCATATCTGTATTTTTTAAAAAATATTTACATTTCTTTGCGTGGATTCTGTGGAGGGCTTTGGAAGAGTAAAAGTCTCTTTTTGCAAAACATGGCATTTGCAGTGGATTTTAATATGCAAAACAATCAACAATTGACTGTGTTGGAGTTTATTTTGATTGTTCTGAACAAAGGATTTCTCTAATTCTAAGAGGGATTTACAAATTTAGAGTAAAAGTCAAAAAATAGATATGAAGATGATAGAATCTTACTCTAACACATTAAATAGACCAAAAATTGTCTCCATAACAAAGCAAAGCAGTCTAAGATTTTGGCTCCTTTAGCATTTGAATGACAGATATAAATTGAGGAAAACATGCAGTTTTGGAAGATCTAATTTAAAAGTTTTTATTCTTTCAAGAAATGGGAATTAATTTCTATGCAAACCCAAGTCCACCCATGGCCTTTCATTGTCTGCTCAAAGCAGCGTCTCACAGGATGTATCCCAGGCTGAAGGACAGGAACACTCACCTCGTCCTACTGACCACAGCACTCTTGAGCCCCAGTGCATCATCACTTTCTGAGGATGTGATTGTGCACCAGGCACACAAAATACCTTGCACGAGGATCTGAGTTTTTTGAAACCAAGTCAGGGGTTTTGTGCCATGGTGTTGAATGAAGCATTTCAGAGGTAGAATCCTATTTCAGCTGCACTCTCAGTGACAACTTGGGAGCCAAGATTTTTCAGCATCTCATTTGTCAGGAACCCTTCAGCAGTGTGCACTCTTGAAAGTGTGAAAAGATATTTTCTTGGCAAAATACCTATAATTGTGTACTATTTTTGCTACATTATCCTACGAACTGAGATGACCATAGCACGAATATGTCTTGTAGTTTGACCCTCTGTTTTGTTTTTTTTTTCAACTAAAAAGACCCTTACAAAGCCTTCCCCCTTATCTGAGAATAATTTAGTCTGTTTTAATAGGTTTTGAGGCAGATTAACTATTTTGTATTAACTTTGGTGATGCTGCCAACAAAGCAAGCTTTTGAAGATAAGTGCCTAATAAATAGTTTACAATGAAGTGATTAGATCTTGCTGTCCAATTTGATAACTTCAAAGCGTGTGGAGTGGGATTGGACTGAGTGTCTTTTTTGAATTCCATTTCACCTAGAAAGATAGCATTTCAAGAGTAGATGTATATTTGCTTTTTGAAGGCTGTTCTTGTCACAAAACCAGCCTTTTGGAGGATTAGCATTACGTAGGAATTGGAATCTTTTGCATTTTTACTATCTTTCTACTTTTATTTGGGCATCCCTCCCTTTGCTCTATACCTTGTTAATCCTACTGTGCTAATTTTGCCACTGCTCTTTGAATGGGTGAAGACAACACTTGCTCCAGTGTTTTTGCATGACCTCTTCAGTTTAAAGTTCTCTTCAGCAGGAGTGTGCCTCATATTTGTGTTTGATCAAGCTGTAAAAAATACTCTAGAAAATTTCTGGCATGCTGCTTGATTTATGCCTGTAAAATAGGAGTTATAGTCTGTGTGTTGAATGCACAGGCAGTAGTTTAGGTGTTTTCTGCTATGAGATGTACCAGAAAGACTTACTTTCTAGTGGGCTAGTAGTACTTATTCTAGTCCTTGAACTGCCTGGCAAACAAACATGCAGTCTGAGCCAAAAGCAAGGCTGAATGACCAGAAATACTTGTCTAAGCTTACACTTAAACATAGCAGTGTTCATAACCTGTCCTGTCTGGCACAACCATCTTTGAAACTATTCAATGGCCAAAGCAGCTGGGGTTATATAAAACCTTCTGCACAGAATTCAGTTGGAGCTGCTCTTTGCATTTTGAGGAGAGATTTTGGAGCGGCTGATGAAGTAAAATTGCCATCAGTCATAGGGGTGCATGTAAGAGGGCTGGAGAAGTCACAGCACCCAACAGGGGAGCTGTTGAAGTTAGCAGAGGGTGCATGAAATGTTGTTCTCCCAGCAGTGTGCCTGGCACTCTGCACTCACCGATAGCCAGGGTGACAGCCAGAGCTGTGCCCAGCTCCTCTGCCAGCAGATCAGAGCTTGGAGCATGAAGTTAAAACACCCTTGGCTTCAGTTAAGTTGAATGCCTTGACTTTGAGCTGCAGAGGCAGCATGTTTGCTTCTGGAAAGGACAGCCACCGCTTCATCTAATGCAGAAAAAATGGTAGAGGATATTTGTCGGTATTCTTACTTATTCCTGAGGCATGTTAAATGCATTTGGCATAAAGGCAAACTTATCTTGTAACTGCATGGTCAGGCAGAGAGGAAAATATTAAAGATTAACTTCTAAAGAGTGTAAATGAGGAGTAGAAAGAATGTGTATGTAAGGATCAGTGCAACTTTTGCATTTGTGAGCTGTCCACATGTGGTCTGGTTGATCTCAACAAAAAGCTGGTGATTGTTGGGGAATGTGCTTATTTTCAAGGCTGGCTTCACTCTAGTTTAACACACTCTGAAAATGTACTTGCTTCTGATTGCTATTGCTGTGTTATTTACCCTCTAAAATGCCATTAAACCCTCCTCTCCTTTTTGATGTGAAAAACCAGCATAAAACTGAGGTGGTGGTTTAGCACTAAGACATGATAAATCAAACAGCGAAACATTTAAATGTATCCTCTTCTGGTTTTCCTGTCTGCTTTCCAAACCATACTCTGAAAAACATGATCTTGCTGACATGCTTGTGGGGACATTTTTCTAAACGTTGTGGTTGCTGGAGCAACCCAGAGCATTGTTTCTGCTGATTTTTATGTGCCTGCTTAAGTGTGATTGCATAGTGCAGATGGCAAGGCAGTCTTAATACGAGAATTAGGAAAGAGATATAGATGATAAATTATTCGCATATCAAGTTAAAAGAAAAACATTGTGAAGTAGGAATGAAGTTATTGAAAGATGTTTGTTTTTTTTTCCTTGTTCTAATCCATAATAAAAAGCCCTTAGAAACTGAATGACTAAGGAGCAGTAGTGGTGATTATGTGTAAGTTTTAAATATGTGGGGGGTAGAATCTTGTGTCAACGGTGCAGTTGAGAGCACATATTGTTTTGGGATAAGTAATGGGGTGTCATACATTTCTTAAACTAGTGCTATAAAATTTTCATACATAATAGTTGTTTTGCTGGAAATTATGAGAAAAGGCTTTAAATGTTAACTGAGATTGAAATTAGAGTTTTCAAGAATGAATGTTGGAAAATAGTAGACTTTTTTTAGACTTGCTTCCTCTTGTTGTACCATCTTAAAACAATATAGAAATAAAAATAACACATCATGTGCCTTTTAAGTATGAAAAAACCTGCTAAGTGTCTGACAACTTGACACTTAACCAACAAAATCTGTTAAGTATCATATAGCAGCAGGAACATGAAATACAGTGATTGTTCCTACATCTCTTTTACTTAATATATATTAAGTATGTGCATGTCAATGTAAACATGAGTAGGTGCACTAGAGGTAACTGCTATGCCATAGAAATATGTATGGAAATCCTCTCAAATATCCACAGATTGATTTGGATGATTTTTCTGGCATTGATGGAATTGCTTATCTACAAACACTGTAAATTCTGTTAATCCTCCAACCTTTGCTGTATCAGGTTCCACAATTAAATAGTGACCCAAATTGGCTTTTCTAGGGAAAAAATGTCTAGTCCTTACAAATGCACGTCAGGCAGAACTACCAGGTATTTTAAAGCTTTACCAACTGATGAGGGTTAACTAAGTAGAGATGTAAAATTGTAAAAATAGATCATTCTTCTTCATTTGTCAAAAGCTTAGTTGCAACGAATTTGAACAGCTAAAAACCCTGTGATATTTATGGATCAGAAATGCATTGATTTCAAACTGGTCTGGCCTTGTTGTATTGTGTAATTTCAGCATCCTTCATAATTTTCCTGCATGATATAATAAATGGCATTTTGTGGTGAGAAGATCTTAAGCAATGGCACATGGAAACATGGCTAATGTATATCCTTATGGATTGTCTGTGTGTCCTCGCCCAGGGAAACCCTCACACAGGTTTTGAGTATTTTATTTGGTTTCAGAGCAAGGAATCCTCATTTTAGGCAATTTGTAGGCAGAAAGAACTTAATGATTTGAGGATAATGATTTTCTTAAGTTTACCGCTGCTTCCTGTTTGATCTAAATGCATGATCAAAGTTAGCTGTAAGTGTTCCAACATTCCTTGAAAGGTATGGCACTTAAATTATTGTCAAATGCAAAGTTTTTAGGAGGTGTATCATCCAAGAACTGTTAGCATATGTCAAAGAGCATATGAATTCGTTGCCAGAGGTATTCTTGGTAATAGTGGCTATTTTTCTCTAACAATTTCTTTAGAAAACAAGTCACTTGTCACTTTCCAAAGCGTGACTGAGCTTTGTGCTATTGTCCTGTTATACACTGCTGCCTTGACAGCACTAGTGATCTTATAAATGTAAAAATTAGTTAGGCTTTGATTCCTTCTTTTTTTTTTTGAATAAAAAAGTAGCCTGATCTGAAATAAAGTTCTTAAATTGCGCTTGAATACTTAGTTATCATTCTGGGCCTGTAAACCTTCAGGAGGCATCACAGAGTGCCACGAAATGAAGTGGTTGTGTTTCCAAACTAGAATCAGACTCAAATTTTGTGTAGGGTAGTAGTTAAAGCATTTACTAGATGCATAGTATTCTGAATTTGAGGGGTTTTTGTTTGCTTATTTTGTCTGCAGGCTTATTTCAGGTGAATTTAGAATACCTTGGTTATGTTCGTTGTTTTGTTGGTTTTTTTTCTTAGTAAAGGGATTGCTATGACCAGAAAATGTCAGTGTAACAAATTGTACTTGAGAATTTTATATGGTAATATGTGACACATTGTAATGATTCTCATGGCAGTATTGTGATTAATAGTTTTTATTTTATAACAGTTGTAATAAAACTATACAGTTACACTGTCTTTCCTGATGGTTGCTGAAGAGCTCAACTTTGTGTTAGTGCAGAAGTGGCTGTTGGGTTTGGTGTTTGGTTGGGCATTTTTTTAGAGGTGGATGAGGAAGAGGAGGGATGTTATTTCTGTTTTTTTTTTTTTTTAAATGAACATCCAAGCAGAACTAATGCCAACTGCTGGAGTGGCATTTTCTAATGAAAATTTAAGATCTCTTGCCTTGAGTGGTCTGATAACCATGGGATCAACAAAGCACACATGGCATTTCCTGTTTGTGTGTTTTGTGGAAATTTTCCTTTTTATGCTTTGTGAGCCTTGGCTACGAGGCTAGAATGAAGAACATTTTTTATTGAGCTTTTTGCCATTTTACAGGTTAATTTGTGAACCACTGACTGAACAGAACAACTTTTACAGACTACAAAGGGCAGCCTTGTAACATGGAATAACAATCAAATAAAACAGAGTTTGTTGAGCAGAGTAATTTTCCCACATCTTTTAAAGTCTGTACTTGAAGCAGGGGGAAGTTTGGGGCTGTAGGGCCTCTTGATGATTCACAGCAATACATGAGATGACACGATGGCAGGAGGTTGGTACTCTAATGGTGTGGGTCACCATAGGCCACCAAGCGTGGGAAGCTTCCCTTACTCTCCTGCCTTGGCTGCCCTGTCCGTGCAGTCCTGGGGATGTAGTGGATTGGCTTCTGTGTGTGTTTGGGGGTGTTGGTGACAATGTCTTCGTATTTCAGATAGATGGTAATTTTTTTAATATCTGGAGGGACTGCACTAATATAGAAATGATACTGTGTATTTGTTTGATCCAAGTTTTTCACAGGTATATGGCAGGTATGTGACATTACAGGTTTGTATGTGCACAAAAAGCCACTATATGTATTTATACTCAAGTTTAAATTTGGTATTTCTTCACACAAATTTTATGAATATTGCTATGTATAAAAAACTTTATTGATATCCTTGTGCCCCCTGACAGAGAGCTGCCTGGTGCCCCTTCCCCTGTTAGAGCCACATGCATTAGGTTTGAGTGGGCCAGTGTGCTCACTCAGGCGACTGCAGCCTCTCCTGGAGGTGTGACCTTGGCTTCTCTAAACCTGGCTCTGCCCAGGTACTTCTTCCACAGCTCACTTGCATGTTCCCAAAGTGCTGCATTTCTAATTAGATTTAAGCATGAGTCTATTCATGATGTCTGTTGCCCTGAAGTTACTACAAAAAGGGGTTTACAGGTCTTCTTCCTGTGCCGTTTGTTCCATTGCACTTTGCACAGAATGTAGAGCAATTTTTTCCCTTGCACTCCTGCAGCCATTTGTCCTAGTTCAGTTTATCACTGTGTGGGTGACCAAAGCTGTGTATTCTACCCCCTCTAGTCATTTCCCAAGAACAAGGGACCATTTGCAGCAGCTGCCCAGGGCACACCTGACCCCTCAGGGTGTGAGCTGGGTGTGAAAGACACCT
>JAWWEV010000004.1:14543559-14555984 GCA_035583235.1 Hafferia zeledoni
CAGGGAGTCATTAGCACCTTCACACCCAGCCTGAGGGGGCGTGTCTGCTAATGGGCCATCAATGATTCCAAAATACCCCATGACTCAGAGTCAGATGACCCATTGTGTAACTCCCCACTCTGGGGGAGGTACTGGGTGCTCCCACCTGGACCTGAAGGTACATAATCTGGGGGTTTGAAGATCTTGGGGAATCCCTTGTCGGATCCAGAGGAGGACCAGAACCTTGATAGGAGGAGACCACCACTTTGAACCAGACTGCGACCGTCAGCTGCACCAACAGGTTTTTCACTTCCTTTTACTTTGGGCTTGGGGGAACCATGTAGGGTTAAGCACAGGAGCTACAAACCCCTTCGTGTTTGCGCCCCAGGGTGCTGGGTCATACTTCTGGGTTTTGTGGGTTAAAACCAATTTGTGCCATTTCATTTATTGCAATTTTGCTATTAAATTGTAACTCTGACTTATAATCTCTTTTGTGTTGGGTTCATTTCTCCTGCCAGTTTACCTTCAAACCAGCACACCATTCTAGTGCTGAGAGAGTCTGTATAGTTGGGCCTAAAGGATTTAATGAAACATTTTTAGTTATTAGTCCATATGGATTGTTATTTAATTAACTGTGTTCAGTAAACATTGAAATAAAATGTTTATAGAGTTAGGTACTTTTTATATTAGTTGGAATTAAGCTTCTTAAACTAACATTTCAGAGGAGGGAGCATATGTTGAGAAGACTAATGACAGTTTTGGGGACAGTATATAATTTCTGTGCAACATCTCATAATAAAATCATACTATTAAAGACTCTTCAATGTTTAACATGTATGAACAAATGTGTTATGCTTATTATTCTATTCCTTAAATAAGCAGTAGTGTCAGCCTTAGGAGCTCACTGGCTATTTCAAGAATTTAACCTGCTTTGACACTTCATGGCTTCTTCCTGTGAGCAGCTTGAATACCACTTACTCAGCAATAAGTTAAATTAAATCAGCTAAGGAGAGCAGCATACTGTAAATGATGCTGGTAACAGAAAAGGCATGTAAAATTGCTTGTAAGATGATAACATTTCATAACATTCTTGAAAACAACCTCTCATATATTGATTTTTTTTCCTTATTTTTTTATCCCCGTATGTCTGCAAATACGAAATGTAGTCTTTCAAGGAGTCTTATTTCTTCCTTGAAGACTTGCTATATTGATCTGAAACCACAGAACTGAAATTGGTCATATTTTAACAATGTTCCCTCTCTAATGACAATATATGACCCTGCTGTTTAAGTGGAAAACTTGCAGTATTTCTGTTACTGGAATCTGTGGAACAGTCAGTGAGGGATTTTGCTAAAAATCCCTTGTGAGATAGTGCAGATGGAACACTGCACTGCTGGCTGTGGGAATGGACATGATTCATGGAAACCTACAGCCAGCTCGCTCCAGAGTGAGGGGATGGGAGAGAAGAGATTGTGAATAATCCCTGTATGAATGAATGCAGATTTGTGTGGTTTCTTTTTGGCCTGATGCTCCACTTATCGCAGGCCAACTAATGAACATATTTCTTGTTAGTGCAACTCTACGTTTCACAATTAATAATAAATATGAGAAAACTTATTGTCTCCCTCAGTATGAGAGACAGTTCCACCTTCTCTCCTCCCCCCTTTGCCAGATGATGAATTTAAAAGCTGCTGCATATTAATTATTTCCCATGATAAATATGTTAGAATTGTTGCAAAGCCTTACTATTACTCTGAAAATGGTGTAAGTTTAATAAAGTCAGGACTTAACATAAACAAGAGAACATTTTCTCTCTGTGGCAATACAAGAATGAAAAATTTCGTAAGAAAACACACAAAGGCTTGTGGTGATTGTTTTTCAAAGTCTGGGTCTGAAAATGAAGTACAGAAGGTCAGAATAACAGCACCGAATTTTTGGTACTTTGCAGCCTCACATCCTTTCACCTCTACTCTCATAAACCTGTTGCTTCATAGCATGGCAGTGTGTTTGTAGTCTCTCAATGGAAGTGTGTTTCAGTAACAAATATGATTTTAAGCTAATTTAGCCTGGCCATTCAAAGTTATGGCACTGTCTATGCCGTAATACAATTACTGTGTTTTCAGACATAACCATCTGCAGGGTGAGGATGGACAACTGAAAGATGCTCAGTCTGTGCAAGCTTTTGCTTTAGGGATGAATAGGAACCCACTCGGTCTAAGTGTCTTAAACTGAGCCTGTTAAATTTACAGTCTCTGAACAGATTCTTCTATTTTGGTAACAACACAATATAAATTTAACATTAAATCAACAAATAATTTAACTGTAGACATGTCTGCATGAACTGTGTTTTTAAATTCTACTGTAGTGAAATTTGTGCCAGGAAAAAGGGCCTCCAGCAAAACAAACAAACAGAAAACCCATTATAAAACCTCAGTTTGAAGTTTTAAAAACTTTAAATGTCCAAAGTGGTTGTTCTTATCCAGTGCACAGGAAAAACAGTTGGTTAATAATTTCACAAATGATTGGGAATAAAATGAGTTCAGGATGATACACTCTTGTGTATTATAAATTCTTGCAGAAAGTGGTGTTATCAGGAGAACATAAAACACTAAGCAGATGTATTGTTGCATGGAAATTATAAAGGCAAGTTAGGCATAGATTTACTGAAATAAGATAGGAACTAGACAGTGGATTGGGTGTTCCTCCCCTTCCCTATTGATTGTGCCATTGCTGTGTTCATCCAATGGGATTGTTACTGTATGGTTTCATAGACTTTGGAGGAGGATGGTGTTACCTCCTTGCTGGCTGTCACCCAAGCTCTCAACATGGTAACAGTATGTTGCATATGAAATAGTAAAAGGTTTTGAAGTATAGTTTCAACTGTAAAAAACCAAATTGCTTGGCCACTCTAGTAAAGCCACGTGGTAGGCTTGGCTTAAATCTGGGGGCTTTGGTGTGGTGTGAGGAACACACAGGTGTTCATAGTGAGACTGATTATCCAGAGTTTACGTCTGCAATTAGATTGCTTAAGTTTCTGATATAGTCCCACTGGATACAGTAGTACCTAGGGAATGCTTTTGCTTTTATTCATGTGTATAGGTATCTTTAAATTCTAAAGAAGTCTGTATAAAAAAAAAATATACTTTTCTGTTTAGAGATTATTGTGTATTGTTTGATGATAATGAGCTATTCAGGGGAAGACTCTCTCAGTACCAGCTGACTGGGTAATGGCAGGTGAAATTCAGTTTTGTGATATCTTAAGTATATCTGGAGGAAAAGAATCTGAAGTTTACATATGTTAAATTCTGAACTGACTGTCCTCACTGAGACAGTTCTTGGAGTTAGAGAACTTCGCTCTGTGGAAGCTTCTGATCAGTTCTCAATGCTGGTCACAGATGCATGGAGCATTCTGGAAGCCATTAAAAACAAATGATGAACGACACCAGAATATTTTTTTCTGTTGAATGCAGCAATTCTTCTGTGTTGTCCTTTCTTTGCCCTTCATCTGGGGAAAGGTTATAGCAGATTTGGAAAAGATCTATGGCTGCTGAGAATAATCAGAGGAACAAAGCATTTCCCATATGGGGAATGATTAAGCAGACCAAGGCTCACCAGACTTGGGAAAACATGTAAGGAAATGAACGGTGGGAGCCTGTAAAATCATAAGTAGAATGGATAAAATGAGCAAGGAATGCTTATTATACAACTAGAAGGAAACAATCAAAAATAAACTATTTGTTGATAGTTTCAGAAATACTGAAACAAACTGGTGAACTGTAGAACACAATACTACAGCATGAAGTGATTATTGAAATGCTTGGACAAACTAGGGTTGGAAAATTCATTAATCTACTAAGTTGCAAGTAGGTGGATGATGTTAAATACATCAGGCATATAACTGTGTGCTTGACCTGTTTTTATGTCCTCTCCAGACAGTTCTTGGCCTTTGTCAGAAACAGGGTATTAGAACTTTGGTCTGAACCTTAGGTAATGTGTGCACCAGGCCACTTCCCTTAAATACTATGTGTCCCTTAATGCATCCTCATTCATCCTTTCAGGGGATGCCTGACAGCTCTTCAGCATTGTGTTGATTCATGGCTTTTGCCTCTTCAGAAGGCAATTAAAGACTATTTTTTGTCATTAGTTGCTTGAATTTCAAGCCCTACCTAGGAAAAGGTTTGTTAATCCTTTTCTTCTCGGAGAATATGCAATCTTACTTTGAAAATGTCATTCAGAAATGGATCATTTCCCTTATTTATTTGGGACCTTTCACTGTTTCAAAATAAAGCTACAGTTTCCTGAAATCTGGACATGGTTGGTCTCATGCTGCAGCTACTGGATCTTACTGTGTTGTCTCTGCACCCTCCTCACCACGCTGTGGTATTTTCCCCTGTGAAGGTATTTACGTCCTGTAATCATCTCACTTCTCAATCTCTCTGAAAAACTAAACACGTGGAATTCCTTGAGCCTCTCATTGTAAGGTACCTTTCTGATTCTTGAATCATTTTTATGGCACTTCTGCACCCTCATGGTTTTCCATCAACCACTTCAAACTGTGGCCGTAAGCAACGTGGAGTGTTTCAGTAGCAGGCTCCTCCCTGCCATGCACACCGTTGTGTTTCCTCTGTCTTGCCCTCCTGGCCCATCAGTGGATGCCCTTTGTGCAGCTGCAGGTATGGCTGAAGTGGCTGGTTGTTTTAACATGTTCTGACATTTCCCAATTTGTACTAAAATAAAATAGTAGTTAGGACTTTCATAACAGCAGTGCTATATGAGATTGAAAGCAGGGAATTTATCATATTATCTCCAAACTAAAAATGCCAACAAATAATTGGTTTCAATTTATTTGATAGATAGTGGCAACTTAGTTTGTAAATAAAAATACAGAGCTTTTATAGGATAGAGATAACAGTATAGGCAAAACTTCCTCAAACTCTTTTGAAGAGTTGATACTTGCAGTTTTTACTGATTTATTGGTAGGAAAATCTAGCATCTACTATCTATCAAATGCTATGAATATATGTAATGTGGAGTTTCTAGTTTCAGTCCAAAAGCACTATAGTTTAACTGGCATGGAGCCATATTTGTGCAACTCTGCTGCTTTTATTTTTGAGCCATTTTCAAGTCTGTCCACATGATACTCAGGGATTCAGAAGAATTTCTTTATAGAAGGCAAATCATGAAAAAACCCAGATCTTCATTTTAAAGGTCTAAGTGGCATTTGGAGAGTGTTTAAATGTGTATGGATTTATTATTTATTTGTAACACTGAATAATTTTCAGTGTTATAACAGTATGAAAGAACACAATAGAATATGTTTCAGGATGAGTGATGGGTTACATTCTGAGTGTGCTGGTGGAATAAATAACATGTTAAGATAACATGTTTCTTTATTACTTGTAATAGTCTACTTGTAATACAGTGGAAGTTGGGTTTTTTCCTTCTATGTAGCTCCTTAGGGAAAACTGTGTCTCTAATTTTTTCCTGAGAAAGTAGTTAGGCTTTTTCAATTCTATAATTGACAAGTGATACTTCTGCTGTTTGACTACCCTGAATATTTGAAATGTAATTTCTTCATCTTGAGAGAAGAGCAACAGTCAATTTCCTGCCTCAGTGTTCTGTTTTCTGTTTGTGATGTGCTTAAGCTGGGGATAAAGTGGTTTGTCGCTTATATTAAACCACTTATTAAAGTGGTTCCATACCTGGTATTGTCTCACATTACAGATTGGAACCCTTGTTGTAATATCTCTATATTGTAAACTAGTCATTGTACCAACTGCTTTACACTGCATTTATATTTATGCAGGAGAAAGTGAACTATTTCGAATTTTAAGAGTGTATATATATATATATATGTTGTGAGAATGGGATTTGTGTTTAACCTAGGAAGCTGTGAGTTTGCTGCAGTATTTACCCATAACCATTAGCATTCACCTAAATTAGTTATTGGTGATTCAGATGTAAACTTTTAGAATTATTGGTCACATATCTATGTTCCTGGCTTTGAAACTAAGAGCTTTCATGCAGCTGTGAAAATAATTGCCCACTTGTTATAAAGTGCTCTCCATTCTATGGAGAAATTCTATGGAGAGTGCCCTTTGCTGGGACTGAAGCTGTGACTGTGCTGAGCACCCTGAGGGACAGCAGAGTGGGCACTCTGTGCCCTTTTGGTTGCCTGTGCAGATTTGTGGGATGACGGAGGAGTAGAGCAGCTTTGAAAATAGGGGAACACAAGCAATCATGGTTGTAATGCCAAGTGTGAGCACAGTTACACTGTTTTATTTACTTAACTGTTTTGTAAAAGCTAAACAGTGTTTTGCAATCTTTGTTTTGTTTTTCTGGAATCCAGCTGAGTCCTTTATGTCACTGGATATTGGGGGTGTTTTTTGGAGGAGCATGTGTATGTGATGTTTATTATAGCATTGCTGTGCTGTCAGGCCAAGACTATGGTTAGTAAGGTGATGTAAAGGACCGTGCTGGTCCCAGTTTGGAGAGAGACAGGCAAACCAATTTGGATATTGAGGAGCTTGGTGTCTGCCCAGCAGTACCCCTTGTGTGAGTGGCATTGGAACCTCTCTCAGACACTGTTAATGCAGGAGTAATGCACAATTTGCTCTGTTAGAAAGCAAGATTAAACCCATCTCGTGGCTTTATCAGGAAAACAGAGCTGTAATTTTTCGGGTGAAGTCTTGTCACAAATGAAACTGTTTGGGATGGAGGGAAAAACATGGATCAAGTGTGCTCATAGTATCTCAAATTTGTGGTTGTTCTGGCTTGCAAGCATGTTTCTCCACATTGAGAGGTACATGGTGTACGTTTTACTTCATTGTTGAAATCGTTTTTCTTACTTATCTCAGTTTTAAAGAGGAGGAATACGTTGAGAACTTAAATGCACGCAACATATGGCTGAAATACCACGTATACTAAAGATCTAAAAATCAAAATTGCTGTTTCCATGGCAACTGTAGCTGAGCCAAAGAGTTCTTTTCATAAGACAGCAGTCATGCACAGCTGAAGTTCAGAGTCTGGGAACCTGACTCCTAGGATGCTTTGGGGTCCACATATAGATGTACAGGGAGGTGCTATTTCTGTTTGTATTCACTTGTAGCTGGAGTGTCACTTGTTCCCAGCTACTGCCTACAAAACTCACTGATGGGAGTACGGTGTTTTTGTGGTGTCTAATTGAGATGGCTGACGTGCTGCAGATGGAAATAGCAAACTAAGAAGTAATACCACCTTGGCAAAGAGAAGTTTCAAATGAAAAATGGGAGGATTTCTATCTTTAATTTTCGGGGTGAGAGCTGATGAGGGCTTTGATCTGCAGCTTTTAATTTGATTTGTTTATATGAATACCTGTAACCAGACTTTCTGTGCAAAGATTCTCTGATCTTGACTAGAGGAAAAATTAGGCTCTTCAACTTTTCTGCTTTATATTTCATTCATGTCAAGTGGAACTTCAGTTTTTCTTCTCTCTGATACCAATTACTTATGTCTTCACAAAATAGGAAAAGTGAATCTTGGTCACAGATCATCGAAATAGTCAAGTGAATGAACCAATGCCTGAACTATGGCCAGTTTGGTGTAACTGTAGGCTTTTGCTGGTGCATTTATTGTGCTTAGCTCCAGTTTAATTCAGATTTTAGATTGACACCAGAACAGAAATTTTATGAGATTAGTTACTATTTGCCCTATTTTGAGAATCCAGACATAGAGATAAATCAATGTTGGATTAACCAAATCTGTCTGCAAGTCATTTTCCTTCATCCAGGCTACCCAGCAGAGAAGCTTTATTTTACTCAACTGAAGCAAGTATTTCCAGTCATTTTTTTGGCTAGTCTCCAATTGCATCTAAATATCTTTAGATTCCCCCTTTTATAATTTAAAAGTAGACATCTTCATCTTGGTGAACAAACTTCCTATTACTTAAAAAGGGAGAAAATAATAACTACTATATACAATATGATGTGATACAATATAATATAATATATGATACTACTGTGCAGGCAGTTAAATGCCAGCAGGGTCAGCCCCAGTTAGTACTTGGATGGGAGACCTCCTGGCAATCCCAGAGGCTGTAGGTTCTAGTTCTGAGGACTTCACTGTCACTGTCCACTCACTCGGCCGTGGCAGATGAACCTCAGGAGTCAGAGGGTGGGGCTAGTTCTGCGCACTCTGTGCCTCACCTAAAAAATCCACTGTGCAGGCTTGAAGGGCTCACCCATGTGGGGAGAGCCCTTCCCAAATCTTTGTTCACAAAGCCGAGCCATGATGAGATGATGATGATGATAACAGTACTATAATGTGACACAGTCCTCTTCCCTTCCCCCCCCATTAAGAAGTAACACTTTTAATTCATGTAAACTCTTAAAAATGTAATTGAACTTTCAGTAACCCCATTACTGTAACTGATTGGCATTACTTTGATTCAAATAGTTCAAACTTGTTCTACTGGGACAGCCTGTATAGTAATAGAACTGTTCCTTTTTCTGCTCTGGCTCCTCTATATTAATGTATCTCAGTGGCAGTAATCGAGTTTGATCATCATATTTCTGGAATACTAATTCAAGAAAATTTAATCCCCTGATGATACAACTTAGCCTTTCCAAATGTGCTGTTATAAATCCACATGAGAGCTGAGCCAGTGGTGGTTGGCAGTCAATGTTAGCACAGTAGATGGAAGGTAAGTGTTTAGAAATCCAGTGCCTCTCCTTCATAAAAGAGCTCTGATTCATATTCCCAGATGGATTTTGCTATCTTGGTTTAAGTGATTCTCTGCCTCACGGGCCTGACCTTCCAATCTGCCAAAAGCAGAGCTCCCTGGCAGGGATGGTAAAAGGAGAGATGCACCAGCTCATGGACATATTTGCGCTGATGTTCCTCAGGATTTGAAGTGAACTCAAGGTGAGACCAGAGGCAGAGTCTCCTGGCTGAAGAAACAGCACAGAACGTGATCACTGGGCCTTGGGTTGGGTGCTCAGACACATTCAGGCAATTTCATCACTGACTGTTTATTTAAGGGGGTTACGGGTGGGGGTAGAGAAGGATACACAGTCCGGGCATGGGCATGTAAAGTGTCTGACTAGATTGACTAGTCAGGAATTTCCAAATATAATATGAATTTATAAATAAAGCTCTATTAATAAAAAACAAGGAAAATCATTAGCAATACAAGCAAATGCCTAGCAACAGATTTTCTTCTGCTTTCCACAACTTGGAAAAGGTTCGTGGACATTGCCACTTATTCCTGTTGTGCCTAAGTCAGTGCTTAGTGTTAGCCATGAGTGCACTCTCTTCATTTCATACTGAGGATTGCAGTAGTTTTAAGTTAGCTTTTTAAGTGATACTGCTTTTGGGGACATATTTAGAAATGGAACCATATTTCATGACAAATGGGTTTACAGTTAAATTTTTTGTAATTACTTGAAATAATCAAATATGCTTTAACCTCTGTCATTGAGGTCTTGGCTTGTGCAGTAGGTTTTGAAATTGATTTTGTACATGACACTCTTGGAAAAAGTGCCACCCAAATGAAACCTTTTTCTTCTGCCTTCCTAAGTGCTACAGATGTATCACAGACCGAACGAATGTCAGCAAAGCAGAATCCTTAAAGACTATTTTTAGAACCAGTACACTGGAAAATATGACCTTTCACTTCAATTTTTCTTTACCTCCAAGCTCCAGTAAAATTCCTCAATTTCTATAAAGTATGTAAGACCACATCACAGCAGAGTTGTAGATTTTCTGAGCAATGTAGGGGTTTAGATTGTGCAGGCTCTGCCACCTGTCACAATTCTGCAGATACCTGTAGAGAAGAGCATCATTTTTTCTCATCTTTGTTTTCATTTTTGCTGTGTTTCAAGAGGGACTTTTCATGACTGGTTTCCCAGGCTCCATTTTGTAGATCAAAAGTCTTTTGAGAATACCATATGATCTTTTCTTTTAGCAAAGTATATATAATTGATAAACATCCATTGAAAGTGATCTTTAAACATAGAATTAAAATGTCTCCGTTAAATGGTTAAACATTGATTAGCCAGAGACAAATCTTACCCAGCCTAATTCACAAGTGAGGGGGGTTGCCAGGAGAGAAGATATTGCCATTGACAAAACTATTAGCATTATATTTAAGTACTCAAAGCATAGATGGGCTTCAGTTACTGTGTTGTGTTGAGTCTTCTATACCTGAGGTTCTGTACATGCAGACTTTTCCCTTTTCTGAGGTCTTTGCATACAAACCACTACTCCAGCATAACAGATTTTCTCCCTTGAGAAATTTTTTTTTTATGTATCCCATGCCCCTTTGTACCTCTGAGATTTCCATATCCTCCTCTTTTTTTTTTTTTTTTTCAATTATGGAAATACAGCTGTTTAACAACTCCAGTGTTCAATTACAGTTGCTTTCAAACATTCCTAAAGAGTGATTTTTGCCTGGGGGAGAATATGAATGAGAGCAGCTCTTAAACCTGGTACCTCCTCATTTGGGGCGTTACTAATCAAACAAGGAATCATTTTACAATTCAGAATCCATATCTTTCTAATCAATGTTAGTGAAGTCTGGCCAAAATCAAGCTATATTTTTGCTCAGTAGAGGTTTAAAAGTGCATGACATCTGGATTCCAAACTTGTGTTCTACTTATAAGCTGAAGGATAAATAGAATACAAAAGCTTTCTCTTCTGTTTTAAATTGTTGTGTAAATATATTTGTTGGTTATCTAAGTAGTTGCAAATGAAATTTTATTTAAAACTGATATTCACACAGCAAGTTGCTGACATTGATGCAGTTTTGCCAACTAGCACATTGTGCAGTGGGATCATGGTGCTTGATAGTCTACGACTAAGAGCAGAAGTTTACTTTTTTTTTGTGGTATGGGACTTTATATTTACAAGAGTTCTTCCAGCAAAGTGCACCAAGCCTCAGTCCTGAGCAGAAATCTGGTGATAATCTGATCCGTTATTTTTGAAGTAAGTAAAGGTTAGCTGAATCATTGAAGAATAAATTTCTAAAACACAGATTTAAAGAGTGAATGGTACATGTTGATGTAAGTTGGTTGAAAAAATAAATTGATATAATCTTTGACTTTTTTCTAAATAGAATTCTTTATACAGATGTAGGTTAACAGCTTTGTTATTGTCTTGTATAATTAGTATAAATTTGCCCATTGTATTTTGGAATTTGGAAGTCTGCATGGAACAGTTACTTTGAAATATCTCAGAATACTTAAATGATCTAGTACTGGTTTTAAATAGCAATTTGATCTTGGCAAGATTAGCCTGGGGCTTCCTCTAGCTAAGCTTGAATAATGAAATATTTAATGCAGTGACAAGTTGTGAGGTTTCTAACAATGGGCTGGATCGATCAAGATAAACTTTATGCTTTGTGAGTTGTTTTTTTAAAGGTGATCACCTTCTAAATAATGCATTAACTTGACCATAACCTTATCCTGTCTTGACTTTGTCCTGGTGGAGAACACTGAATGAAGCTTCCAACTTTCTGGGCAAAGACTCAAACTGCTCCTGGTTCAAAGCCAGGTTGGATGGAGCTTGGAGCAACGTGGTCCAGTGGAAACTGTCCCTGTCCATGGCAGGGAATTGTACCTAGATAATTGCTAAAGTCCCTTCCAACCCAAACTGTTCTGTGATTCCATGGTATGAGTTGAACCATTAAGACTAATTGCTCCATGTGCAATGCTGGGATCACGTAGGAATAAACTGTGCTGGGATATGGGATCCCCCTTAGACAAAACAGGCTTCAGAACTCTGCTATTATGTTGTATCAGTTTAAATAAGGATTGTCCAAGGAAGAAACAGGAGGAAGGAATGAAGATGATCACAATCCGAAGAGTGTTTAAGCGTTCCTTGACTAATCTAGAAAGTGATTTCGATTAGCACAGGAAAGAAATACTTGTGAGCAAAGAACAAAAACTTATTAATGGTATTTTGAAAAAAGGATAGTGCAAAATAGTTACCCTGAAAACTCTACCAGATTATTTCTCTCTTCCTCTTGAGAGCAGAAATTGAAAATGTGAAATGTGCTTTTCAGATTTTTGAATATACTGTATTTCATACTATTCTATGGTGTCTGACTGGATGTCATTTATCTTTTGTATTTCTATCTTACTTTATAAGTCTATGATTTTGGAAGCAAAGAGATGAGGAAAATAGCCATTGAATTCTTCCTGTATACCAGACAGACTTATTAACAAAACAAATTTTGTGTATTTCTTACTACGAAAAAAACCTCAAACCAAATTCGTCCTCTCACTTCCACTTGTGTGGTCTTCCTTTGTTATTACATTTCTGGATATTAAGTTTACAGCAGACTTGTGAATTTCAGCTTTTTAAAGTACATACCATACACATAAATTAAGATAAGCACGAGTTTATGAAGATGTAATAGTAATGATCTAGACAGTGTCTCCCTTCTCACAGTAATGTATATTTGTAAT